>JACEFZ010002966.1:220000-343374 GCA_014155875.1 Cepaea nemoralis
GAGGAAGAAGGAGGAGGAGGGATGAGGAGGAGGAGGGAGGAGGAGGAAGAGGGAGGAGGAGGAATGTGAAGGGAGGAGGAGGGATAGGGAGGAGGGGAGAGGAAGAGGAAGAGGGTAGGAGGAAGAGTGGAGAGGAGGAGGGAGGAGGTAGAGGGAGGAGGAGGGAGGAAAAGGGAGGAGGGAGGAGGAGAGAGGAGGAGGAGGGAGGAGGTAGAAGGAGGAGGAAGAGGGAGGAGGAGGGAGGAGAAGGAAGGAGGAGGAAGAAGGAGGAGGAAGAGGGAGGAGGATGGAGGAGGGAGAGGGAGGAAGAGGGAGGAGGAGGAAGAGGGAGGAGGAGGAAGAGGATGGATGAGGGAGAGGGAGGAGGGGAAGAGGAAGAGGGTAGGAGGAGGAGGGGAGAGGAGGAGAAGAAGGGAGGAGGGAGGAGGAGAAGGAGGAGGAGGGGAGAGGAGGAGGGAGGAGGCAGAGGGAGAAGAAGGAAGGAGGAGGAGGAAGGAGGGAGAGGAAGGAGGGAGAATGAGGAGGGGAGGAAGGAAAGGGAGGTGGAAGAGGAGGAGGAGGGAGGAGGAAAGAGGTAGGGGGAGGAGGAGGTAGAGGGAGGAGGAGGAGGAAGGAAAGGGAGGAGGAAGAGGAGGAGAAGGGAGGAGGAGGGTGGAGGGAGGAGGAGGTAGAGGGAGGAGGAGGGAGGAGGTAGGAGGAGGAAGAGGGAAGAGGGAGAAGGAGGAGGGAGGATGATCAGGGAGAAGGAGGCAAGAGGAGGAGGAGGGAGGAGGAGGGAGAGGGAGGAGGAGGGAAGATGAGGGAGGAGGGGGGAGGAGGCGGAGGGAGTAGGAGGGAGGAGGATGGAGGAGGAAGAGGGAGAAGGAAGAGAGAGAAGGAGGAGGGAGGAGGGAGAGGGATGAGAGGGAGGAGGAAGAGGAGAAGGGTGGAGGGAGGAGGTAGAGGGAGGAGAAGAGAGGAGGAGAGAGTTCGCCATTCCGAATTCATACTCGTCTAGTTCTTCCCTTCTACACGACTGTAGATAACTTCCTTACACATAAAAAGATGAATTGTTATTGATATTGCCGTGGCATGGAGAAATATCAGCAGCAGAGTTGATCCAAAAAACCAAAGACTGAGATCTACGGAGAGCCATGAACGCCTACGCCAGTCGGCACGGCACTTGATGATGATGATTGCCGTGTGACGATTCTGTGTAGTCACGTCATTTTCTTCCCTTTCCCTAGCGTTTTGGTTCGGGGATTCTTTCATCATCATCATCATATATTTACGTACGTATTTTGGGAGGGGGAGGAGGGAGGAGGAGGAAGAAGAAAAAAAAACTATGACAGTTGACAGCTCTGGAATGAAAGGAAGGCGTGTAGAAAATTTCATCTCAATCGGATGGGCCGTTCGCGAACAAATAAAGGACATACAGGACAGACATTAAATACAGACACTTATTTATATATAAGATATATATATATATATATATATATATATATATATATATATATATATATATATATATATATATATATATATATATATATATATATATATAGAGAGAGAGAGAGAGAGAGAGAGAGAGAGAGAGAGAGAGAGATATGAAACACACACACACACACAACACATACACAAACGCACATTCACACACACATAAATACTCATAGACAGGCGCACACATAAATAGATATACAAACATACATAGACATGCACACATACAGAGAGTGAGACATATGTATACACACAAACAGGCACACAGACAAACACACACACACACACACACACAGCACATAGACGTTTTTAAATGGTGCATATCCCTTGCAAGACGTTGCAGTCAACACCGGCATTTTTCAGCTGCTGTTGATGTACTAGGCAAATTTTACGTTCAGTAGTTTGCCATTTCTTTCTGAACGACCGGCTCCCATACCAACACGTTATAACACAACGCGATACGATCTGCTGCAAACATCGGTTGCAGCTGAGCTTCGAACGCCTCGTACCCGGCTCACGACCCGCGTTCGCAAACCTTTGGCAAACACACAAACAAGCACACAGATACATAAAGACAGATAGACAGACTAGAACACAAACTAAAATATACAGAAAGGCATTCAAACGCATACATACATACATACACACACAGAGATAGGCAAACAAAGACACACAAACACATATACAGACAGGCATTCAAACACACAGATGAACACATTCACACACACAAGACCGGGGACGGCCACACCCAAGTAGATACAGCTCTATACCCGACATACATTGAGAGCGACATAACACAGTACAACCTTAGCGAGGCATACACACAGACATATACACAGACACACCTTGAGAGAGGCACCACAAAGACATATCCCAGACACACATTGATCTGAGAGGCATACACAAAGCTATATACACAGACACATTGAGAGAGGACAATACACAGGGACACATATTGAGAGAGCCCTATACACGATATATACTCCGACAGCATTGAGAAGCGGAATTACACAGACACACATTGAGAGAGACATATACACAGACACACATTGAGAGAGACATATACACAGACACACATTGAGAGAGACATATACACAGACATATACACAGACACACATTGAGAGAGACATATACACAGACATATACACAGACACACATTGAGAGAGACATATACACAGACACGCATTGAGAGAGACATATACACAGACACACATTGAGAGAGACATATACACAGACACACATTGAGAGAGACATATACACAGACACACATTGAGAGAGGCATATACACAGACACACATTGAGAGAGACATATACACAGACACACATTGAGAGAGGCATAAACAACGACATATACACAGACACACATTGAGAGAGGCATACACAAAGACATATACACAGACACACATTGAGAGAGGCATACACAAAGACATATACACAGACACACATTGAGAGAGGCATACACAAAGACATATACACAGACACACATTGAGAGGACATATACACAGACACACATTGAGAGAGACATATACACAGACATATACACAGACACACATTGAGAGAGACATATACACAGACATATACACAGACATATACACAGACACACATTGAGAGAGACATATACACAGAAATATACACAGACACACATTGAGAGAGACATATACACAGACATATACACAGACACACATTGAGAGAGACATATACACAGACATATACACAGACACACATTGAGAGAGACATATACACAGACATATACACAGACATATACACAGAACACACATTGAGAGAGGCATACACAAAGACATATACACAGACACACATTGAGAGAGACATACACAAAGACATATACACAGACACACATTGAGAGAGGCATACACAAAGACATATACACAGACACACATTAGAGAGACCATACCCAGACATATACACGACACCCTGAGAGAGGCCTACACAAAACTATCACAGACACACATTGAGAGAGACATATACACAGACATATACACAGATACACATTGAGAGAGACATATACACAGAAACACATTGAGAGAGACATATACACACATATACACAGATACACATTGAGAGAGGCATACACAAAGACATATACACAGACACACACTGAGAGAGACATATACACAGACATCTACACAGATACACATTGAGAGAGACATATACACCGAACCACATTGAGAGAGACATATACAGTCCCTTACACAGACACCCATTGCGGAGAGACATATACACAGACATATACACAGATACACATTGAGAGAGACATATACACAGACATACACTGAGAGAGGCATATACACAGATACACATTGAGAGAGACATATACACAGACATACACACAGACATATACACAGACACACACTGAGAGAGACATATACACGGAGACACATACTGAGAGAGACATATACACAAACACATACTGAGAGAGATATACACAGACACATACTGAGAGAGACATATACACAGACACACACTTGAGAGAGACATCCACACAGACACACACTGAGAGAGGCATCCACACAGACACACACTGAGAGAGGCATATACACGGAGACACATACTGAGAGAGACATATACACAGACACATACTGAGAGAGATATACACAGACACATACTGAGAGAGACATATACACAGACACACACTGAGAGAGACATCCACACAGACACACACTGAGAGAGGCATATACACAGATACATACTGAGAGAGACATCCACACAGACACACACTGAGAGAGACATATACACAGATACATACTGAGAGAGACATCCACACAGACACACACTGAGAGAGGCATATACACAGATACATACTGAGAGAGACATACACACAGACATATACACAGACATACACACAGACACACACTGAGAGAGACATACACACAGACACACACTGAGAGAGACATACACACAGACACACGGAGAGAGGCATACACACAGACACACACTGAGAGAGACATACACACAGACACACTGAGAGAGACACATACACACAGACACACTGAGAGAGACATATACACAGACACACACTGAGAGAGACATACACACAGACACACACTGAGAGAGACATACACACAGACACACTGAGAGAGACATACACACAGACACACACTGAGAGAGACATACACACAGACACACACTGAGAGAGACATACACACAGACACACACTGAGAGAGACATACACACAGACACACTGAGAGAGACATCCACACATACACACTGAGAGAGACATACACACAGACACACACTGAGAGAGACATACACACAGACACACTGAGAGAGACATACACACAGACACACTGAGAGAGACATACACACAGACACACTGAGAGAGACATACACACAGACATATACACACACATAGACACAGGCACAGACACACACTGAGAGAGGCATAGACACAGACACAGACACACATTGAGAGAGACATAGACACACTGAGAGAGACATACACACAGACACACTGAGAGAGACATAGACACAGACACACACTGAGAGAGCCATAGACACAGACACACACTGAGAGAGGCATAGACACACACAGTTACACACTGAGAGAGGCATAGACACACTGAGAGAGACATAGACACAGACACACTGAGAGAGACATACACACAGACACACTGAGAGAGACATACACACAGACATATACACACACATAAACACAGACACAGACACACACTGAGAGAGGCATAGACACAGACACAGACACACATTGAGAGAGACACAGACACACTGAGAGAGACATAGACACAGACACACACTGAGAGAGCCATAGACACAGACACACACTGAGAGAGGCATAGACACAGACACAGACACACACTGAGAGAGGCATAGACACACTGAGAGAGACATAGACACAGACACAGACACACACTTAGAGAGGCATAGACACACTGAGAGAGACACAGACACAGACACACACTGAGAGAGGTATAGACACAGACACAGACACACACTGAGAGAGGCATAGACACAGACACACACTGAGAGAGGCATAGACACAGACACAGAACACATGCGGACGTATGCACAACGACAGGCAAACAGAGACATACACATACATTGTCACAGACACACAGACTCAGTCACTACAAACACACAGAGGCATTCAAGCACACACAGAAGCACACACAGAGACATAGGCCCACACACAGAGCAGACAATCATGCTGACACACACATATATTCACAGACAGGCACACACAACAACACACACTTATCAGTGCCTCTTTACACCTATGAAGATAGTCATGTGTAATGAGAATCAGCCTGTGTGTGTATCATGATATCCATGAAGATCCATTGGATACGGATAACTCCATTCGTGAAGCCAAGGATCACTTTCAGTTTATAGTGATACTTCCACAACTTTTTTTCTACCCAGCTATGCACCGCTTTACGGGACAAACATTTGTCAGCATAAACACTGACAACCCACCTTGGCGGGAGACATTTCGCGAATGACGCCGAAGTTGAATGTGAAGTGAAAACATGGTTTAGAACACAGAACACGCAGTTCTATGGAGCCGGTTTGGGGGGACTGGTAAAACGATGGGATAAAGTGCATCAATGTTGGTGGAAATTATGTTGAGAAATAAAGGGACAATGTATGTATAAAAATAAACTGGTTTCAAGTTGTTATCATATTTAGTTATTTTTCTACAGCAATTTGTGACTTACTTATTAATTTATTCTCGTACTACCGTCTCCTAACATTATATGTCACAAAGAACATCTCTGCAACATGATGGAGATGTGAAAACCGTACCTCTCGTATATAATCTTCGATAGAGACACACATTTACGATCGTACACATATGCAGTTTACATAGCGTATGATGATGGTGCTGAGGGGGGTGATTATGATGATGATGATGATGATGATGATGATGATGATGATGATGATGATGATGATGAGAAGAAGGATGATGACGATGTGACCAGACGATGATACTGTTAATGTATAATCATACACACGGACGCCTATTCAGGATCATACAACTTGATTGATTGATTGATTGATTGATTGATTGATTGATTAGTTTCAGTGACCATCAACTATTGCTCAGATCTCCTCCTTCAAGTGACAGTAAGAGGTTCTCAGTTTAGTGCACCAGCTCCACAGCACAGACAAGGATCTCGAAATGTATGCATCAGAATTATCAGAATATACACACACTATAAATATCCTGCCCTCGGAACATTATATATTTGAAATTTTGCCAGCGCAGCTGTCGTTAAACCTACTCTTTACAATTTCCAACTGCCTAAGGGCTTTCAATCAGCGTAACATGCACTTGGGACCTGCTATTTGTCAGCATTTGTCTGAGAAAGCTAGATGTTTAATCCACTACCCAACAGTCACTGAGAACTATATCATCGGCTTACTGTGACACAGTGATGGTTCGGCCACATAACTAGACACCAACCGACAGTAAACCGCAACAAGCAATGATGTTCAGACCAAATGGAACCAGAAGAAGATGTCAACCATGTAAATGATAGACAGAGGGGATAACAGAGTCCATGAGAATCTCGATATACGAAGCCCATAAACGGACACTCTCCCGCTGATTATGCTTCACCTCGACACCGCAAGGTTCAAGGAGAATAAGATGAGATAAAGGACTGGCACTCTTGCTTCACCTCGACACGGCAAAGTACAAGAGGAACTAGGTGAGATGAGACTGTGTGAACCAAGAAAAACGATACCAGACGACAAACTGGCAACAACAAAAAAAAAAAAACACTTGCAAGTAACAAAATGTCAAGTAAGAAGGGGAACCAAGGATAATAAACCTCGGACTGGCGTGTTCTCCTCAGGATTTCTCCTACTAAGGGCCACTAAAGAAAATGTCAAGGAAGGGGAGGGGGCTGGAAAAGGAGGGGGGGGGGGGGGTTGAACTGATAAAGATAGCAGAACAGGGAGAACAAGAACGCGTACAACACAAAAAGAAAAACCGCCACCCTCACGCAGCAGAGAGGCCAATCATGAAATGTATATCCAGTAACAATATAGCAACTATCGAGGATGCCGTCGCCGAGGGAAAGAATGGAGGATAATGGACAAGAGGAACCCTGCCAGGCATATTTAAGTGGAAGTCTTCGAATAATACCCAGAGCGGCAGGGCAATTTAAACCGCATTGAGAACGACCACAATTATAAGCTGCTAAAGCTGGTTGAAGGAAGTGGAAAGTTTCTTTTTTGTTTCCTCAAATCGGAATCTAAGACTAAGACGCCCAGTGGTTTTTTAAGTGTTCGCATTAACTAAATAGGAATATGGATGTTTTCAAAGTTTGCTCGCACAGGATGTTTCATGATCATCATCATCACCATCACCATTATCATCATCATCATCATCATCATCATCATCATCATCATCATCATCATCATCATCATCATTACCATAATCAAGTGCCCTGACAGTTGGCGTAGGTATTCATGACTCTCCAAAGATCTCGACCTTTGATTTTGTTCATGCTACATTGATATATCCGTGCGTCTGTAGTATAGTTTTCACTCTAGAGGGATATCTTCATATATGTAAAGTATGGCCTTCATTCTGCTGGGATATCTTAATATGTGTGAAGCATGGCTTTCATTCTGCAGGAATATCATCATATGTGTGAAGTGCAGCTTTCATTCTACATGGATATTTTCATATATATGTGAAGTATTGTTTTCAAGTAGAGGGATATCTTCATATGTGTGAAGTATTGTTTTCAGTTCACATGTATATCTTCAAGCATGTCAAGGATCACATACATTGTAAATGGATTTCTCTTTACCAGTAAAGAACGTGTTTTATTCTAGAAAGAAAGCGTTATATTATTTCTTCACGCGTGTAAATGATCACATACATTATACATGGATATCTTCATATTAAGTTGCATGTCCTTCACAGGACGTAGCAGTCAACCCCAGAATATTTCGCTGTTCGTGATTCCTGGGCAAATTTTACGTTCAGTAGTTTGCCATTGCTTTCTGAACTACCGGCTCCTATACCTTTTTTCGAAAAAACTAGCACCGCCGTGTTTCGAACCCGGGTATACGGGCTCACAAACCGCGTTCGCAAGCCCTAAGAAACGATCTCTTTCATTTGACGCGGGTATCTTCATATGTGTAACGGATCTATTTCAATCTAAATTGTCATATCCACAATTATCTTCGTGAATATACAAGATCACCTTTTTCTTCACAGATACCTTCATGTGTGTAAATCATCACCTTAAATCTACACGGACATCTTCATACGCGTAAAGGGTCGCCCTTTTCTATCACGGATACCTTCATATGTGTAAAGGGCCATCTTAGATATACACGGATATCTTCATATGTGTAATGGATCGCCCCTTTTCTTTAAGAATGCCTTCATGTATGTAAAGGACCACCTGAAATCTACCCGGATATCTTCATACGTGTAAAGAATTACTTTTATAGTTCCACGTAAATCTTCATACGTTTAGTATCGGTTCACTTTCATGTTACACTTATACCTCCATAACTACTACTACTACTACTACTACTAGTACTCTCCTGTCCTATAACACACAAGGAACAGATTATCACAGTGCACAAAACCCACATAGAAAGACATCTAAATCACACTGAACCCACTTCCCCAATACACTTTGAAAAGTTAGTCAACACTTACCTATAGGATAAGACGCTGCTGAAAGCCCGTTTAAAATCAATAATTTACAAATTACTCCAGTGCGTGTAAATCACAACAGACGCATATCCAGTGCAGTTGTAAAGCCAAGTTCCGCGAACACAAGGCACTAACAGAAGTCGAGTTATCGTTTACAGTGAGCCCCTTTTGCCAGAGAAATAACACAACAGAGGAACAGGCACTAGAAATAAGGCATACAACTTAACAGTACTGTTCGCTATGGGCTATTCCTCTATTCTGTACACCAGCTGAAAGCTACGCCGGTAAGATTTGTCGATGTTTTCTTCTTCTAGTTTTCTTTCTTTCCAGTTTTAACACCCCTACCCCTTTTTACCTGGGTTGTCACCTGGCCACGCCTTGCATATGATATCTACCTGACTTAACCCATATACCGAAGGAAAGGGTTAGGTTGTTTCCATCTAGGCCACGCCATAAGGCGGGGCGCCAGGCACCGCCCTTCTATTGTTACACTGAGCTTGATCGGTTTGTGGGGGGAAAGGGGGTGAAAGCACTAGTTCCCGTCGCGAGCGAGGCAAAATGCGTGAAAAGTCTTGCCCTCTTTGAGAAATAACGGTATTGCTTCGTAATTACTGGTTTATTGTTGATGTACGGTGCAGTTCGTGCGGGTCTTGAAATGAAATGTATTGAGCTGCGGTAAAATTAATCATCATCACCAAGTGTCCTGCCAGCTGGCGTAGGCGTTCATGGCTCTCCACAGATCTCGGTCGTTGGTGTTCTGGATCAACTCTGCAGATGGTATTCCTCCATGCCACCGTCTCAATCCACCCAGCATCATTTCTCTTGGTCTGCCTCTGCCTCTCTTCCCCTCGATCTTTCCAGTTGTCACGATGTTCTCCAATGCCTCTCTTCTCATCACATGACCGAAGAAAGATGTTTGTTTCTTCCTTATTGTTGTTTATAATGTTCTAGTTTCATTAGCCTGTATCAGGCAGTCGTTGTTAGTTACCCTGGATGTCCAAGGAATTCGCAACATTCGTCTCATAAACCACATCTCTGTTGCTTCTAATTTCTTCTTAATTTGTTCATTTACATTCCAAGATTCACTGCCATACAGCAAAACTGGTTCTACATAGCATTTCAACACTCTCTTTCTTACATTCAGTGATAGTGACTTATTGCATACGATACTCTTCATTTTCTTAAATAGGGCCTTTTGCTTGCCCTATTCTGCTCTTAATCTCTGTTGTACACCTTCCATCTGATGTTATAAATACCCCTGGGTATTTAAAATTAGCCACTTGGTAAAATTAAACATTCAATTTATAAATCAACTATAACATAATGGAAAGCGTTCTTCTTCTTCTTCTTCTTCTTCTTCTTCTTCTTCTTCTTCTTCTTCTTCTTCTTCTTCTTCTTCTCCTTCTTCTTTTTCTTCTTCTCCTCCTCCTTCCCCTCCTCCACTACTCCTCCTCATTCTTATTCGAGTTCCTCTTCTCCTCCTCCTTCTTCTTGCTCGCATCAGAAGAAGACAGTCCACATTCTGTAGGCATGTCTCGAGAAGAGGAAACTGGAGTACGTCGTCACAACAGGAAAGATGGAACTGGGTGAGACAAACAGAGGAAATGACAGGCAGTTTAATTTCATGGCATGAAGAAACATCAGTATCAGAAAATGATAGACACTTTGATATCATGGAATGGAGAAACATCAGTATCAAAAAATGATAGATAGTGTGAGATCATGGCATGGAGAAACATCAGTATCGGAAAATGATAGACACTGTGAGATCATGGCATGGAGAAACATCAGTATCAGAAAATGATAGACACTTTGAGATCATGGCATGGAGAAACATCAATATTAGAAAATGATAGACACTGTGAGATCATGGCATGGAGAAACATCAGTATCAGAAAATGATAGACACTTTGAGATCATGGCATGGAGAAACATCAGTATCAGAAAATGATAGACAGTTTGAGATCATGGCATGGAGAAACATCAGTATCAGAAAATGATAGATAGTGTGAGATCATGGCATGGAGAAACATCAGTATCAGAAAATGATAGACAGTGTGAGATCATGGCATGGAGAAACATCAGTATCAGAAAATGATAGACAGTGTGAGATAGTGGCATGGAGAAACATCAGTATCAGAAAATGATAGACAGTGTGAGATAGTGGCATGGAGAAACATCAGTATCAGAAAATGATAGACAGTGTGAGATAGTGGCATGGAGAAACATCAGTATCAGAAAATGATAGACAGTGTGAGATAGTGGCATGGAGAAACATCAGTATCAGAAAATGATAGACAGTGTGAGATAGTGGCATGGAGAAACATCAGTATCAGAAAATGATAGACAGTGTGAGATAGTGGCATGGAGAAACATCAGTATCAGAAAATGATAGATAGTGTGAGATCGTGGCATGGAGAAACATCAGTATCATAAATTATTGGCAGCACAAGGAATAAACGGCGCTGTGGTGAGGGTGTTATGAACACACTTCCGGAATCCTGTGTTCAAGATACAGCTGCTGGAGATCTGGAATCTGACCACTTTGCGTTGTTATTCATACAATGGTATGAGTGCCGGTCGTTCAGAAAGCAAAGGCAAACTTGCCAAGAAATCACAAACAGTCAAAAAATGTTGTGGATGACTGCGACGTCCTGAAAAGGATATGGAACTAACTAGCAAGAGGCAGAAGACTGTGGATAGACATGATCACCAACGCCATGCTGCATGGACTATAAGAAGAAGATTATTAATAATGCAACGTGGAATATGTAGCCTGCTATATGCGACTCTCCAACACTTCATTCGCCCACCACCGTATTCGCCATCAACATAGTTTTCTTTGACTTTATTTCAACGTTCACTGTTTATTAGAACCGCAATGACAGAAACCTACTGAAAAGGCATGAAGGTGTAATGACGTCACAAAACCAGAACGTAGAATACCTGAGATCGTTCTGTTTTCAATTTGTGTAGAGGATCACATGAGAGCAATAGGGAGGGTTGCAGGGGGCGGGCGGTGGACGGAGAGAGGGAGGAGGGAGAAAATGGGAGACAGAGAAAGGTTTGTGCAGGGGGATAAAGGTGACTTGATAGACAGACAAGGAGGACTAAAGGGGGTCAAAGGGGAGAGAGAGAGGTGTAGATGCGAATGGTGATGGAGAGAGAGTGAAGATTGGCACAAATAGGAGAGAGATGTGGAGAGGGATAAAGTGTACTGATAGAGAGAGAAGGGTGAAGGGAAAGAGGAAAAGAGAGAGAGAGGGGGGGGGGGAGAGGGAGAGAGATGTGGAGTGGGAGAAAGAGGACAAAAGAGAACAAAGAGAGAGAGAGAAAGCTTGAGGGACGAATGGTGACGGGGAGAGAGGAAGAAAACGAAAATGGGAGAGAGAGAGAGAGAGAGATGTTGGGAGGAGAGAGAGAGAAAGAAAGATGGGCAGAGAAAGAACTCGCGCGATAGAGAGGGGTGGGAGGGCGAATGGTGACGGAGAGAGGGAGGATGACAAACGTGAGAGAGAGAGAGAGAGAGAGAGAGAGAGAGAGAGAGAGAGAGCGATATAGAATGGTGGAGGGGATGAAAGGTAGATACCGAGAGGGTGAAGGCGGCGAAAAAGAGAGAGACAGAGAGAGCATGGTGGTAGACAGAAGTGGTTGGGGTGAGAGCTGGACTTGGAAAGGTGGAGGGAGAAGAAGGACCCCCATGAAAGAGTGAGAGAGAGAGAGAGAGAGAGAGAGAGAGAGAGAGAGAGAGAGAGAGAGAGAGAGAGAGAGAGAGAAAACGGTGGACGGAGAAAGGGGGAAGGAGGACAAAAGAGCGATAGAGAGAGGGGTGTGATGTGAAAGAATGATGCATGGAGAGAGGGGGAACGAGCAGGGAAGAGAGAGAGAGTAAGAGAGAGAGAGAGAGAGAGCTATAGAGATAGGTGGATGAATCGAAATGTAGACAAAGAGAGTGGAAGAAGGAGGACGAAAGATAGTAAGAGAGAGAGAGAGAGAGAGAGAGAGAGAGACAGAGAGAGAGAGAGAGAGAGAGAATGAGAGAAATAGAGAGATGAGTTGGAAAAAGATGGACATAAAGATTTGGGGAAAGGGGACAAAAGAAGGACAGAGATACAGAGACAGACAGACAAAGAGAGCGAAAGAGACACAGAGAAATAGAGAGAGAGAGACAGGGAGACAGCGAGAAACACAGAGAGAGGCAGAGAGACAGAAAGAGACACACATAGAGAGAGAGAGAGTGAGAGAGAGGGGGAGGGGGAACAATGGCGTTACTTTATCAACATGAGCCGTAATGCTTTATTGCTTTTACTTAAATTCACTGCCAGACTGAAGTCTTCTGCCTCTCAAAACCTTCGTACTACGAATCTTACGGTACAGCTAAGATCGCGAGTAATGTAGCTGGCTGGCTAATCTCATCATGCTTAGAACCGGTACATGTGAGCACCCATCATTTCACGCGGTCACGTTCATCACCAACTGTCAAGACATCTCTCAGCACATCCAGACGCTGGGTGTATGTGTTGTGTGTGTGTGTGTGTGTGTGTGGGGGGGGGGGGGGGGGTTTGAAGTGTAGAAAAACTCCCCGTAGCAGGAAACGTGCTTGCTTGCATTCACTGGCTGTGAACTCCAGCGTGAAGTCCTGTATGTCGGATGAATACATCCTGTTGTCCAACATCAGTGTGATGTCACACCGAACTGAGGCTTGCGTGAGTATCCGTTGTCCCATGTCTGGCTTATTGGTGTGCAGACTGGTGGTGCCTCGCCGTACAGGCAGACACTCTCCGACTTCGGAAGAATCAGCGATCCTACTACGTTATCCAGGACCCCGAAGGGACCTGTTGCCCAGGACGCACGACTAGGACGTGTTAGTAGGTCTTGGCCAGAATAGAACCTGGCCCTGGTGTCTTGGAAACACCTCTACGTCCCTCAGCAGGAAACTATTGAGGGTATGTGAAGTGGTAGCACTATGACATTTAGGTAGGTCTGAGAGTACAGTGGAATAGGTGGGCAGTCGTTCCCTCGCTTATCGGACAGAGATCGATCACTCCTCCGACCGTGCCCATGCTATTTACAGCGTAATCTCCTAACAATCACACCGACTCGCCAGCTTTTAAAGTGTTATTCTTTCACATATCTAGGCCGTGACTATGGTATGATGTGGCTAATTCCCTAAAACGCCGCCTTTCATTCCTAGATGGGTCTGAACATTTCCTGGCACCCCTGCTGTGAACATTGGCTGGCACCCCGGCTGTGAACATTGACTGGCAACCCTGCTGTGAACATTGGCTGGCACCCCTGCTGTGAACATTGGCTGGCACCCTTGCTGTGAACATTGGCTGGAACCCCTGCTGTGAACATTGGCTGGCGCCGCTGCTGTGAACATTGACTGCCTCCCCTGCTGTGAACATTGGCTGGCATCCCTGCTGATCAGATTACCTTCTTCATATCCCGAGGCAAGTATTCTTGTCTTGTGTTTGGATTTTCTTCTTCGCTGATGAAGACTTCTGTCCAAACATGCGCCGGCATCCCTGTGTGTTTTTCCTTGTGTCGAGTTTTCCTGACATATATCATATTATGTTTATTATTACTCCAGTATTAGCTCGGCAGCCGCCAAGAAACTTTTTCGACACATCTTTATGAGGCTGGTTTCACCCCAAGGGCCTCATTGGTAGCGGGGGGGGGGGGGGGAGAATATATTCCTGTTTTAGTTAGGATGTGTTTTTTTTATTTGCTGCTGTTGCTTCTTCCTCTTCTTCTTCTTCTTCTTCTTCTTCTTCTTCTTCTTCTTCTTCTTCTTCTTCTTCTTCTTCTTCTTCTTCTTCTTCTTCTTCTTCTTCTTCTTCTTCTGTTTCATGTGTTGCATTATCAAGTGTGTTCAATATGTGTCCTATCAATGCCGGCCTGCTGTCTCACCTCTTGGAGTCTGCAAGCATGATTGATTCTCACATGACACTTTAGTCTTTGTCTGTGCAAGCACCAATTAAGTCATGTTTGTAGCTTATTAGTTATTGTTTTAGTCGCTTTCTATGCGGTCACCTTACCGAGGATTCGAACGTCGGTCTCCCAAATGGCAGACTTAACACTTGAGTTACATATTCTAAGTTTGGTACCCGTTTTCATCTCTTTTGACTTTGACAAATTTCCAAATGCTATGAAGGATTTTTTGAAGCTGTTGTATTCTTATTTTACACCTGAATCTTCACAGTACTTCATAATTTCATTTTGTTTTAATTTCACAAGTATACATTGGCGTTTATATAAGTAGAAGAAATAAGTAGAGATTACACAACACACCAGACAACATATAAACTGACCGCTGTAGTTGCCATACCTGGATTCGAACCTGTAACCTCCTCAAAATTTCAACACCGCCTCGCAGTAGAAACAAGGAACGTGGACGCTTAAAGAACAGGCAGCCTAACTCTTGTGGCTTAAAATATTTCTGTTTGTCCCCCTTTGAATATCATTTACAGCTGTGAGGTCCCTTTTTCCCCGCTTTTCGTCTCCATGTTTTTCTTATTCTGACAGGTCCTGTTGACTCAAAAGCATACTTTCCCGCACGTCCTTTTACAAATTAAATCAGACAAGGTTTTGTTTTTTATCTCAGTGCTATAAAGCTGTCTGCTCTTGGCAACTTAATGACATCCGTATGAAATTCAGGCCTTCTGAAGTACGAAAAACACAAGATATTCTTCTTGTATTCGTTCGCTTGAAATGTACCTATATCTGCAATGTTATCTCTTGTATGAATTTCACTATTGTTTAGTTCACTCATTGAGAGTTTATCTTCCACTTTCGTCTCTCTAGGTCAGAAGGTTTGCCTAAATATGTCATATTTTTGGGCATTCTTGGAGTATGTGCTCTGCTGTCTGCAGAGCCTATCCGCATGTGTACATGGCTGATTCGCCAATCTTGAATTTTCTATACATGTTGTTGCGTAATCTTACAGCGTGTCCTTGTTCTGAGGCGCTGAATAATGGTTGGTTCTGGCCTGTCCATAAAATGGTAATTATCTTGAGCTGGTATTGGTGTTTTTCTGACTTATTTGATTGTTCTTTTCTTTTGGTGATATATCAGGTTGTTCTTCTATTGCTGCTTCCTTAGCAAGTTGATCAGCTCTCTCGTTTCCGGGTACTCTACAGTGAGATGGTATCCATTGTATAGTGACCCCCGGGAAGGTTAACCCGGTCAACAAATGTCCGCAGAAGTCGGATGTGTCGGCCTAACGGCGCAAGAACGCAGCTCTGCTGTAAACAGGCACAACGCAATCACGTCCGAAAAAAAACAACTCCGGATGAACGAAGAAGAAGAAGAAGTATAGTGACCATAAGCTGGTTGCCTAGTTCAGAAAGTAGTGTCTGTAGTATTCGTAATTTCCCAGACGGGTGCGCCTCAAGTACTGATTTTGCTTCTGTCAATTGCACAAGAATCTGTGTACCATCGTTAGTAATTTCTCGGCTGCTATCTTGATTGCCTAGATTTCAGCACCATAGTTATAGTATAGCAGTGCTTTCACACAGAATATGACTAAGATCCTGACAGATGAAAAAAAGCAACTTGCATATGAGACTGCAACCTCCAGTATCAGAATGGAGGTAGAAACAGTAACATCAACCTTCGGATAGTTTGAGGAGACCGCTGCAATACGTGTTGTAACCATTACGGATTAATGGAGTATGCTTAGTAAGGTGGAGAAAGGAATGTTTCGTGTAGAATGGCTTGCCTCGCTTCAGTGGACACGGATTGTGAGAATTGAGTGGATTTTCAGCCCTGGACATGCGGGAATGTGGGGGAGGTGAACAGCCTGATAGGCTGGCAGGGAATGCACCTGTTTGTGGTAGATTACCTATGGACAGAGGAGAGGTGGTCGGGCGCCTGTGGAACCAGGTGGAGAAAACGGTGGAACAGACTGAGCATCCGTTTGTGTAGAGAATGATATGTTGGTGGGGGAGGGGTGGGCAGGGGCTGTGGACGAATCCAAAACTAAGAGGGAAGACCAGCAGAACTTTCAATCAGTTGGAAACATCAGCTGTATGACTCTTCGCTGGCTATTGAACGAGTCGACGGAGCGCGTGTAAGAATGTTCTGAATGCAGTGATGTCGTTTCTTAGCTCAACTCAACTCAACTCAACTTCAAAAACATAAAAGCGAATGATTCCATCGACGTCTTTGTCAACGGAACAACAAGAGCAGTGAGTTAGTTACTTAGTATCTGTTGGAGACAAATGATGTAGCTTTCCCCTGTCACTGGAAAGTGTAGCATTTGAAGAGAATGTAGTAGATTGTGTCAGAAAGGGGAAAACAATGAAGGGAAAACAATGCCTGCACAGAAGTACTTATAGTTGATTGATGGAGTGTTGATGGTTATTGACTTCAGCGTGTTACGGTAAATACTAACAAATTAGAGTTTGTTTAGATGGTTATTGACACTAAGATGTTCAGTAAGAAACTGAAGAATTTGTTTCTGTCTATAGTTATCGACTTTAGCATGTCACGGCAAAAACTAACAAACTAGAGTTTGTTTAGATGGTTATTGACATTAGTATGTTCCGTTTGAAACTGGAAAATGTGGATTAAGTTAGTGTTTTTCCTCCAAGACCATTAAGCTGCCATTGGCTCGTGGCTGTGTCATCTGATTAAAACTGAGCTGTACCCGTTGTTTCATGTGCCCATCTGTTCAGTCAGTCTTCTCTTGCTGTTTTTGAGAATTTGTTCAACTGTTCTTGTATTGCACTCGCTCATTTCCTTTCAGGTACTCGTGGCAGGGAATTCACCAAAATGTTATGTGAAGCTTACTAACAGCTTTAATTTAGAGTTCTATTCACTGTCCCTAGGACAAAGAGGGCGTCATAGAAAATCACTACACCACGTAGACTTAGCTTTCATCGTCATTATCAAGCACCTTGCCGACGGGCGTAGGCGATTATGCTTCTCCAAATCTTGCGATCTTTAATAGCATGTAACAGTTCGTGCTATGACATTCTTTCGTGCCGTGTCACATGCTTCCAAGCATTTTCTTACGCTATCTTCCTATATCTCTCTTTCCACAAATCTTTCTTGCTGTCACAACAGGTTTCGGTTTTTGTCTTCTAATACTGTGGGGAAAAAATGACGAGTGCCTCTTTCTGATACGTTGTGTTTGTTTCTTAGTGTCTTTCAAAACGTTTAGATTACTAATTTTGTCTATCCCAGGAGTTTTCAACATTTTTCTGCAGCTAATTATTAATTGCCCAAGATTGGCAGTCGTTTGCATGAGTGTCGAACATATGCAGAACAAAGAAAATTATAGTGGCTTAGACCCTCACTGCTTGAAGACACACTCTATGGAGATGTCAGCATGCTCAAGTTGACTGGTGCAACCTGTGGATATAATCAAGCTGCTGTCTGAATGTGTGCGAAAGAAGAACAAGACAGTGGTGACTGAACATGAGACCCACGATCCCATGATCTCTTACAAATAAATGTTTAGCATCGTTTTACCATCATATTTTTTAACATCGCGTGCTTAACATCGCAGGAAGTAATTGGGGCATATTTGAAAAATGTGAAATCATAATTACAAAGTTCTGGATCAACTTCCTTAAATATTGCCTTCTGACCACTAAGAATCTCACTACTCTTGGAGTTTGTTGAATATCCTTCATGTTGAGAGATTCATCAACATCATCAAGTGCCATGCCGACAGGCGTAGGCGGTCACGGTTCGAATCAGGTCTGTGTTCTTGTCCCGACAATGCCAAGTTGCCTAACCATCAGGGTACTTATCCCTTTGTCTTCCTCTTACTTTCTTCCAATCAAGCTTGCCAGTTGTCACCAAATGTTCACATCCATTTCTCCTCATGAAATGTCTAAAGAATCTTGACTGTCTACGTCTGAATTTTCCAATCAATCTCCGTTTTTCATGTGTCTTCCGAAGGACAGTCTCATTTGATTTTCTGTCCGCCCATGGTATTCTTTGCATTTTCCTCAAAAGCCACATTTTCATTGCCATTAAATTAAGTTTCTCAGCGTATCTGTTAATTGCCCATGTTTCACACGCATAACAACCATATGGGTTCTATTTAGCACTTCAACATTCTTTTTCTCACTGCAATCGACAGCTTTTTGTTGATAAGTATGTTTTCCATATTGCAGAAGACTACACTGTGGAATTTTGAAAATACATTGTCACCACCCATTCAACGAGTTACATTTACAAGTAAGTCATAACATTTTTCACGAGTTCAAGATGTCAGTATAGTTCTACGGGTTTTTTTTTTTTTTTTTTCAAATTAAGCAACTGTTATTGCAAGGATGCTGAAGTTGGATCGTTTTTATTTATTTATTTATTTATTTATTTATTTATTGCACTCGCTCCGTTTGAACTCAAGCATAGTCCATACACACTACTTCTAGTAGTGCTGGACTGAATTTTGCATGTGGATTAGCTTTCCCTATTAAAAGTGTACCTCGCCATAGGGCGAACCCAATCCGACTTCAGAGGTACTTGTAATTTACGTCCCAACGTCAAGGGCGAGAGGTCAACATTTTAGTTCAGTGGTCCTATTGTAGGGGTTGAACCCCTTACCTCGGCATCAACACAGTGGATGTTTAAGAATGCGCGTTCTTATCCATTCGGCTATGCCGACCCCCGCACCTGATTTGATCACATATGACTCGGTCTCTTACTGCAGGGCAACCAGCTGAAAGCATCGCACAGAGCACGAACTCCGTAGCTCCTGCGACAACCACCAGGAGTCTTTGAGACAACTGCACTGGTGAACCGAATGTTCTAGTTCAGAATGAAACCCATAACCTGTGAGCATGAAGTAGGTTCACGGAGACTCCATTGAAGTCAGGTTGCCCAGCATGTGAGATGGGTTCTTGAGTCAAGTTGCCCAGCATGTGAGGTGGGTTCTGGAGTCAGGTTGCCCAGCATGTGAGATGGGTTCTGGATTCAGTTTGCCCAGCATGTGAGATGGGTTCTGGAGTCAGGTTGTCCAGCATGTGAGGTGGGTTCTGGAGTCAGGTTGCCCAGCATGTGAGATGGGTTCTTGAGTCAGGTTGCCCAGCATGTGAGGTGGGTTCTGGAGTCAGGTTGTCCAGCTTGTGGGGCGGGTTCTGGAGTCAGGTTGCCCAGCATGTGAAATGGGTTCTTGATTCAGGTTGCCCAGCATGTGAGGTGGGTTCTGGAGTCAGGTTGCCCAGCATGCGAGATGGGTTCTTGAGTCAGGTTGCCCAGCATGTGAGGTGGGTTCTGGAGTCAGGTTGCCCAGCATGTGAGAAGGGTTCTGGATTCAGTTTGCCCAGCATGTGAGGCCAGGTTCTGGAGTCAGGTTGCCCAGCATGTGGGGCGAGTTCTGGGGTCAGGTTGCCCAGCATGTGAGACGGGTTCTGGATTCAGTTTGCCTAGCATGTGAGGTCAGGTTATGGAGTCATGTTGCCCAGCATGTGGGGCGGGTTCTGGGGTCAGGTTGCCCAGCATGTGAGACGGGTTCTGGATTCAGTTTGCCCAGCATGTGAGGCCAGGTTCTGGAGTCATGTTGCCCAGCATGTGGGGCCAGGTTCTTGCTCGTGCTTGCTAAGGCAGTTGGTGCATTTTCTATTAAAAAGCGCTCAGGCAGTTTACCATCCATCGTCATTTAGCATGTATCTCGTTCCCCTCTATTGCCACCATCTCCAGAGTTGTTGGTATTTTGACTCGAATGTGGAGATTCTCCTGCTGTAGTTGCGTCATCATTTGACCGTCTGTCAGCTCCACTGGGACACGTATGATCACCCATCTTATCGTCTGCCGCCTGTCGGTTATATCCACTATGGTGTTTCTCCACTCTCTCTCTCTCTCTCTCTCCTCTCTCTCTCTCTCTCTCTCTCTCTCTCTCTCTCTCTCTCTCTCTCTCTCGCTCTCTCTTTGCTTTTGGGTATATTTTGACCTTGTTTGCGGAGGGTTGCCGTCAGTTTTCTCAGTGGTGGCTTCATTTGTGGCTTTTTCCTTTGGTGGAGCTTTAGTACTGCTAATAGGTAGGTTCTCTTCTCCTTCTTCTTGACAGCCTTGGTAGTAGCTTCTTTGCTGCTTCACTTCTTGTTCATCGATTGTCATTTAGATTTAGTCTTAGACTGTGCCTTTCCTCTCTCTCTTGTCGTAAATCTCATGCCAGTGAAGTCAGCTGGTGCGGTTTCTATAGTGCTTCGCAGTCTGTCAGTGACGGCTTCATGCGGCTGCGGGCGTAGCCCTTAGCAGGATTCGTCCTTTGGGGTTGTCAAGTTTAGCTCACGCACCGCTTTCCGATAAGTAGCCTTATCGAGGACCTCATGGAGAGATTATGCCGCATCATGACCGTGACAGCACAATAATTAATATGCACTTTCTTTATTTTCTGCTGCTGCTTTTTATTGTATAGGGTGTATTGTTAATGACTGTGGAGGTTTTTGAAAATATTGCCGTTCCAAGTTTTGTATTTACTCTCTGTGAAGTTCATGCCTCATAAAAGGCAAATACAAAACTTGGAACGGAAATATTTTCAAAACTTCACAGCCATTACAAATACACATGCATTTCCCAATTGAACAAGGGTCCTTAACCAATTCACCCCATGTCTGTTTTTTTTTTCTCTGCCTCTTGCTTCCCCCATAGCTTGCGTATATTAATCATCTGACCACGTATTTTTTTATGCCCCCCCCCCCTTTATTTATTTATTTTTTTCAGTGTGGTTTCTAGGTTTAGAAGAAGAGCTTTCTAATGATCCTGGACGAGACTCAGCGCTTTTAGGAAACTGCAGGCTGACTTTTAATCAAGCTGAAAACTGGTGCCTCCAGCTCGTGGCGGATGGAGAAGGGGGTCGAGTAAGTGTGAGCATATCCCGACTGCAATGACAATATCTTTGATTTCATATTCAGCGTATTAAGATACTTGCGGAATTCTTGACTGCTGGATGTCATTGTGGCTAGAATCGGCCAACAACGAACACATGTAACACCCACATGATCTTTTCATACAACGAGCCCGTGTAAAACCCACAGTTTCTCTACACACAATGAGCACATGTAAAACCCACATTATCTTTACCCACAACGAACCCATGTAAAACCCGCATTATCTTCAAACACAACGAATTTATGTAAAACCCATCATTATCTTTACCCACAACGAACCTATGTAACCCCACATTATCTTTACCCACAACTAGTCCATGTGAAACCCACATTATCTTCACACACAACGAACCTATGTAAAACCCACATTATCTTCACACACAACGAACCTATGTAAAACCCACATTATCTTTACCCACGGCGAACCAATATAAACTCCAGATTATCTTTTTCCCCCAAGAAACCCTTGGAAACCCCACATTACCTTTCCCTCTCAGCAACCGCATGTAAAACTCACTTTTGCTTTGCTTGCTCTGGTGGTCCCTCCTGTGGATTTCTGACATTACCCATTCTCTGAGAGCTGAGCGATTGCACCACCACGTCTTAAACTGACCTAGGTCTTTCCTTGCTTCGACCAATCAGAAGACTAAGTTCTTGTACCTAGGCCTGGGTATTTAATATGACCACCACATGAATCATACAAGCCACAGGAGATGTGGCTTAGGTACTTAGCGTGGTCATCACATGAATCACTCAAGCCACAGGAGGTGATGCTTGGGTATTTAACGTGACCACCATATGAATCACACTTGTCACGGGAGGTTAGGCTTGGGTATTTAACGTGACCACAACATGAATCACACAAGTCACGGGAGGTTAGGCCTGGATATTTAACGTGACCACCACATGAATCACACAAGTCACGGGAGGTTAGGCCTGAATATTTAACGTGACCACCACATCCTGCAACATGTGTTCGAATCCTCATCGAGGTCAGGACTGTTTAAATTTAATCTGTGCTCCAGGGCCGAATGGATAAGTGCGCTCGTTCTTAAACATCCAGTGTGCTTATGCCGACGTAGCGGGTTCATCTCCTACACCGGTCAGTTGGACTAAAATGTTGACTTCTCATCCTTGACTTGGGAACGTAAATTACATTTACCTCAGAAGTAAGTTTGGCTGAAGGCGAGGGACACTGGTAATAAGGAAAGCTAATCCACACACAAAAGTCAGTCCAGAGCACTGGGTGTAGTAGCGCGTGTAAGGACTACACTTGGGTTCAAAGTGAACGATCGCAAAATAAACTTAATCTATTTTAGGTTCAGCAGTTAGTCACTGCTTTCTGAACGAAAAGTCAACAGTTGAGTCCAACGGACCTTCGTGTGGAAAACTGCAGAAAAAGTTCTGCACAAATAATAATATGCTACTAAATTATAGTTACATATGGGTAGTAAAAAATGTTAAAATATGAACAGTACATCATATGGACCGCAGCTGCAAGCAATACATATTTTGTTTCTTCTTCATTTGCCTTAACGCGGTGATAGAAGTTGATGAAACGATATATATTTTAATAATTTCGCCAGGATAACAAGTTAGTGAAGACTATAGCATTTAAAAAAAGAAAAACAAAGCAGAGAATTTACAGCAGAAATGTTAGAAGAACTAAATGGTTTAGAAATTAGATTTGACAAGTTTGTGCTCAGAAAATCATAAATTTGACACAATTAAAAGGTGGCGTGGGATAGAAGAAATTAAAATTCCCGTAAACAGGAAAGGATAAATTAGCCTAAATCACTAAATGAAAAAAAAATGTGCATGCATAAAACAGGAAGTATAAAAGAAACAAAACATTACTCAGCGTAAAAACGGAAATAATAAAATTAATACCAACGCCTTTCAGAAAATGGGAAGCATGTGTATGGTGCGATATTGGTATCGACAGTCAGTCAACTTACTTAAACGAAATGAAATCTTATAAAAAAATTGTGTATTGACACTTATTTGTGCAAAATTTAATTACGATGAATGAAATTAGTAGTAGTAGCAGCAGCAGGCACAGCAGCAGCAACAGCAGCAGTAGTATTAGTAGTAGTAGTAGTAGTAGTAGTAGTAGTAGTAGTAGTAGTAGTAGTAGTAGTAGTAGTAGTAGTAGTAGTAGTAGTAGTAGTTGTAGTAGTAGTAGTAGTAGTAGCAGCAGCAGCAGCAGCAGTCGTAGTAGTAGTAGTAGTAGTAGTAGTAGTAGTAGTAGTAGCAGTAGCAGCAGTAGTAGTAGTAGTAGTAGTAGTAGTAGTAGCAGCAGCAGCAGCAGCAGCAGTAGTAGTAGTAGTAGTAGTAGTAGTAGTAGTAGTAGTAGTAGTAGTAGTAGTAGTAGTAGTAGTAGTAGTAGTAGTAGTAGTAGTAGTAGTAGTAGTAGTAGTATTAGTAGCAGCAGCAGCAGCAGCAGTCGTAGTAGTAGTAGTAGTAGTAGTAGTAGTAGTAGCAGCAGCAGCAGCAGCAGCAGCAGTAGTAGTAGTAGTAGTAGTAGTAGTAGTAGTAGTAGTAGTAGTAGTAGTAGTAGTAGTGGCGGCGGCGTCGGCAGCAGCAGCAGCAGCAGCAGCAGTAGTAGTAGTAGGTAGTAGTAGTAGTAGTAGTAGTAGTAGTAGTAGTAGTAGTAGTAGTAGTAGTAAGTAGTAGTAGTAAGAAGTAGTAGTAGTAGTAGTAGTAGTAGTAGTAGTAGTAGTAGTAGTAGTAGTAGTAGAAATAGTAGTAGTAGTAGTAGTAGTAGTAGTAGTAGTAGTAGTAGTAGTAGTAGTAGTAGTAGCAGCAGCAGCAGCAGCAGCAGTAAGTAGTAGTAGTAGTAGTAGTAGTAGTAGTAGTAGTAGTAGTAGTAGTGGCGGCGGCGTCGGCAGCAGCAGCAGCAGCAGCAGTAGTAGTAGTAGTAGTAGTAGTAGTAGTAGTAGTAGTAGTAGTAATAGTAGTAGTAGTAGTAGTAGTAGTAGTAGTAGTAGTAGTAGTAGTAGTAGTAATAGTAGTAGTAGTAGTAGTAGTAGTAGTAGTAGTAGTAGTAGTAGTAGTAGTAGTAGTAGTAGTAGTAGTAGTAGTAGTAGTAGTAGTAGTAGTAGTAGTAGTAGTAGTCTTACGGTTTCAACATCACAGACAGCTACGGTCTCCCCATTATTGCTCCTTTCTTGTGCCGGCGAAAGACCCCACTAAATGCCCATAATTTGTCCCTTGTGAACTCATGGATGCAACAATAAGTTCGCCAAGCCAAATCGCCGAAGCACCGACAGCAGGCTGTCTTTCCCTTTAATGTGGAGTTCATTGTGACAAGACAGCTATCCGACAAACACAAGCAACCCGTATACGCATTATCGGACAGGGCAGCCGCCTGAATGCTATAAAACTAGCCGTCCACCATTTTCTCAATTTACATTTCACCACAGTCTTCGTTGCCAAAAGCAAAAATCAATTTGATTCAAATTCACAGCTCATGGTAGCGAACGAAAGGAGAAGTAGACAACTCACGGTGTCGAACCAAGCACTCAGCGCAGTAGCTTGGCAAGGATACCGGGTCGTCCAAGTCCAAACAGGTGGGAAATGCATTAGCAGACCGTGACCGGAGACAGCAAATTCTCCAATGTATTATCAGCTCACCTGCCTATCCTCCATTTTGGTCAGGAACTAATCTGAAACAAGACATCGTGTTAAAATACTTGGATAATTTAATAAAAGCAGATGAAATATTTTTTTTTTCTTTTTAAGATTTTAAATTTAAAACAGCCCAAGAAAAGTTAACATTTCACAAGATGAAGAATACCATTTAAAATATGCCTTCGTCGATTATTATTATTATTATTATTATTATTATTATTATTATTATTATTATTATTATTATATTGTTTAGGCGCTACATTTATGCCAATAACCACGGACGGAAGCGAATCATGGCCATTAGCAGTAGACCTCCCGATGTTATCTACCCACGTGTAACGTTGTCTTCCCCTTGCACTCTAGAAAATAAACCAGGTAGGTAGGTATAGCTCCTGCGAAAAGGTGACATATACTAAACACCGACAGGTGTTTCCCTATATCTCACTATTATCACAGGAGCCACACATACCTACCTGTTGTTGTTGCCTATTGTTAAATCCTGCTGCAGTCTTTTCTTCTCTTATCTTGCATTCTGCCCCTGCACTTTTCTATTTAGCATATCTTTCAGATGGAGCGGAGATCTGATGTCTGATTCGACTGTTGCGAATAACTTGGACGACCAGAGACAACAACTACGAGTTAGTTATTCTGTTAGTTAGTCGTAGTTCCAACTTCAAGGTAAATGGTCGCTCCATTATGTTACGTTCCTGTGCCAGTGCATATCACACAAAATTCCCCTCACTGTCCCATGTGAAAAGTGGAACCGACAGGAGTCTCGACAAACCAACTTTTTTTCTTCAAACCAACAGCCCGCACAGATATACTATGCATAATGCCGCTGCCAGAATGCCAACACAAAAGTCCGCCACGAAAATACAGTTCATCGTCGATGGACGTGGCATTCACTAGAAAGCCAACACTAACAACGAGTGCTTTGGTGTGGCTAATGAACGCCGTGACGACTGGAAATATCGGCTATAGCTATAGCAGAGACAGGCCAATAGAAATGATGATCACTGGTACAAGATGCAGGAATATTCTCATTATAATTGATCCAGAACACAACATTGTTCTTTGGAGAGGTATGAACTCATTCGCCACTTTGTAAGGCACAAGATGATGATGATGATTATGATGATGATGACGATGATGAATGATGATGCCATAATATTTTATGGTACCCATCTGAGGCCGTTGGGTGATACCTCCTCCCCCCCCCCCCCTCCGGTAGCTTAACTGACACCATTGAAGTACCAGTGGAGTACCGGTGCAGTACCCGTGGAATAGCAATGGAGTACCAGTTGAGTGCAGGTGAAGTACCAGTGGAGTACCAGTGGAGTACCAGTGGAGTACCAGTAAAGTACCAGTTGAGTACCATTGGAGTACCAGTGGAGTACCAATGGAGTTCCTGTGGAGTACCAGAGGAGTACTGGTGGAGTACCGGGCACTCTTAGAGTTCCGTTGTGGAGTATCAGGGTGAAATACAAGTAGAGTACCAGGATGGAGAATCAGACACCCTTAAAGTAACAGGGTGGAATACCAGTGGAATTCCGGGGTGGTGTACCAGTGGAGTACCAGGGTGGAGTACCATGATGGGGTACCAGTGAAGTACCAGGATGGCCACCTTTAGAGTACCAAGGTTGAGTACCAGGGTGGAGCACTAATTAAGTACCATAGTGGAGTACCAGGGTGGAGTACCAATGTATACCCCACGCAGGGCAATGTGAAACTACGAGAGCGTGTCGTTGATTGAGCTTGTGAGCAGTCAACGGGTAGTGGTCTCTAGCTGGCGACGGTATTCAGCGGATGTCCCTATATAGACAAAGACCACGGTTTCCAGTCAGAACTGTCACTGCCAAGAAGGAAAGCAATGGCAAACTACCTACTTTACAGATACCTAGCAAACTACCTACTTTACAGATACCTAGCAAACTACCTACTTTACAGATACCTAGAAAACTACCTACTTTACAGATACCTAGAAAACTATAGCAGTCAAAGAAATAAGACTACTGGGGATTGGGGGGGGGGGGGGGGGGGTTCTGCATAGAACAAACAGCTGGATCTGATCGAGTGGTTAGAATACATGGCTTCCATTCAGGAAGTCCCGCGCTCGAATCCTATGTAAGGTAATGGATTTGTTACTGTCGGGAGCAAAAAGAAAACTTAACATGCACAGTTCGAGGCGACTGCACTAGCCAGGCGGCCTTAATTCCCCAGTATTAAGACACCGCACGCTAAATTAGGCAGTAATGACAGTTTTTTCCCCCCCCCCCCCCCTAATATCCCCCAAAAATTATGATTGACTTTTTCTGATATTTGTAATAAGCTGCCTCTGTGTCTTAGCCCCTTTCAAATCATTTACATCACCTGCTTTTGCTGTTGAGGAATGTTCATCATTATAATGTACAACCACATCTCCGAGGCCTCAATGCACTTGAGCTTAATTACCCAGGATTCACAGTCGCGGTTAAAACAGGTTTCTCATAACATGCAGGAATGCTTTCTCTAATCTCCAATAACAGGGGTGTATTGCATAACGATGTTCTTCGTTTTTGATTGATTGATTGATTGATTTAGGAACCGACATCACAGCATTCGGGACATTCCCATAAGCGCTCCGTCCCCATCCTCAGCAGCCAGCGAAGAGTTCCAACACTAATAGTTCCAGTAGCAATCTGATTATATGTCCGTCTCGCCTTTCCTCTGAGCGTCGAGCGTCGGCCAGATCCCCTCGTCACACCTCGCTGTCTCATTCTTACCAGACTATGGTGATCCATTTGCTCCTCCGAGGTGTACACGTGCTCCCACAAGGCCGCAACCACGTCTGTCTTGTCATGCATCAATGCTTCACCAAATTTTGCCGAGCCAGCCAATCTGACCGCCTGTTCATTCCCCAGCACACCGGCATGCCCCGGAGAAAAGATCCAGGTCATGTTTGCTACCCGTGACCTCCGAAGCGAAGTAAGCCACTCTGCACGAAGCCTGCCTGTCCTCACCCTACTCAGCATGGTTTCTGAGTCAGTTACAATCACAATGTGTGTATGTATCGTGTTCTCTATCCAGCGGAAAGCTGCCCTGACCGCCTCCACCTCCATTCTTAGGCTAGATGTTGTGTCATCATACGCCAGGCTCTCCTGCACCAAACGTCGACCATTAGCTTTTGCTGAGAATCCCCAGGCACTTCTCCTACCTCTCAACACCGAACCATCTGTGTAGATAATCACATCACCCGGGCGAGCATTATCCTGAATTAGTTGCTGGATTTCTACTTCCGTGGCTCCTGCTGCTCACTCCCTGCACTCCCGGCTTAATGTGATTATAACTATGCCCAAGTCTGACTGCTCCGCTGGCACTCTGACCCACTCCTCTCCTCGCCTAATGCTCTCCAAGATGCACACATGTCTGATCGTATCCTTCGCCTGAGCCATCCATGATTTCCCTCTTATCAGTCTCTGACCCTTAACTGCGTCCAGCGCCTCATGCAACGGGTGATCTGTGTCTGAGGTATGCCTTCGCCTGCATCACCTTGTGCCTACCGGCAACAGTCGGCAGACCAAGGATGTAACGCATACACACTACTGGGGTGTCTCTGGTGCATGCCAAAATTACTCGCATAGCTTCGTTCTGTATGCGCTCTAATTTCACCAGCTGACTCTTTGAGACAGTGAGCAGTCCTAGTCCATAATCATTCACTGAGAGGATCAAGTGCTGGTATAGTGTGAAGAGCATTCTCTGCTCTGTGTCCATTGCAGACATAGTTTTAAGTGCATTGAATAGGTACCCGAGAGATCTTCTCTAGATGAGTCTCTGATATCCCCATCGTTCTGATCTGTTTGTGCAATGAATCTCTACAGGAAAGCTTCCCCTTTCTCTTTGTCTGTTGTATCTCTGGATATTGTATCCACTGTAGCAGGACCGTCGTTACTTTGTATCTGTCTGTGCAATTTCGAGAACTGTCCTGGTGTTTTATCTCCCCCAATCTCATTTATAAAGTGTTCCTATTCGCTATTTGACCTCGGCTGCACGGCTCTTGAATTTCTTCACCTTATCTTTCATTTCTTTGGAAGCTTTCTCTATTTCTCTTGTGAGCTTTGGGGTGTCCACTGGGGTGTAACTGTTTAAATGCCGCTCTTTTGGATTTCCATGCCTGTTCTACATGGTAGGTCCACCATGGAGGCTGCACATAAACAGGTCTACCAATGACACTGCATGCCTTCTGTCTGAGGCGCCTTAGAAGAGTATTTCCCCCGTCCCCTTTTTTAAAGGGCTTGCATTCTTTCGGGTTCGAAACACCGCGGTGCTGGTTTTTTCGAAAAAGGTATAGGGGCCGGTCGTTCAGAAAGCAATGGCAAACTACTGAACGTACCACTTGCCTAGTACATCAACAGCAGCTGAAAATGCTGGTGTTGACTGCAACATCCCGTAAGGGATACGCAACACAATATTATATATATATATATATATATATATATATATATATATATATATATATATATATATATTCTTTCACACACACACACACACATACACACACAAACAAATACAAATATACACACACACATACACACACACATATATATATATGTGTGTGTGATATATAGAGAGAGAGAGAGAGAGAGAGAGAGAGAGAGAGAGAGAGAGAGCAGGGGAGACAAAAAAGACAAAAAGAGAAGATGCTGGGATGCTGGGCGCTTTGACATCATGGCATGGAGGAACATCAATATCAGAAATGATTGGCAGTACACGGGACAGAGGTGTTTGTGGACTGACATGATCATCAATGCCACACGGCATGGACAATAAGAAGAAGAAGGCTCGCAGAGAAGCATTCATAGGAAGTTATACATCTGAAGTCGAAGTGGTTCGCCTGATGGCGAGGGACACTGTTAATAGGGAAAGCAAATCCACACGCAAAATTCAGTCCATTACTACTAGAAGTAGTGTGTATGGACTACGCTTGAGTTCAAAGCTAGCGAGCGCAAAAACAAAAAAAATAGAAAGCTATTTGGGAGTCTCAATAAGCTGTCAATACAACAACATACACCAAAACACCTCACTTCTATTATAGGGATAACAGGTACTAAATGTGGCATTGGTATCTGTTATATGTTGGAGTATCATCATTGCATACCCGACAAGTCCACAGGTGCTCAGTCCACCCCTCTCCACAACATATGTATCAGCGTCCGGCGGCTGATAGTGCTTCTGGTGTGCCTTTCATGTCTGACCGTGTCAATTCTTACTACCGAGTCTCTCATTTTGGACAACAATGTGGATTCACTGTCATCAAAATCCCCCGCTCTCGATATCCCTCTAAGGGCATTAATAACATCCGTACCACCCAGGGGCTGACCATCTGCAGGGGATGCAGAGCCAACAAGTTTATCAGCTCGTTCATTGTCCTCCTGGAAAGAAGATAATGACTCTACGGACAACAGACTTCAGCAGAGATTCAGTCCACTGTCTACGTACAGAACCCGCCTCGACCTATCCGGTCATGCTCATTGAACCACTTAGTATAGTTCTGTGACTCCAGCCATATAAAAGCCCGTGTTACTGCCATCACCTCCATCGCCACGCTGCTCGTGGTCATAGAGTGGGCACCACAGACTTCGTGAATGTTTCAGTTCGATGAACGTGCTGTGAATGCCCACGTTTTACTGCAGTATAAAGGCAATGAATGAATCACAAAATAACGAAAAGTAGAGTGTGAGCTTTACTAGAACACGATTATAAGTAACAAGATGGACGTTGCTGTTCAAGCCTTCATCGGCACAGAACAAACCAAACACAAACCGATACACTACTCTAAATAACACTACGACTGGCTGACAGGTTTAGGCAACACCTCTGCCGTAATAAGTGTCGTCCCTGTGGTGAGGGGAATCAACACCCACATTCTTTTAACTCCATATCATTATCTTGAGGATCTCTTGGATCTCTGTCCACAAAACCCCATCAGTCTTTGGATCTCTCTCTCGATCTCTCTCTCTCTCTCTCTCTCTCTCTCTCTCTCTCTCTCTCTCTCTCTCTCTCTCCTTCTTCTTCTTCTTCTTCTTCTTCTTCTTCTTCTTCTTCTTCTTCTTCTTCTTCTTCTTCTTCTTCTTCTTCTTCTTCTTCTTACCACTGGACCATGCCCCCTCACATTCTTTTCCAAAACATACTACACAACTCTAACTTCTAACAAAATGACAAATTAATTTATTAAAGAACAGTGTCAGGTATATGCAAAGCGTGTGTGTAGAATGTCTGTCGTATAATCTAGAGTGTATGCAGAATCAGACCGAACAGCTCAGGATCAAAGTCTGCTTTCATCACAGTACCTGCCACACAACAGCACCATAGATCAAGTACAGAAGGACCTCACCAAATGATGCGTTTCTCCGGCCAGGTGTCGACTTCCTCCAGTGGCTCTTGGATAGTCCGGATGCCTGGTCACCAATGGTGGATGTAGTCCAATACTGATCATGAATCCGACACACACAGTGTAACTAATATGTCACTAAATGTTCTGTGATCTGATAATCCTTGTACAGTAAAATAAATATTTACTGTCACATTGAAGCAAAATGTTAATTGTTAATTTCTCACAGGAATTCACCATTTGGAAAACACAATGTTAATTGTTAATTTCTCAATATACATACTATTGTTCCTGTTACTGGTGGTATTGTAAGTATCTTCACTCTAATATGATGAGAACTACCACGGAGGAATCACTCTTAGATGATCGTCGGTTCCTGCTCAGCAGAGGCCAGGTTCTTGCAGACCCTCTGGGTTATGGGCCCAGTGCAAAGGCCGCTGAGTAAAAACTGCCTTCAATGATCGAGCCATAATCTTCTTCTATGACTTGTCTGCTAGCTTTTTTTGTGTGGAAAACATAGTGGAACCTGTTGAAGAGAGAACACCCGGTGAGAGCAACCCGATTCCGAACTTCATTAGGTGAGTGTAGGCCGACGGCCGCACTCAGGTATTTAACAGAGAACTAAACTCTATCATAAGGCAGAGGAGCTCATCACATCGGTCTGAGTCATGGTAAGACAAGGAAAGACTAAAGGAAAAGCGCAGATACCCAGTAGATACCCTACTGGAAGATCCTACCATTTGACATTTCCCTTATCCCCACATCTCCCCAAATATCATCCCTCTACCTTGTTCTTAACTCACTGAGTTAATTGATATCTCACACTAGCTAGTTTAAGCAACGCGATAGCCTACTGCTGCCGACGCTCCTATAATAAGTTCTCATCGCGCACATTACTACGCTCGACTCCTAAGAATCAACTAATTTGGGTCTATTTAATTAAATACCATATATTTATTCCCGTCTGAAATCGAGACCACTAAATCACACAATGGACAAATGTCCGCCGATGTAAATCAACATAAGACACCGTGGTCTCTTTCCATAATCAGAACAGGAACATCAAACACGTCCTTGTTGCCTCACAACATTTGGTCGACTCCCGCCAAAGGTGTTTGTCCAGACTGTTTTAAAACTGTGTCTGAATGACGTCACAAATCTGACTAGACACTAGGCGTCGAGAAACTATTTTTCTCTCTCCTTTTCCGACTCGATGTAAACAACCGGCGGGCGGTCGCGCTTTGATCTTGGGAATTGTTCCCGGTACCGGTACTCCAAAAAGTCTTGCCGGCCTGTGATCTGGAGAACTCTTTTCCCCACAACAAAAGGTCTTGCCGACTCTCATCAGGACAGCCTGTCCCCAACATCAAAGAATGGCGGCTGCCTGTAGACGAATGGCGCGACAGTCTTTCATCGATTGACAACTCCCAGAATTCCGCGACAACCTCCCTAATATCAACAGTGGTGCCCAGAAACCGGTATCCATACACTTCAAATTCTGACCACTGTGGCGTGGCCAACGTAAAGGCCACTGCGATAAAATCGTGTGCATTTCACGAACACGATCGTAAGACATAGAAAACCATCTCATCTTCCAGGTTGGTTCACTCTCCCCTAACAGCCTCAATGTCCAACACAGTTTCATTTAACTTCAAACGTCCCACCCCTCCCCCACCCCATCCCCGTATATGTATTTTGTTTTTTCGTATATTCTTTACAGGACATCGCTGTCAACACCAGCAATTTACCGCTGTCGTTGATTTCTTGGCAAGATTACGCTCAGTAGTTTGCCATTTATATCTGAGCGGCTGGATCACTTATCCCGTAAGTCACCAACGCGGCGAGAACCGCTTACAATTCTCGCGCGCTTCTTTACCCTACATGGATAAACGAGACTACGGAGAAAGTCGTTTAACACCTAGGCCAGGGAGCCGGCCCATATGTGTATAGGCCACTAAAAATAGTTAGTAGCATATTGTTTACAGAACGTCGCAGTCAGCCGCAGTAGTATTTTTGCTGTTTGTGATTTATTGGCAAAGTTTGCGTTCAGTGGTTTGTCATTGCTTTCTGAGCGAACCGGCGCTCGTACTATCTTATGAAAACAAACGCAGGGCGGTCAACATCCAAATCGTTCAGCAGCTGTGCTTCAAGCGCTGAATGCGTATTTGCGAACTGCGTCCATGACTCCTTCGCCACAGAGCCGGCTATAGTGCTCTACTAATACCTATCTTTATCTTTCGCTCACCTGGGCGCCCCTCCCCCCAGTGGGTGCCTCCCCCTCCCCCACCGGGAGGCTAAGCCAATCACTGAGCTTCTGGCGTTATTCACCTATAGTCCAGTAACCGCCTCCTGAACCATACATTCGGTTAATTCCATCCACTGATAGTGGCTCACGACGTATTCAGCCAAACAAGGATACAGATAAGTAACTTTAATATTTTCATGTAGTGTTTTTCGTGTAGTTGTCGTATTATGTTTGTTTGTTCTGTGCTGACGAAGGCTTTATCCGCAACGTTCATTTTGTTACTTGTAATCGTGTTCTAGTAAAGCTCACAATCTACTTTTCGTTATTTGGCGATTCATGCAATGTCTTTTAAAGCTTTACTGCAGTTCCCCTTATTTGGTTAATTACTGCTGTATAAAGGCTGGTTTCGGTTATGATATAGTTAAAGGGAAAGAACAATGACAATATGATTAATAACCCAGGTTACATACGATTTGTCTGTCAACAAAAATCATTTCAGTTTCGCTTCAGATATGTCTATACCAAGTGTCAACAACCTGAGGCACACGAGCCCAGCGTGGCACGTGGGCATATTTTCCATGGTACGCTGGGTGACTTGAATGAGTCACCAAACAAAGAGAAATAGACGGTAAGCTTTACTAAACTACTTTCACGAGTGACAAAATGAACGTTGCCGTCTAAGTCTTCATCAGCACTCAAACAACAAACACGCACCGATATAACTAAACTTTATTAGAACACGATCGTAGAATCGTGGACAGACGTGATCACCAAGATCACGCTGTGAGTGACCTGAAATACGGTTTATGATCTCACAGAAAATTGCATTATTAATCAAATAAAAAAGTTAGTTGCATAGCTTTAACAAGACATCGCAGTCAACACCACCAATTTTAGACTGAGATTTCATGGCAAGTTTATGTTCAGTAGTTTGACATTGTTTTCTTAACGACCGGCACTCATATCATTGTAGGGAAACCAACGCAAGGTAGTCTGCTTCAAAATAGCCTGCAGCTGTGTTTCAAACGGGGTATGCGAGATTACGAATTGCATTCATTACTCCTTTCGCCACAAAGTTGCAACACGAAGATACAACTTCGATTAACCGTCACTCGTTTAACCGTTATTTCTGTTATCCGTCATCGTCTTTTTAAAAAATGCGTAAGTATAAATAAAAGGACGATATTTTCAATGTTGCCACTGCCTAGGCTACCTTTACTGTGTCTAACCTACAGAATGGCTGGAATAAACTCTTGCCTGAACCAACTGACGAAATCGAAGGAACTGAGACTGTTAGTCTTGATGAAATTGTGCAACAATGTAGGACTAAACAGTGAAAACATTAAGCCAGAAGAAGTAACGGATTGGGTGGAATATGACAAGACAGATGACGGCTGGTTTAACATTTTGAACGATTATGTAATTGTTTCTAGTATGACTACCATTGAAGAAGAAGAAACTGATGACGGTGAAGGATCAGTTCTTAACCAAACACCTACAACTAGCCACGCAGAAGCAGAAACAAGGTTATCAAAGTGCATCAACTGGTTTGAAATGCAGGAGGAGGAAAATGCAACACAGATCCTACTTCTGCGTAAGTTAAGTAACATCGCCACGCAGAAAGCTCGAGCCTCAAAGACACAGAAAGAGATGACAGATTATTTTAAAGTAACCTAGGTTTAAAGTATTTCTCTTCCCCTCTCTCCCCGATCACCAGCTCAATAGCTCTCTCGGTTGTGGCATATTCATTCCAGTAAAGCTCGCTGATCATATCAATATCAGAAAACTTGGTCTTCTTTTGTAAAAATACTGTGCGTTGATATGTTTTGTTCTTCCAACTATCGAACTTTCTCTCAGAACAAATTATAGCGCAGTTTTGTAACATCATTTCAAGATAATATGTTTAGAATTTACATTTCGCAAACCGTAATATGTGTAGCTGTATCTATTTATATTTACGTATATAATAATCTACAAAGAATGGAAGAGTTATTTGTTGATGTCCAGATTGAGCCAGCTATATCGCTTGTATTCCATTTCAAACGTTACCCTGACAATAGAATGAACACGGTCGGGTAAGGCTAAGAGCCTTGGCGTTCGCTACCAGAAGGAAAGAATGACCATCTTATAGCTCCGTGCAATCGAGCCTACAATCGAAGCGAAAGGGACTGTGTTGGAGATTCAATGCAGCCAACCATCATCGTGGAGACGGCGTCTCATTGATTGAGAAAGGCTATTAAAAATTTCAAAAATATTGGGCCAAGCCGGGATTTGAACCCGGGACCTCTCGCACCCGAAGCGAAAATCATACCCCTAGACCACTTGGCCGATGGATTGATTATCCACTGTAAGTATATAATGAATAATATTTTATTTCAAATTTAATTAACAAATCTCTCTTAAATATTGAGCACAACCCACTACTGGCAACGCTGATCGTATTCTGGCATGAACCTAAGGCCTATCCACGTCAATATGTACAGTTGGATTGGATAGGCCTTAGGCTCATGCCAGAATACGATCAGCGTTGCCAGTAGTGGAGTGGGATGTGCTCAATATTTAAAATTCAAATCCCGAAATTAACCAAATGAATTAAATCTCTCTTAGTTTGATATTTTAATTATGTACATGAACTATACGACCATAGCCAAAATAAGATTTAATTGAAATGAAAGATAAACGCTCATAAATTATTTACCTCGGCATTAAAGACAGCCCTTTTCACGTCTGCGGAGTGTCTACGGGTCAAAGTTAAAGGTCACTAGTAAACAAATGCTGCAAGAATTCTGTTTGACTTCGGCTTACATCCGACCTCCTCAACCAAACTCGGTTCTTGTTGTGTACGATTTTACAATTTATAGACCACAGTGTGACTTTTCTCTAGCTAAATTATCGTAATGTTGTTGTTACATTACTTGTTTGTTTATTTTACAGGTTGTTGACAGCGTGGGTGGTGAAATACTACCTTGTACTTGCTGTCGGAGGTGTTATCGATAGTTAAGGTCTTAACACTTTCGTCAGAACAATAAAATAGTGGATATTCCCTGTTAAAGAACGGGAGGCGAAGAAATAGATTACGTGACAGCAACATGCAATATCGAAGAATAATGAAATAGAATAAAGTATAGCAGAGAAAGAAGAAAACTGACACTTTTGTATTTAATGTAGTCATGTCAACAATCAACCATTCATTAATCATCACTCCTGTTGCTGTTGTTTGAATGTTTAATTAGCCACGTTAGTAACATTTTCTAAATTGCTTTTTAATTGTATAACCTGCATAGTTGGATACTTCTTCAATAAGCAAATCCAACAGTATCTTATCCAAGTCTGTAGGTCAATTCTGAGCCGAGATATTAACGTTTGTGTGTCAGTTTATCATTTAATATGAACAAAGTTTACAAAGAGGACAATACGATTCTAGCACTTTGGAAATGTGTCCTACACACTCACACTACTGTTGTAACACATACCATTCAAGGGAGATTAAAACTGCCGATGCTTCCTAACTAAAGGAAAGATAACTGCTACGAATTTATATATATATACACACACACAGCGATGTATACATGGGCACGCCATGCTGTGATGTCAGTCTGCACATGCGCAGTCTGTTAGTGCTGTCTGTCAGCGTTAGGCCATGAACATAGATTCATTTTGATCGGAGAACTTGCGTTAAAAAGTTGCAAAATTATCAATGAATTTGTCTGTGCAGAGTGATGAAAAATTATGCATAAATACAATCATGGGTGTTGAATGTACACATGCATTCATTATCATTGGAGTCGCTCTGAATATTCCATAACAATATTAAATGGTCAAAGCTGGAGTATGACAAGGAAAACTGCTATCTCCTGCCATTGAAATATCACATTACAGTATGCAATCTTGATAATTTCAATGTGAGATATTGACTGCCAACTTGTTGAAAATTACAAAATACGCATACAAATGGATGCAAAATGTAATAATACATAGAACAATGGATCACATCTCATAAAACGGTATTTAGGGGTTTACTTACCACTTGAATAGGCAGCCTGGTTCTCATGTATAACAAGGATTCCAGAAGGCCCAGAAATGCAGAACACAAAGCGGGGAGGGAAAAACTATATCAAGTAATCAATGTCTGTTTTAATGTGATCCTGACATAATCAGGGAATTTAACATCATGAGTACGCGTAAAGTCCTCATATCTGAGACACAAAAACAAATAACCGAAGGTCACCGGAAAAAAAAAATTCAGGTTAAATTCGGCAAACCTGACTCGAAATGCCTATTAATATTATATTAAGTATAGTCATATAGTTACAGTTAAGAAGAGACATCTGGAGCGAGCTACCTTGTATAGTGTTTTACGTTGATGCCTGGTCACATTAGCATCCGACTAAACCATCTTTGACTTTTGCTGTTGTCATGATTATAACTAAACTATCTACAGGGCACTGCATTATAATAAGTTTGTTGCTCTTATAACTAATAGTAATAGAAATGTGACCAAACATTTGTCTGTCTTCACTTTGTTGGATTTTAATATAGACTAGGCTAACATTAGTTCCCGCCTGGTTGGATTGGATGTTAATATAGACTGGGCTAATATTAGTTCCCACCTGGTTGGATTGGATGTTAATATAGATTGGGTTTACATTAGTTCCCACCTGGTTGGATTGGATGTTAATATAGACTGGGCTAACATTAGTTCCCACCTTGTTGGATTAGATTTTAATATTGACAGGGCTAACACTAGTTCGATTGGAAGTTAATTAACATTAGTTCCCACCTGGCTGGATTGGATGTTAATATAGACTGGGCTAACATTAGCGTAGGGGTATTCCAGACTTTCAAGGCACAGACCTCGCATGGAAAAAGTCGGATGCGGATAAAGGTAACGCCCTTCTTGCACGCTACATAGAACAGACTGACCAGAAAGACGAGCCCGCCAGACAGAGGACCACAACAACACTCTCTCAGTTGTGCGAGGGGGTCGGGACAGACGAAGAATGGACAGTCACAGTTGACATATTGCGTGCGATGCTCAAGAAATCACCTACACCGCCCCAGGCCCAGACGGCATCCGATATGGTGACCTAATGGTGATATCAGATGATGACATGGAAGAACTGGCCAGAGAATTCAACACCAGTATCCAGAGGGGTCAGGTCAAAGAAGAATGGCTACACAGCTACTTGCTGCCGCTGCCAAAACCGAACAAAGACCACTCCAAGATAAGCGGCTACAGAATCATTACGATGCAGAATACTGTTGGCAAGCTACTGGAGAAAATTGTAGCACACAGACTTGCTTGGGACTTGGAACAGCTCGGCTGCTTCCCGCCCACACTTGGAGGATACAGACGCAACAAAGAGTCATGGCTGAATGCGGCGGTCTTTGCTCAAGATGTTTACGAAGGATTTCAGGTCAGAGAAGAGACATGTGCGGCCAGCCATAGACTTAGAGGACGCATATAACAGAGTATCTTTCGAGCACTTGATGCAAACCCTCCTCAGACTGAAAGTGCACCCTCACCTTGTACGATGGATAGCTGCAGTTCTACTCCAAAGGAAGGTGGTGCTAAGATGCGGGAGTTGGTCTTCTGAGCCGATAACGATATGTCCAGGATTGCCGCAGGGTTCACCACTGTCACCAGTACTATTCAACGTGTATACGGTGCCGATCACTGAACAACAGTTGGATGGGAGGGGTAGGACTCTATCATTCGTTGACGACATCCTCGTGTATCGACAGGGTCGAGATAGACAGGCGGTTGCCAACCATATGCAGGGCGAACTAGATCGAATTTCCTCATGGTGTGCTGATGCCGACGCCCTTGTCAACCCTGCAAAGGCAACGGTTACATGGTTCTCACTAAACAACCATATTGTGAAAACAGACCTGCCGGCAGTAAGAATGGATGGGAGCATTCTGAGTAGAACCCAGTCAATGACATATCTTGGCGTGAGGCTTGATCGTAGCCTGTCCTTCAGAGATCATGTCGATTATGTCATAACGAAGGCTCGAAAAGGTTTGGCAGCAATGAGAGTCATGGCGACTGCCAATATCGAGCAAAGACTGCTATTACTTCTGTTCCAAGGACTTGTGCTTTCACGCATCGAGTATGCCCTGGCCATCCTCACTGTCAGCCCTACACAGATTGGAAGACTTGAAAAGGTACAAAACGAAGCCATGCGCATCATTTTGGGCTGCACGAGAGACACCAGCTGTGTAGCAATGAGATACCTCCTTGACTTCCCGACAATGGAACACAGGATCAAGATCTGGAGAGCTCGTGCATACTTAAAAATAAGTGCAGATGAGCAGCACCCTCTGCATGACGCTGTATTCAGAGAAAAGGGTGACAGGCTAAAGAGGGGCAAATCATGGATGGGTCGGGCGGAAGATGTCGTCGGACAGGTCTGCAGTCTAACCAGTATCAACCCCGGCAAGGAATGGGTGCCGGTGCCTCCAGCTTTTAAGTGTACCTTCTCCTGCATTATCACACTCGACAGACGGTGCAGAGAGCAGAACCCTGCCGCTGTCAATGCAGAGGTTAACGCGCTCATCTATGATCACTCAGATAGCCCCGAAGTGCTCATCTATACAGATGGATCTGTTGTAAAGCAGCAGAGAAGTGCGTGGGCATTTACAGCCCGTTCAGCGGGCCGAACCGTTCAAGAATCCAGTGGTGCCCACTCTATGACCACGAGCAGCATGACGATGGAGGTGATGGCAGTTACACAGGCTTTCATATGGCTGGAATCACAGCATTATACCAACGTGTGTGTACTAAGTGATTCAATGAGCATGATTCAGAAGGTCGAAGCTGGATCTGTACGTAGACAGTGGACTGAGTCGCTGCGGAAGTCTGCTGTCCGCAAAGTCACCTTCATCTTCGTCCCGGGACATGCGGGAGTCGAGGGAAATGAACGAGCTGATAAATTGGCTGGCTCTGCACCCCCTGTAGATGGCCAGCCCATGGATCGTGCGGATGTTATTAACGCCCTTAAAGATATGGCGAGAACAGAGGATTTTGACGCCAGTGATTCCACATCGCTTTCCAGGATGAAAGACCTGGGAGTAAGAATCGGCACAGCCAGACGCGAGAGGTACATCGGGAAAACAAAGCGCCTCGTCAACCAACACAGAACTGGCATTATTAGCCACCGGACGCTGATGCATATGCTGGGGGGAGGATCTGAGCACCTATGGACATGTCCGGAGTGCAACGAAGATACCCCAACTGATAACTGATAACTGATAGTTCCCACCTGGTTGGATTGGATGTTAATATAGACTGGGCTAACATTAGTTCCCACCTGGTTGGATTGGATGTTAATATAGACTGAGCTAACATTAGTTCCCACCTAGTTGGATTGGATGTTAATATAGACTGGGCTAACATTAGTTCCCACCTGGTTGGATTGGATGTTAATATAGACTGGGCTAACATTAGTTCCCACCTGATTGGATTGGATGTTAATATAGACTGAGCTAACGTTAGTTCCCACCTAGTTGGATTGGATTTTAATATAGACTGGGCTAACATTAGTTCCCACCTAGTTGGATTGGATGTTAATATAGACTGGGCTAACATTAGTTCCCACCTGGTTGGATTAGATTTTAATATTGACAGGGCTAACATTAGTTCCCACCTGGTTGGATTGGATGTTAATATAGACTGGGCTAACATTAGTTCCCACCTAGTTGGATTGGATGTTAATATAGACTGGGCTAACATTAGTTCCCACCTAGTTGGATTGGATGTTAATATAGACTGGGCTAACATTAGTTCCCACCTAGTTGGATTGGATGTTAATATAGATTGGGCTAACATTAGTTCCCACCTGGTTGGATTGGATGTTAATATAGACAGGGCTAACATTAGTTCCCACCTGGTTGGATTGGATGTTAATATAGATTGGGCTAACGTTAGTTCCCACCTGGTTGGATTGGATGTTAATATAGACAGGGCTAACATTAGTTCCCACCTAGTTGGATTGGATGTTAATATAGACTGGGCTAACATTAGTTCCCACCTAGTTGGATTGGATGTTAATATAGACTGAGCTAACGTTAGTTCCCACCTAGTTGGATTGGATGTTAATATAGACTGGGCTAACATTAGTTCCCACCTAGTTGGATTGGATGTTAATATAGACTGAGCTAACGTTAGTTCCCACCTAGTTGGATTGGATGTTAATATAGACAGGGCTAACATTATCACTGCTCCCACTTGGTTATCATCATATAGGCCACATTTCTGTCAAATATTGGAATATCTTTAGCTTTTATTCTAATCTGCCCATACACAGACCATTTAAGTAGGTCAAGAACCCTTTACTTGCCTTAACTGATTGAGCGGCCCAGGATGATTAATTGTCTTAAGCAACATTGTATGTCTGCCATGGGCTTATATACAGTAGTTTTCCCTATGCAAACTCCATTAACCCTTTACAGGGCAGATGCTTGTCCATTTTTTAGCCCTGAACGGGAAAGATTTTTTCAGGGTCGCTAAAATTTTGGGTCGCGTTAGTAAAAACATCACAAATAAGGTGTTAGTCAACCGATGTTAGTTAAATAAACAACACAATGAAGGGAAAAGCATGCAGAATATGTTACTCATGTGATTGTTGTCGGTAATCCATATATGAACACAAATATTTACGAAATACGGCAAGTTGTTTGTGATTTTCCATCACCTATACGGCAATTTACAAACACATTTTTAGAATCATAATCACTTTCTTTAAAGTCCAACTCAGACTGCTAATGCAAAGTAACGCAAAGAATCGCCGAAATCAGTTTTGAAAAACAGCGTAAAAACCCCGAAAACTACCCCGTAGTCTCTTTACAAATGGCGGCCACGTTGTCAAGCTATCGGCGAAAGTGAAAGTAGCCATCGGAAGTATCGGAAAGCCGAGAGATCGCGTTTTTACAATGCATAATAGTATCAGACGGAAATGGACGTTCTGCCTTGTAAAGGGTTAATATGATATATATCTGCTACCATAGTCACTTTTATGTCATAACTGAAACTGACGCACCCCTGCTTCCTGTTTTCCGCCACCCATTATTGTTTGGTCCAAATCTACGTTTTGCTTGGCACTGAATATGTTAACATACATTAGGCACGTGGTGCTAGTACCATTTTGTTATAGACCTGGCGGAACTGGAGTGATGCGGTAGGGATGTCCACACGGACACTGTGACAGAGCTCTCTTTCCCCTCCCCAAACTCGGAAACCTGGAAGGTGTGCAAGAAGGGTGCTGGAACATCACATCTGCTGAGAGGTATTTTAGCATGTAGCTCATCATCAAGTGCCATGCCAGCCTGCATAGACTTTCATGTCTCTCCACAAATCTCAGTCTTTGGTGTTCTGGATCAGCTCTGCTGGTCAAGTCGTTTGCCTTGCACTCCGAAGATTGTGGGTTCAATTCCGGCAATGTCTTTCAGTTCACGAGTGCAATTTACTTGGAGACTCCTGGGGGTCATCGCTGGAGCTAAGGAGTTCGTGCTCTGTGTGATGCTTTTGGCAGGATTCCTTGTGGAAAGAGGCTGAGCCATATGGGATAAAATCCAGTGCAATGAAATTGATTCTCTGAACTTTTAAGACTTTTACTACTGTTACTGCTTTCAATACCGGTTTCCGTGGCTAAAGGGCTTACGGACGCAATCTGTAAACCTGCTTACCCGTGTTCGAAACACAGCTGTGACTGATTTGGCAGCAGACTGCATTGCACTGGGTTTTAACAATTTGGTATGGGAGCCGGTCGTTCAGAAAGCAATGGCTAGCTACTGATCTTAACAGCAGTAAAATGCTGGTGTTGACAGTAATGTTCTGTGAAAAGGATATGCAAAAAAAAACAAAAAAACCTGCTATCAGTACTAGTAACTTATTACAGTTACTACTATAAGCAACGTCTGCTCTTACTACTACCAGTAACTGCTACTGCTGCTTGAAGCTACTGTTACTTCTAATTGTAACTACTGCTGCTTCTACTACCACTTCTGTTCCTATAACTAGTACTGCTACTACTACAGCCGCCACTGTTGCTACTACTACAACTACTACTACTACCACTTCTGTTCCTATAACTAGTACTGCTACTACTACAGCTGCCACTGTTGCTACTACTACAACTACTACTAATTACAATGACTACTGCTTATAATTGCTTATGGTGACACTACTAACTACAACTGTCTGCAGAATGGACAGATGTGTAAACATTACTTTGTTATTGTATGAAAACAAAATTGAATGTCTTTTCTGTGTGACTGTATACACACTGACATAAAAGTGTGGGTGAGTGTATGCATGCACTTAATGCGACTATGCCTGACAGCCTTGAAAACATTTTGTAATTTCCCTAAAAAGCCTGGAAAGCCCTGGAAAAAGGTTGCTGAATTTGACTATGACCCTGAAACCTGCGTTAAAGGTATTGTTTACATTGCAAACATATGTATAAATCATATTTCAAAATGAAAATATGTTTTGTTTTTATATTGAATGTTTCAGGTGATGCAAGTTTTACACCCAGGTTCAAGTAATCTAGTTGATGTGAATCATCTCAGCTTCTTCATCTTGTGCATCCGTGTATAAGTTATTGTGGTTTTGAACTTTGGTGCTAAACTACCGTTGTGATCCAGCATGCCAGTTCCATCAAGTGCATACGGGCAGCATGGGGCACCCAGCTGTTTTGATCGAGTGAAAATTGGGTTCATGATGGGCTTCTGCGTTGGAATGGCTTCAGGCGCCCTCTTTGGGGGATTTTCTGCTCTGAGGTCAGTTTGTTTGCCAACAGATGTTGTGTCCTGCATTTAGTTCAGGGCTGTGATGGTAGCTAAGATTGTTTGCCAACAGATGTTATGTCTGCATTTAGTTCAGGGCTGTGATTGTAGCTAAGATTGTTTGCCAACAGATGTTGTCTGCATTTAGTTCAGGGCTGTGATTGTAGCTAAGATTGCATGATGATTGAGGACATGCAGCAGTTTGAGGTACCCAATTATTTTGTTTTCGCTCACTTTTAACTCGAGCGCAGTCCATACACGTACTAGTATCTCTTCTGCACTGGACTGATGTATGCATGTGGATTAGCTTTCCTTTTTTCCAGTGTCCCTCGCCATCAGATGAACCTACTGGTACTTGTAATTTACGCCCCCAAATTAAGGACGAGAAGTCGAAAGTTTAGTCCAACTGACCAGTGTAGGGGTTGAACCTGGTACCTCATCATCAGCAAACCAGATGTTAAGAGTGAGCTCTCTTATGTATTCAGCCATGCTGACCTTGGAAGTATCAATGAGAAATGATGAACAAGGCCCATGGGTAAAGAACTCACTGCAACAAGAAGGTGTTCTGCTGGAAGATGTCTGCTGAGAATGCACATCAACCTATAGTCAGGTGTGACTGAAGGAGGCTGTTATGTGAGGATGAACCATCAACTGGTGGTCTTCATAATGAAGTAGAATGCTGCCTGCCTCTTTCTATGAAGGTTGTGGGCAAGGCTCCACAAAATATGACATATCTAGGCAAACCTTCTGGCCTAGAGAAACAACAGTGGAAGATAAACTCTGTGGACCACTGAGTGAACTAAAAAGAAGATGGCAAAATTTATACCAGAGACAACATTGCAGATATATACAAATTTCAAGCTAACGAAAGAAGAAGAAGAATTTGTGGACTTGGTCATTCGGTATCTGAGTGCAAGTTTTTGGGAGACTCCTGGAGATGGTCTCTGGACTCTAATGAAGTTTGTGCTCCATGTGATGCTTTCGGCAGGTATCCTGCAGAAAGAAGACTTAACCTTATCAGATAGAAGTCAGTGCAGTAAAGTCAAGGTTATTATGTGACCATGAACAAAGGACAATTTTGTATCATCACATAGTAAAGACTGCTATATGCTGACATGAGATTAAAGAATCAAATGGGCACAGTTTGCCTTTGGCCTTTCTTGTGTCAATATTTCATTGGCACCTTTCCGTCTTGACAGACGATAGTTTGGAACATTGTGCTTCAAAAAGGCTTAATAACTACGATCCATGGCGGTGGCAAGTGTGGCTGGTAAGGCCAATTCTTGCTGCAAATGTTTGCCCACAGTAGATGCATGTGAAAACATGGTCATTTCCACCATTGTGCACCATCTTACGTCTCTCATGCTTTGTGTGTGCTTTATCTGCAATTATTTTCTCCTTTGTCTTTATTCCATTTCTGATAGTTGCCCTCCAGTGCAACACGTTCAGCAGCGACGTGCTCCCAATGTGCATTATCAATGCCTGTATCAATCATGTCACGCTTGCACACATCTTTGTATCGTAGTAGAGGCCGACCCTGAGATCTCCTACCCGTCTGTAATTCACCAAAAAAGATGTCCTTTGGTATTCTACCATCATCCATCCTCCTAACGTGTCCTATCCATCTAAGTCTACGAAGACTGAGCATGGAATACACCAGTCACACAACCTGATCTTTCCAATACTTCAGTATTTGTGATTTTGTCTTGCCACTTAATGCCAAGTATTCTTCGCAGACACCGCATATGAAAGCTGTTTAAACGTTTCTCTTGGCGTGAGTAAGTTATCCAGGTTTCACTGCCATAAAGAAGAGTACTAAGGACACAGGCTTGGTAGACGAGGACTTTTGTTTTGGCAGTAAGCTTCCTGTTCTCCCAGACTCTTTTTGCTAACATGTTCATTGTTGTTACTGCCGTGCCAATCCTGATGTTGATTTCCTGATCGAGGGATAATTTGCTATTTACCTCTGATCCTAGATATGTAAAATGGTCTACTATCTCCAGTTCGGCGTCATCAATAAAGATTGATGATACACCATGTGCACCTTCTGACATAATCTGTGTCTTCTTTTTGTTAATTGTTAAACCAAATTCAGAACAAGCATTGGAGAATGCAGATAGTAGATGTTGTAATTCTTCCTCAGAGTGGGTCGTAATCGCAGCATCATCAGCAAAAAGCAACTCTCTGATTAGTACCCTGCTAATTTTAGTCTTGGCCTTCAATCTCTGAGCATTATAGAGACCATCATCTGTGCGTGAGTGAATGTATATACCGTCATCCTGATCATTAAAGGCATATTTCAGTAGAAGTGAAAAGTATATCCCAAAGAGGGTGGGGGATAGTACACAACCTTGCTTAACTCCACTCTTGATTTCAAACTCTTCTGAAGTTGAGCCATCAAACTTGATTATACCCTTCATGCCTGTGTGGAACGATTCCACAATGGACAGAAGAGTTGGTGGGCAGCCAATCTTCTTTAGTGCTTTGAACAGACCCTCACGACTGACCAAATCGAATGCCTTTGTGAGGTCGATGAAGGCAATAAACAGTGGCTGATTTTGTTCCCGGCATTTTTCTTGCATCTGTCGCAATGAGAATATCATATCAATGGTAGACCAGTTCTGACGGAAGCCGCACTGTGATTCGGGGTAGACTTGATCTCCCAGGACTTGAAGTCTGCGCAGAACAACTCTGGCAAATACTTTCCCAACAATACACAGAAGTGAGATACCCCTATAGTTGTTACAGTCGCTCCTGATCGCCCTTGTTCTTGTACAGCGTTATGATGTTTGAATCTTTGAAATCCTGTGGGACTTGTCCTTCTTGCCAGCATAGCTCTATTAGCTGGTGGATCTGTAGAGTGAGTGTGTCTTGCCCACTCCTGATTACCTCTATTGGAATCCCATCCTTACCTGGAGCCTTGCCAGACGCAAGTTCATTTATAGCACACTTAACTTCTGTTATGGTGGGAAGTGTGTCCAGGTGGTCAAGAGTTGGCAGGGCCTCTATGGTGTTGAGGGCATCATCCGCTAGTTTGGTCTCACTTGAGTAAAGCTCTAAATAGTGCTCGACCCATCTATCCATCTGCTGTTTCTTATCAGTGGTGATTTCTCCAGTCAAGGTTTTCAGCGGTGCACTTCTTTTGATCGTTGGACCACAGGCTTTCTTTATCCCTTCATACATGCTTCTGATGTTTCCCTTATCACTTGCGATTTGAATGGACTCACATAACTTGATCCAATAGTCATTTGCACACTGCCTGGCAGCCTTTTGTACATCCTTCCTAGCTTGCTTCAGCTCACTCAGAGTGTTACGCGTTGGTCTTTCCTTGTTTCTTAAGATAGCTTTCTTCTTTTTATCAATCAAGGGCTGCAGTATCTGGCTGTTTGCCGCAAACCAGTCCTGCCTCTTATGATCCACAGTGCCGTAAACCCCTACCGCTGTTTTATAAATAGTTTCCTTAAGTTTACTCCATTTATCATTTACTATACAATTTTCTGATGTATCAGTGAAAGCGTCTTCAAGTTGCTGTTGAAATTCAAAGCACTTTCCAGGATCGTGAGTGTTAATAATATTAATCCTGGGTCTAGATTTGTGTTTAGCTGTGTAGATTCTCTTTGGTCTCAGTCTAACCCTTGTAACAACCAAAGAATGATCTGTATCACAGTCAGCACTGTGGTAACTTCGAGTTAATGATGTATGGTTCAGATGTTGTCTCCGTGTAATAATGAAGTCCAGCTGATGCCAATGGCCGGATCTTGGATGTTTCCATGTGACCTTATGCAGTTCTTTTGTTTTAAAAAAGGAGTTTGTAATACATAGGTCATTTCTAGTGCAATGCTCCAGCAGCCTTTGCCCATTATCATTCATGCGACCGATGTTGTAATTTCCAAGGCACACTGGCCATGAACTCGAGTCCTTGCCCACACGAGCGTTGAAATCACCGAGCATATAAATGTAGTCGGATTTTGGAACTGCCTTGATCACAGAGTCTAGCTGCTCATAGAACATATCCTTCACATCATCAGAGGAAGCGAGTGTCGGTGCATATGCAGTGAGAATGGTGGCAAATCCACAAAGGTTGCCAAGCGCAGGGATAATAATCTTTCATTACTTCCAGCTGGGATATCAGTAATTCCCAGAAGTGAATTCTTCACTGCAAAGCCCACACCATGTTGTCTTTTTTCTGCCTGCCCTCTACCCTTCCAAAAAAAGGTGTAATTGTTTTCCCTGAGTGACCCTTCCTCAGCGAGGCGAGTCTCCTGCAGGCCAGCAATATCAATGTTAAACGATTGAGTTCAGCATCAATCACAGCCGATTTTCTCACATCGTCAATATTTGTCAAGTCAGTGGAAAATCCTGGGCACATGGTTCTTACGTTTCAGGTTGCAAGCTGTAGCTTGAGGTTTCTATTATTATTTTTATTAGTACCTGGTGCATTGGTTTTACAGCCTGCGATTCAGATTTTGTCCTAGCCCCAAGCACCCATTGAAGCAGGCAGGCTGTGGCAGATCAGCACCTAATTGGCCGGGGGCTGCCCAGCTTGAGGCGGGCGGTAGCTGATCAGTGACACCTGTAGGTGTCTCCCACCGTCAGAGGCAACGCGTGGCGCCCCATGTCTACGCCAAATGACAAGGACTTATAACTCGTAACAGTTGCCTCTCGCTTTGATTCCGAGACCGGTTAAGACCAGGGATAGAGTTAATGCCTCTCCATAGCACAAAGCCTGGGCTAAAATAAAGAAACCATGTGTTGCCCATGCAGCATGATCCCTCTCTCGGCCTGCCTAGTTCACTCCAGAGGAAAGTTAACACCTATACATCTGGAACAAGACAAGCTGCAGAAGCTGCCGGATCAGCAGAGCAATGCTCTAACTGTCCACCTGTCGGAGCTTCGATCCTAGACCAGCTGCCACCCAAGGCTTAGAGCCTGGTCTGCCCTGCCATGACGATTTTGTCTTTGGGTTGCATTTCCTCGCACCAGGATAAGGCTTGTACCCTCCCAATTGCGCTCTTCTGCCCGAAGCCGTTGGCACAATGTGGGGTGTCGGGTTTGGTAAGCGCCAGCCCAACATTCGGCGCTGACAGAAAGCAGGTCAATAACAGACATGATTACATGGGGAACAATATAGACATATTCATAATCAGTGCGCTAAGGAAACAATCAGCATTTCCACACTCCATCTGCTGAGGCAGACTGAGCATACATTGATGTGCTACATTGCTGATTCTAGTTAGTTAATCCAACAATTACCCCATAGTGGATAGAGAGAGCACTTGCTTACCAACTCAGCAGTCTTGAGTTCTTGATGAGAGATTTTATTCTAGCTCCATGGACTTCTCAGTCAACACAACCTTGTCAACTTTGTAACAGATTTATGTGGGAATACTTGGGGGTGAGAATTGGAACTGGTCACTTATATCATAATTCATAAACTAATGGATATCTATAATTTCACAACCCTGCAGCATCCACCATGGATTACTCTCAACTATTTTTATTTATATAGTTAATATTTTTGTTAACATCTTTCCACTCATCATGTTTTGTGCCAACTGTCGCATACAGTCATATCTCTCCACAGATCTTGATCCTTGGTGTTATATACCAACTCTGCTAAAAATATCCCTCCATGCAATCATCTCAGTCCATCCTGCATAATTTCTCTTGGTCTGCCTCTGTCTCTTTTCCCACTGATCTTTCCAGTTGTCACAATTATTTCCAGTGTCTCTTTTCTCATCACATGACCAAAGAGTGTCGTTTGTCTCTTTCCACTAGAAAAAGTTCATGTTAACAACGTTGTTTCTTCCTTTGCATGTTTTATGTTTTGCTGTTGTTGGGGCATGCAATATAAAGCATCCACACAATGCTGATATAATGTTTATTAGAAGAAAGAAAATACATTGCAAGAATTGTTAGACATCAATAAAAATGAACCAAAAGGAATAAAACTAAACACACCCTCTACTAACTCACAACAAGCTGTTCTGTAAACATATTCACGGTTGGTTGGATTTAGCAGCTAAAAATTTAGTCAAGATCATCTAACCGATCCCATACTAACCCTAAATAGTCGCCCCTGACAGCGTGGATGGGAGGTTAATGTTGCTGTTCTTTGCTTCCCTTGAGGCCACAGGTAACACACAGTCTATCCAAGTACTTCTATTACCACTACGCATTTCAACCTCAGAAAAGAAGTTATATTAGGGTCCATCGCCCGGCTCAGATTAAGTCCTGTGACTGAGTTGGCCACAAGTAGGATATTACTACCCCGGGAAGGTTAACCCGGTCAACAAATGCCCACAGAAGTCGGATGTGTCAGCCTAATGGCGCAAGAATGCAGCTCTGCTGTAAACAGGCACAATGCAATCACGTCCGGAAAAAAAACAACTTCGGATGAACACGAAAGAAGAAGGGGGATATTAATACTGCTTCTTCTTTTGCCTTGTATCTCTCATTGAGGTAAAAGCCCTCAACCAAACTACAACAAGCCGCCCTATCTTCTGCAGCTCTCTTCATGTCTTCACAACATTATTCATCTCTGTAATTCTCTTCTTCATGTATTCTTAGATCTCCTGCTATCTTGTTTTGTTGGATGGGTTCCAGACAAGAGTGTCTTGTTATATTGTCCTCAGGTTGTCTCAGTGTGTGTCCTATCCAGTGCTAGCGTGTTTTCCTCACTTCTTGGTTGTTTAGTTCTCTCCGTGAGCTCTAGATTGGTGATTCTGTCATACCATTTTATTCCCATTATTCTGCACAGGCACTATTAAGCTAATCCATTCATCATGTGTCATGCCGGAAAGCATGGGCGGTCATGACTCGCCATTTCACTCAGTCACCATAGTTGTGGATAAGCTCAGTGTTCCTGTCTCAACCATGCCATGTGGCCAACCCATCCAGGTATTTACTTCTTTGTCTTCCCCCTGGTCTGTTCCCTTCGATCTTGCCAGTTGTCACCAAGTTCTCAAATTCGTTTCTTCTCATATGTCCAAAAAATTTTGACTGTCTACATCTAATCAGTTTACGATTTTAATTTGTTTCCTGTAATACTTGGTCATTGGTTTTTCTGTCTGTCCACGGTATTCTTTGCATTCTCCTCAGAAATCGCATTTCTACAGTCATCAGAGGTTTCTCAGCTTGACTGCTCATTGTCCAAGTTTCACATCTAGACAAAAGTACAGGCTCTATATAGCACTTCAACTCTTTTTCTCATTTCATTGACATCTTTTTATTGGTCGTCATGTTTTGGTCAGGATGTGAGATCATGGGGGTCTGGAAAAGGTTGTGGCAACTGGGTAGGTTGAGAGTGTTAGAGACAGAGGTTAACAGATATAGAAAATGCTGTATGTGTGGGTGAAGTAGAGACAATTTGGATAGGTGGGTAAAGTAGAAAAAATGCTGATTGTTTGGCATAAAAGAGAAAACATTGTAAGGGTCAGTAAAATTGCACGAAAGGCAATTAATGGTTGAACCTCTGAAGAACACAGAAGGCAGATGTTACCGCTTGACATGGCACACATTGTATCTACCCACTGAACCCCAGTAAATACATTAGTCAACATTGGATATTTGTGTTCATCTTTCCATGAATTCACTCCACATTCTTGTTGTTTCTCATTTGATACCCACATCAAATGTTATTAGTAGAGTTTTCATGTATGTTTCTTAGTTGACATTGGATGTGTGTATTTATCATTCATGAATTCACTCCACGTTTTTGTTTATTATTTGATATCTGCATTATATGTTGCCGGCTCCATGGTGAAGGGGTTATGGGTGTAATTCGGAATCCCACATACCCGCTTTTGAAACAGCTGTGGGTGATGTGGCAGCAGACTGCCTTGCGTTGCTTTTTTATGAAATGGTATGGGTGCCAGTCGTTCAGAATGCAATGGCATATTACTGAATGTAAACTTGCCAAGAGATCACAACAGCAAAAATGCTGGTGTTGAATGTGACGTCCCGTAAAGGATATGCAACTACCTAACCACATATGTGCCGGCTTCCTGGCCTAGAGGTTAGCGACTTTTCTTCGTAATCTTGTATACTTTCATAAGTAACATGACGACAGTGAGAATCAGCAATGGTTTGCATCGTGTAACTTACGGGGTATGTGAGCCGACCGCTCAGAAAGCAATGGCAAACTACTGAGCGTAATCTTGCCAAGAAATCAACAATGAGCTGAAAGATGCTGATGTTGACAGCGATGTCCTGTAAAGGATATGCAAAAATATTTTTAAAACCACATATGTTACTAGTAGAGTTTTCATATATGTTTCTTAGTTAACATTAGATGTTTGTATCATCGTTTCTTGAATTCACTCCACATTCTTGTTTCTCATTTGATATCCACATTACATGCTACTAGTAGTTTTCATATATGATTCTTAGTTAACATTGGCGATTTGTATCAATAATTCCATGAATTCTTGTTGCTTCTCATGTGATATCCACATCATATGTTACTAGAAAAGTTTTCATGTATGTTTTTTAGTTAACATTGGATAGTTGTATCCATCATTCCATGAATTCTTGTTGCTTCTCATATGATATCCACATCATATGTTACTTGTAAAGTTTTCATGTATGTTTTTCAGTTAACATTGGATAGTTGTATCCATCATTCCATGAATTCTTGTTGCTTCTCATGTGATATCCACATCATATGTTACTAGTAGAGTTTTCACTTATGTTTCTTCTCTCCAGGTATGGGCTTCGAGGAAGGGAACTGTTTTCCACAGTCGGAAAAACCATGGTCCAAGGCGGCGGCACTTTTGGCACATTTATGGCAATTGGGACTGGTATTCGGTGCTGATATGAAACTGGTGTTTAAACAAATTCCCACTCTCTGAAAACACACTGTGGGTGTTGTACAGTATTGAAAAACTGCAGACATAAAAATATGTATAAAAACATCGTGTTATGAAACTTGGGTTTTTCACTTTATTTTGTGGAAAATTACTGACTGATTGTCCTAGTATAATGATAAATTAGTAATATACATTTATGAAGACATGTTTACTGGAAACACATGGATGTGAAATTGCAAAGCGTTTATACTAAAATGTTATATGGCAGAATACACATTTCAGTGTAAGTATTCATAATCATCATAGGTGTTTGTGGCTTAGCAGTAGTGAATTGTTTCACAAACCCAACATGCCGTCGTTGAAGTCAAGCGCAGCTGTTTGTGAGCAGATCATTTTGTGTTGATTTTCACAATGGTATGTGTCTGTCGTTCAGAAAGCTGTCAAACTACTGAAAATAAAATAGCCTAGAAATTTCAGACAGCCAATAAATGCTGGGGTTGATTGTGATGTCCTGCAAAGGACATGCAGCTAACTTTTGAATTCGTATTCGTCATTCCTGAATGTTTCCCGTGTATCATAAAGATGCAGCAGTTTCTCTACATTAGTTTCTGTGTCCAGGCTGCCTTTGTTAACTGTCTATGTTAATATGAAATACAGACTTTTATAAGGTCTGAGCATGGAAGAAAAGTGACATATTTACCGTATTTCTTTTTTTGTTTGCGCTTGGTCGCTTTGAACTCAAGCGTAGTCCACGCGGACTACTTCTAGTAGCGCTGGACTGATTTTTTCCGTGTGAATTAGCTTTACCTATTAACAGTGTCCCTTGCCATCAGGTGAGCCCACTCCGACTTCACAGGTACATGTAATTAACATTCCCAAGTTAAGGACGATGGGTCAACATTTTAGTCCAGTGTAGAGGTTGAACCCCTTACCTCGGCATCAGCACACCGGATGTTTAAGAACTCACGTTCTTATCCATTCGGCCATGCTGACCTACATAAACAGTGTCATGTCTCAGAATATGAAATACTTTGGTCATATAAAATGTGACAGGGATTGAAGGCGTGGTTCCTGGATGAAGAGGCTGGGGGAGACCAGCACGACAATGGGCACAGGAGGACACCTTGGACATGTTGATGCTTATGGCAAGGGAGCTGGCAGATGATTGAGCATCTTGTTGGTGGGATGTGTGAGAGTGAATTTCTGTTACTTGATTATCATGAATTTAATGTCTATGTTGATTATGCCAATGTGTTACCAATCTCTCCGACTTTGTCCAAGTTTCTGAAATTCAGTTTGATCTTCGTTGTTCTCTTTCCCCATGTGTTCTAGATCAGACACTGCTTGTGCGTTGATTCCTTACGTGAATTTAGCTGAACTGGTTAAAAATACTGCTTTTACTTCATTTTGTTTGCTGGGAAATTGTTAAATCTGCAGTTTTGTTGTCTGCTTGATTACTATGTCTTCTGCCGCAGGCTTTCATGGAGTGTGGCACGAGGGTTTGATACAGTCATAAAGTATCTGGTCCAATGTTGGAGTGTGTGGTTTTGTTTGAGGTGCTTGTACACATTGCTGTGGAACCAACCTCTAACTTTGTGTGCATGTGACTATTGAAAAATTGTGACTGTTGAAAGTGAACGAAGGAAGAAGTGATAATTGCAGTCCAAATAAACACAAAATATGACAGTGGAGCTTTGATGAAAAGATAAACCACAGAGATACAGGCAAATGTTTTGGCCAAATTCTTTATCAGCTAACAAGAAAAGAAAACAACACACGGAAGTCAGCATGGCTGAATGGATAAGAATGCATGCTCTTCAACTTCCGGTGTGCTGATGCTGAGGTAGAGGGTTCAACCCCTAAACCAGTCAGTTGGACTAGAATATTGACTTCTCATACTTGACTTGGGGGCGTAAATTACAAGTACATTTGAAGTCGGAGGCGGTTTGCCTAATGGCGAGGGACACTGGTAATAATGAATGCTAATCCACACACAAAAATCACTCCAGTGCACTAGAAGTAGTACCATGTATATGGACTACGCTTGAGTTCAAATCGAGCGAATTAAGAAAGAAATAACACACAAGAAACAAGAACAGTAACTGGGTCATATCAAGTAGGTAATCAGATCGGCATTAGGGATCATTGTTTGTTTATTGATTGGATTACCTTCTGTAGATTCTCAGTTAAGTATTCCTGTGTGTTTTCTTTTTCTTGTTCCTTGATGAAGATTTTTGTCAAAACTGTCATGGGCATCTGTGTGTTTTCCCATTTGTCAAGCTTCCTAATCATATTCTGTGTTTATTTAATTGGATTCCTTAATTGTAGTGAAAATGTGAGTTGGCAGCTTCCAAGCTAATATTGTTAATATTATTTTGACAGTGGTCAATCATATGTTTTGATACCATGTAACAGTTGTGTCTGTTGTAGTAACTTGTTCAGTCCTCCAATAGCTAATAGTCTTTCTGGGGTTCATAAGTGGCTTTCTAAGTTTTACTAGATTTCTCTGTTTTGGCATCATGGGGCTGGAAAATCTGTTTGTGGTGCCCCAGTGTGCATTACTTTAGAATCCTTGATCAGTGACTGCATCTGGCTAAGCTTGTGGCCAAGTGCATGATACTGAGTTACTGAGTTACTGGCCAGTTTCAAAATGTGCTGAATAAAGTGATGTAACTTCTCATTGAGTTGTTCACTTCAGAATTGATTTTCACATGTTTGTGTATCTGTTTATAGAAAACATTTTTGTGAAAATGAATAGATTAGCCTGTATATTGTATGAAATCTGGCTTGTTTAGTCATAATAAGTAAATAATGGGTATATTGACAATTTGTTGAAATCTCTTTTTTTCTTTGCTGCATCAGAGAAGAACCGTGACAGCTTTTCTTGCTGTTCTATTTTTTGAATAACGAAGACACAAACCACAGATTGTATGATTTATTGCCTGTCATATTTCGCTGCATCTCGTCACGTACATAACTGCAGAAGTCACGCACAGCATAGAGTAAAATAATTAGATACATCTTCCAAACTGAAATATACACATGATCGCACAGTAATATCAATTGTTTACTATGGTAATTTTAAATGGACCACCATGTCTTTCTGTTTGCACAAAACTGGCCCATGTAGATTAACCCTTTACAGGGCAGAAGCTTGTCCATTTTTTAGCCCTGAATGGGCAAGATTTTTTCAGGTTTGGTAAAATTTCGGGTTGTGTTAGTAAAAACATCACAAATAAGGTGTTAGTCAACCGATTTTAGTTAAATAAACAACACAATGAAGGGAAAAGCATGCAGAATATGTTGCTCACGTGATTGTTGTTGGTAATCCATATATGAACACAATTATTTACGAAATACAGCATGTTGTTTGTGATTTTCCGTCACCTATATGGCAATTTACAAACACATTTTCAGAATCAGAATCACTTTCTTTAAAGTCCGACTCCTGCTAATGCAAAGTAACGCTTTGCACTGATATCTAGCTCCGATTTATAGTCAACTTCGTGCCCTTTAATGTCATTTAAATTGAACCTAGCGAAATCTCGGCTATCACTTGAAGAATTGCCGAAATCCATTTTGAAAAACAGCGTAAAAATCCCGAAAACTATCAAAAAAAGTCCGTAAAAGTCCGTTCAAATTCATAGTAGCGCGTTTACAAATGGCGGCCACGTTGTCAAGCTATCGGCGAAAGTAGCCGTCGGAAAGCCGAGAGATCGGGTTTTTACAATGCATAATAGTATCGGACGTAATCAGCAGATCCGCTCGTTTAAGCGATCGGCCGCTAATGGCCGTTCTGCCCTGTAAAGGGTTAATCATTATAGCTTCTGCAAACTTTAGCAAACGACTATTTTGTGTATGAAACAACACACAAAAAGTGCTGTCTCTATCAATTACATGACCGGTTTCCAAGACATGACATGCAATGGATGACGCCGGAAGTTTATAATTGGTGTGTCAGACTTCCCATGATTCCATCGCCTGTGTGTAGTATCTTATCAAGCCAGCTGGGAATCTATTTTTTTATTGTATAGTCTTATTTTCATCCACTTGTAATCACTTGTGACTGCAATGTTTTTTCCCTTCAGAATCTGCACTGTCTTCCTCAGATCTTTGAGGATTCTGTAGAGATTGATATCTGTGGTTCTTCTGGCTGTAGAATAGATATTTCTGAGCTATATTGGATACAGTCCTCATATTTTTACGTAGTGAATTTGAATTGCACAAAGTTGGCTTTTATAAATGAATGGCAATTGCCTCTGCCAATGACAAAAAGACATGATAGTCAGTTTAAAATTACCGTGGTAGACAATTTCAAATGACTGTGATTGTGCTCGCTCACTTTGAAGTCAAGTATAGTCCATGCTGGACTGATTTTTGCCTGGGGCTAGCTTTCCTTATAACCAGTGTCCCTCGCCTTTAGGCGAACCCTCTCCAACTTCAGAGAGACTTACAATTTATGTCCCATAGTCAAGGGCAGCCGGTCTCCCTGGCCCAGGTGTTAATGTCTTTCTCCGTAATCCCGTATATTCTCGCGAGTAACATAACCTGTGCAAGAATCGGTACCAGTGTCCCTCGCCTTCAGGTGAACCCTCTCCAACTTCAGAGATACTTGCAATTTATGTCCTGTAGTCAAGGGCAGCCGGTCTCCCTAGCCCAGGTGTTAATGTCTTCTCCATAATCCCGTATATTCTTGCGAGTAACGTAACCTGCATGAGAATCGGTAGCGGTTCTCGCCATATTGGTAACTTACGGGGTATGTGAGCCGGTCGCTCAGAAAGCAATGGCAAACTACTGAGCGTAATCTTGCTTAGTATATCAACAACAGCTGAAAAATGCTGATGTTGACTGCAACATCCTGTAAGTGATATGCAAAAAAAAAAAATAAAAAAAAGCCAAAGGCAAGAATTCAACATTTTTGTTCAGCTGACCGTTCTAGGAGTTGAACCTGTGTGTGTTGTTTGTCCATCAAGAATGATGATGACCATTAATTTAATCCAGTGGGGTTGAAAGTATGGAGCGGTGGGTTCTAAGATGGCTGATAAGGCCTATTTTGGCTCGAAATGTTCTTTGACAATGTGGACAAAGAATGCTTGACGTTTCTGGAGGAGGATTTTCTGCAGTGGTTTTTCTGTTCTGTCTTTTCTTCACAGCTCTTGCAGTCCTGGTTGTCTCACAAGTGACTGCACCCTTGTGTAATGGTGCACACCATGAATTTCGGTCTCTGGCTGCAGTCTCCCATGTGTCATGATGAATTCCAAAAGCATTCAGTGAGATTTTCAGTGTCTTTAAAGCAGTTCCTCTGGCCGCCTTGGGAGCATTTACCACAACACAACTTGCCGTAAAAAATTCGTTTAGGGAGCCTGTGATCTGGCATGTGAGTCAAGTGACCAGCCCAGCGAATCTGATTCTTCCTTAGTAGAGTGTGGATACTGGGCATGGACGCTCTTTCTACGACTTCAGTGTCTGGGATCTTGTCTTGCCATTTAATCTTCAGTAACTTCCTAAGGCAGACTGTGTGGAAGTGGTATAATTTCCTAGCGTGTCGCTGATAAACAGTCCAGGTTTCACAAGCATATAGCAGTGTGGATAATACAACTGCTTTGTAGACTTTCAGCTTTATTTGCAGGCTTATTCCATATCTGTCCCATAAATTCTTGTACAGTTTGCCAAAGCCGCGCTGGTCTTGGAGATTCTTGCATTCACTTCATCATCAATTGTGGCAGCTTGTGACACAGTGCTGCCAAGATAGGTGAATTTGTCCACAACATTTAGACTATGACCATTCACTTTGATATTCGGCAAAGTGTGATTATTCCCTGGAGCTGGCTGGTACATAACTACAGTCTTCTCCAAATTGACATTGAGCCCAAAGTTGGCACAGGCATGTGAGAAAGCTGAAACATTATGTTGCATGTCCGCCTCTGAGTTGGCGTATAGAGCGCAAACAGGAGCTCTCTGACGGTGTCGCTGTCAATTTTGGTTTTAGCTTTCAGCCTTCTGAGATTGAATAACTAGTAGTCCGTACACATTACTTCTAGCAGTGCTGAACTGAATTATGCATGTGGATTAGCTTTACCTATTTACAGTGTTCCTCACCATCAGGGGAACCCTCTCTGACTTCAGAGGTACTTTTAATTAACATTCCCAAGTCAATGACGAGAGGTCGACATTTTAGTCCAACTGTCCGGTGTAGGGGTTCTTCTTTTTCTTTCGTTCGCTTGAAATATGCCTATAACTGCAATATTGTCTCTTGTATGAATTTAACTGTCTTTTTTAATTCACACAGCGGTCCATAGAGTTTATCTACCACTGCCGTCTCTCTAGGCCAGATGGTTTGCCTAGACATGCTGTATTTTGGGCAGTCTTGGTGTATGCTGTCTGTGATGCCAATCCAGTCTTTGTTTGGTATGGTCAGGCGCTCTATTCTCAGATCCCCTGGCTCCACAGGACATCTGAGAAGGACTTCCAGTTGTTTTGGTTGGGCTCTTTCCAGGTATAGGGCCCGGCACTGCACCTGCCTGGGGTCCAAAGCAGGGCGAGCACTATAACATTTAGCAGTAGTCGACATTTCATTATGCGTAATTATGTGGCATCCTGATTTCTGTGATATGCCTCTGTCTTCAGCACCTTTCCTTTGCTAGAGCAGACTGTGGTCTTACTCGTGTTTAGACGTGTAGGCGCGCACACACGTGTCTACGCATGCATGTACGTGCATACACATATAAATTGTTCTGGTTATTTTTTGGCGCCAGTGACTCGCTGCTGCCCTTCTCCTGTTAGTTAAAACAGTTCCACCACGTAAAGGCCAGAAGTTGAACTTTTGCTGCAGAGGTGATGAGTGCACGAGCCGTGGGGTATTTATGCAAGGTTGGGCGCTCACCCCAGCTCTTCGCCCTGGCTACATAACAGCAACATTTGGAACCAGTGTAGGGGTTGAACCTCTTACCTCGGCATCAGCACATTGGATGTTTAAGAACATGCGTTCTTATCCATTCGACCATGCTGACCTACCAATCTAGTGAATATGTTCTACATATCACTTGCTCCCGTTGTTATAGAACTGATCTGTAGCTGTGTATACATGTGGCTATTGAGTCTGTTATGTCCTGTTGAGTTTGAAGATAGCAACCTGCCCAGTCCTGTTCAATAGATAATAGTCATCTTGTGGTTGAGTGGATCTATCTGGGTGTTGTTTATTAGATATTTTTTTCTTTTGGTAATATGTAACACAGCTGTGGGTGATTTGGAAGCATACCACCTTGCGCTGGTTGTCATACAATGACTGGGTTAGCCTTGCCGGGACAACTTCAGTCAAGAACCGACATCACAGCACTTAGGACATTCCCAAGTGTGCTTCACCTTCATCTACAACATCCAGCGAAGAGCCCCAGTACTAATGAGACAAATAGTTGGATTATGTGTCCACCTGGCCTTTCCTCAGAGATTTCAGTGTCAACCAGGTTCCCTGGTCACTCCCTGCAGCACTTTTCTCTCCAAGCTATAATGACCTACCTGTTCCTCTGCACTTTCTGAAAGGGCCCAGACCACATCTGCCTTATCATGCACCAATACCCCACCGATTGGTGCAGTTCCAGTCAATCTGTCCATCTGCTTGTTTCCCACCACACCAGCATGTCCTGGGGGAATAATCCAACAGATCTCTATATTTTATTGTTGACTGGAAACCTGCCACTCTGCCTGTAACATGCCTGTCTTCATCTTTCTCATCATATTTTGTGAATCCTTTACAATCACAACATGTGTGTGCCGTTTGTCTTCCAGCCAGTGAACCGGTGCCGTGACTGCCTTCACCTCCATTGTGAAACTGGATGTGATATCACATGCCAGACTCTCTTGCACCAAACAACGTCCACGAACCCTGGTCACTTGTACCTCCTAGCACAGAGCCATCCATGTTGATGATGTTCATCAACTTGTCGCCAATTGTTGGGGATGAGTTGTTACACCTCACGTTCAGTAAGTTCTGAGCAGATTGGGATGAGTTTCTTGGATCTGCCATCTCATCTCACCATGTTCCTCTTGTACCTTGCAGTGTCGAGATGAAATATAAACAACGGGAGAATGCCCACTTATGGGCTTGGTTTCTGGGATATAAAGAATAAATTAATGAAATTTTGGAATAAAAGTGAATGTACGCAACCTTTTTACACGCCTGGCGGCGTGTTGTTTATGGTCCTAGCCCTTTTTAAAAATTTGTATAGACCAATCATCACTTGATGAGTGATGTGGTCCACACGATGTCAGCGACCTTTACTTTCACAACATTTCCTGGCACTCGTTTTATGCCGAGTCGACCTGGAAGCCTAGGGCAGTTATGATTTATTCTGTGACTACATTGGGATTCAAACACATGGCTACTAGACTAAAACAGTCTAGCATGCTAGTCACTGCGTGATCACGACTCTTCCAGCTGTATAATCAAACCTATGGGATTAGCTTAAAATATACTCAAATATAGTGAGGTGTTAGCAATTAGGCCGTTCCAGTCAGTTTTATGCAAGCAGAAAGAGTTTGTGTTACATGTAAAATTATCATGGGGATAACACATACTCCAATTCAAGCAATACATAGTGACTATGTGTTTTAGTTATTTTAGCTAAAGTATTATTTATTCATTCACTTCATATGCAAAGAGTTAGGAAGAAAATACAACCTGAAATATGGGAAGAACAATGTGGGTTCGTAGAAGGCAAGGGTATAGTAAATGTGTATATGCTGAGAACATAAATTGAACTTTCTGTGTGATCTACATCTTTGCTTTATTGATTACACGAAGGCTTTCTATAAAATAAGACATGTCAACATGACTAAGATGCTTGCAGATCTACAAATTGGTGGGAAAGACCTTAGACTTTTAAACATAAACATATATATTTGGATACAACAGGCGGCCATAAAGACTGATAATGAAGTAGGTCAATAGCAGCCTATCACGATCGGATGTCTCTCTTTTTCCCCTATACAGTGACACTATGTTTAGAAATTTAGAAGATAGAGGAATCACCATTGGGGGACACAACATTAGATGTGCAGATTTTCTGTATTTAATGCAGATAATGAACAGGATCTGCAACATTTAGTAGATACGATTATTGTACACAGTGAACAACTAGGGCTAGCATTAAATTGTGAGAAGACAGATTACCGTCATCACCAAGAAGAAAGAAATACCACATTGTAATATATGAGTAAATGGTAATAATCACAAACAATTGAATCGGTAGAGCTATCTTGGAACAGTCATATAACATCTGATGGAAAGTGTTTTGGAGGGATTAGAACAAGAATCACTATGGCAGGGGTAGCCTTTTGTAAGATGAAAAACATACTGATAAATAAACAGATGTCAATTGCAACGTGACAAAGAAGGTTGAAGTCCCGTACTTTTGTATGGATGGGATGCTTGGACAATGAGCAAACAGGGTGAAAAACATCTGATGGCTGTAGAAATGTGGTTTCTGAGGAAAATGCAAAGAATACAATGAACAGACAGAAAAACCAATGCCCAAATCTACAAGAAACATGAAAATTGTGAACTGATTAGAGAAATTAGACATAGACAATCACAGTTGTTTGGTCACATTATGAAAAGAAAGAAATTGGAGAACTTTATGACAACTGGCAAGATCGAGGGGAAGGCAGAGAAGTAAATACCTGGATGGCATGGTCGAGACAAGAACACTGAGCTGATCCACGACTCTGGTGATCGAGTGAGATGGCGAAATATGACCGCCCACGCTTGTCGGTATGGCACACAATGACGGCGTATCACCATGAAGACCACGAGTGGCTGTTCTCAATTCTATGTCATTGTGTAGTCATGTACTGTATACATTATGTACTTCTGTTTGAACCATGCTTTTCAGACCTTTCTCTTTTGTTCCAACGTGGTATCTAGACAACTGTATATTGTCTTCTTAGTCGTTTGCCCTGATACATTCATCATCATCATCATCTTCTAATTTTACCATCAAGCATCGTTGGGGGGAATAATTGACGTTCCGGCGCCAGATGGGTGACACTGGATAGTGTCATTCCGTGTGATTGTACAATGTTTTTGATGTCAATCCATTTTCTTCTCGAGCGTCCTCTTGCTTCCGTATCAAATCTTCTTTGACGTAGCGCCAGTGCTGGTAGTTGACAGAACCATTTGATTTTCTGCCTTTATATATATATATATATATATATATATATATATATATATATATATATATATATATATATATATATATATATATATATATAATGGAAGGGTATATGCCTGGGAAGAGAGGAAGAGGAAGGCCAAAGAGAAGATGGGTGCAGGATGTGGCGGATGATCTCCAGATGGGTGTATCGGACGCAAGACATCTTGCTTATGATCGAGAGGTTTTCCGGAAGGTTGTTATGGGAGCGAGGTTCTGCAAAGGACATGCTACTGAATGAATGAATACATATGTGACACAAGGTGGCGATGTATTCAACGATCGCCACTCTATGTCGAATCTTTCAGAATATATTTCTCAATGAATTACCACTTTAATATCACTTCAGTAGTTTAGTGTCTGCACTGTTACTTATGTTTCCAACTCTGCAATTTACGTAGTTGATGTTTTTGCTAATTGTGTAATTGGAAGCAATGGTAAAAGTGCAAATTTCTCATTGCTCCTTTGATAATCATGAGTGCTTAATTTTGCACCTTGTCTAAACTGTGCTCGCAACCTGTAAACGCATATTCTTTGTGTTGCCATATGCCTTGCTGGCAGACATTTCCAAGTATTCATTCATGTGATCCTCATGCAGTGCCAACACGTTTCCTTATGGCTAGTTAGTTTCGGCATTGTAGATATGATATATCCAAGTCATTCTGGCATATTTTACTCCAAGTTAAGGTGGCTGCCTATATTCTCATAAAGCTGCTCTTAAAGCTATTACACGGGCGCCTAAAAAGTGTTCATTGTTCTTCTTCTTTGGCCCTTTCTCTCCCATTGGGACATAAGTCCTCGACGAACTCATTCCAAGCCCTGCTATCCTAAGTTAACCCATGCAGCTCCATTTATGTTCTCCTCTCTTTACCATATTATTCATTCCCGTCCTTCATCTCTTCCCCGTGTGCTGCCGGGTCTCCAGAAATTACTTTTGCCTTGTGAGTTAGAAATAAAGGTTTTTCTAGTTATACTAATCTCACATTGTCTCAGTGTGCCCAATCCAACACTGGTGTGTTTTCTTCACCTTTTGACTTTCTGATAGTGGTCTAGTTCTCTTCATGAGTTTCACATTGGTGATTCTGTCATGCTATTTTAATCATTCTGGTTTGCACAGGCACCCATAGATGAATGTTTGCAGTTTAGTTGTTATCGTTTTCGTTGTTCTCTATGCCTCTGATCCACACAGCAATACTGATTTGTCGTTATTATTCAATATTCTAAGTCTGGTGCTAAATATAGTCTAAACGCAGTGTGCAAGGAACATAACATGAGAATTTTTTTATTTTTTTTTGGGGGGGGGGGGGGGGGGGGTGGGGCATATCCTTTACAGGGCATCGCTGTCAACACCAGCATCTTTCAGCTGTATGTTGATTTCTTGGCAAGTTTACGCTCAGTAGTTTGCCATTGCTTTCTGAGCGGCCGGCTCACATACCCCGTAAGTTACCGATGCGATTTGAACCACTGCTGATTCTCATCGTCATCACGTTACCCACGAGAGTATACGAGATTATGGAGAAAAGTCATAACCTCTAAGCCACGAAGCCGGCACATGAGCATTAGCATAAGTAAAACATAGGTAATGACTATAAGGAAAGAAGAAAATACAACAAAGATTTGTCTTAAAAAACACCCCCTGAAACAAGTAAAGAGCTTCAAGTACTTATGAAGTATAAAATCCTATCAAATAGCATTTCGAAAATAGATGCAATAAGGCAAACCAATTCCAAAGGCAAATTACACCAATACTAAAGAATAACACAATCTTCATACCAATGCTATGCTACCAGTGCCAAACCTGGACAGTGACAGAAAAAGAGAAAAGAAAAATTACAACAGAAATGAGATTCCTTAGAAGAATACTCAATGTATAAAGAAGAGAGAAATGGGGACTATAGTTGGGGGTTATAGCAGTGCTAGATTTAATCATAAAACAGCAAGTTAAATGATTTAGCTATATAACTGGATTGTCAACAAACAGTATACTCCAACAAGCAATGATCTATAGACCAACTGGAACCAGAAGAAGAGGCCGACCGCGTAAACGATGGACAGAGGGAATATCAGAGTCCATGGGAATATCGATACATGAAGCCCATACACGGGCCTCTCCCGCTGTTTATACTTCACCTCGACACGGTATAAGAGGAACATGATGAGATGATGATAAGGTGCTAAGTAAGTTTTTTTTGTTTTTTTTGTTTTTTTGCGCGCGCGTATGTGTGTGTGTCGTTATTTCCATAACTTTGCTAGTGCTATGAAAGCTCTTGACATTTTTATTCTTATTCTGATACCTTCATCTGTTGCTCCTATCTTTGTCTATATTACTATACTGCCTAGATACGCGTGTGATTCCGTCTCATGGTGTGGCGTTTAACCCAGGAGATCGATTTATCATTTGCTCGATTTATTCTCATTACCTTTGTCACGCACTTCATGAAAGAACAACAGATTAAATGGTTCGACCACCACACAAGGATGCCCTGCTACCATCTGTCACAAAGAGCCACATTGAAGAAATATAAAAGCAAGGCGAAGACTACGTAAACGATGAAATGATGGTATCAAGAACAACCTTAGAGAATTGAATACCAAAATACAAATAGCATTAGCAAGAGCGTAAAAATGATCCTTACATCTCCCCCTTCCCCACTCCCCAACACTTCACTGAAGTGAATGGAAGACGAGTAGAAGGAGATGTCTCTCCTTTTTCTATGCATTTTAAAACCCATTTGTTGTGACCTCCGCTAGTATAATACGTGGCTACTATACCAATGGATCGATGGCTCGTACAAGTGGCTCGATGGCTGCTTGGCTATTATAATATGTGGCGATTCGAAAACAGTTGGGCGCACTAGCAAAGCTAATAGCAGAGTTCGCTTGCAATGCCATGAAACCAGCTGGAGAAAGACAGACAGATTTACGAGTTTGACTACTAATGACAGTTTTCACTATAGATAGAACGCTGAACGGGGAAGAACAATAAAATAGCATCTATATCATAGTCTTAAAGATTGAGCACAACCCACAACTGGCAATGCTAATCGTATTCCGGCACGAACATAAGGCCTTGTCCACGTCGTTTTGGAAGCACTAGACTCGAGTTTCGCTCTCGTTTGAGCTCGTCAGTAGTGCATATACTTGACCGGTCCCGGAAACGAACCCCGGATTACTGGCGTGTGACGCGGGTGTCTAACCACTAGACCACGCGCTGCACGCTAGACGCAACCAAATTATCACACCAGAATATCACTATGTCACCCATCGTAGGTTATAGCTCAAAATTTGCCCGATCGCCGCGACTGACATCCGTCAATCGATGTGGCCCCGAATGATGACGATGGGTGATATTCTGGTGTGATAATTTGGTTGTTTCTAGTGTGTACAGCATGGTCTAGTGGTAACACACCCGCGTCACACGCAGTGATCCGGGGTTCGTTTCCAGGTCCGGTCAAGTATATGCACTACTGACGAGCTAAAACGAGAGCGAAACTTGAGTCTAAAGCAGTGTTTCCCAACCTTTTTTGTGCCATGCCCCACTTAAGCCTTTCTAAAATTCATATTGCCCCCCTCCCCCGCCCCACGCCCCCCCCCCCTCAACATATACATTATTTTTAATATTCAAAAATTGAAATGTTCACTAAAGAAACTTGAATGATAGGTTTTAGGAAGAAATCACTAGGTAATTATTGAGCAAACACAGTAAGTAAATTTTCAAAACATATAATGGAGAACTGAAATTCAAGTACAAAATAATTTTAATGAAAGATTTTTCTATATTATTTTAATTATTAGTAATTATTTATTATTTAAATTTAGTGAGATCCTTGCGCTTGATGCTTGCTGCAAAGAGATCTTATGTCAGGTTCCAATTTAGTTAACTTCAGTCTCAAGTCTCCCCGTTTTGTTATATTCAGCCGATTTCTTCCATTTTCGAATTGCCCCCCTTAACAGTCGAATTGCCCCCCTGTGGGGCGTGGGCCCCACGTTGGGAAACACTGGTCTAGTGCCTCCAAATCGACGTGGGCATGGCCTTAGGTTCGTACCGGAATACGATCGGCGTTGCCAGTTGTGGGTTGTGCTCAATCTTTAAATCTCAAATCCCGAAACAACCAAATAATCAATTAATTGAGGCTGCATTCCGTCGAATCTCTGTGTAACCTCATGACGGTCTGGTACTTAAAACATGTCTGTTCAACTTACATCAATGAACGTAAAGACTCTAATATCGTGATTCTGGAATTAAATAGTTAGTCATTTGTTAGGGTATCATCTTTGCACTCAAAACAAGTACATAGATTCTCAAATACTCACACCCCCACCACCCACGCCCCCCCCCCCCCCGGTTGGAACATGTATCAGTGTCCGGGGGCTAATAGTTCCAGTTCTATGTTGGTTAACGAGATCCCTCATTCTCCTGGGGTGCCCGGCCGTGCCAATTCTAACTTGCAAGTCTCTCATTCTGGACAACGAAGTGGATTTACTGGCGTCAAAGTGCTCCGCTGTGGTCATCTCTCTAAGGGCGTTAATAATATCGGCAGGATACATGGGCTGGCCATCTGTTGGAGATGCAGAGACAACAACTTTATCAGCTCCTTAAATCTGAAACTAACTACAATACTGCCTTTTGTTTTGATAAATTTACGCGGTGGTTTGAGCGCCAATGGTGAAGATTAATAATTTGGGACATCAATGTTAGGAATTTCAAACCCAGTTACCCACTTATTCGATTGTACGTTACTTGGGAGTCTCCGTAGTGATGGTGGTAAAGCCGTCTGCCTCGCTCTCCGAAGGTTCTGAGTTCGATTCAGGGCTACATCTTTAGGTTCACGAGTGTTTTATTTTCTCGGAGACTTCTGGGGGTCGTCGCTGGAGCGACGGAGTTCGTGCTTTGTACGGCGCTTTCGGCAGGCCGCCCTGTGGAAAGAGACCGAGCTATATGGGATAAAACCCGGTGCAATGCAGTAGACCCTCTCGACTTTTAAGACTTAAAGATTGTACGTTACTTCTGAAGACGTCAAAATGCAAGTTAAGTTTGTTGCATATTCTTTACAAGACGTTACAGTCAACCTCCGAAATTTTTGGCTGTTTTGTGATTTCTTGGCAAGTTCACGTTCAATTGTTTGCCATTGCTTTACAAACGACCGGCACTCATACTCGTACCATTGTATGAAAACCAACGCAAGGCTGTCTGCTGCCAAATCGCCCGCAGCTGTGTTTCGAAGGAGGTATGCAGGATTACGAATTTTTCCGTAACTCCTTCGTCACAGAGCCGGTTGTAAAAGCAAAGTAAAATAAACATGACATTGGTTGTCATAGTGACATGCTCATGTCAGGTCGTGTTTCTTCGAATGTTTGTAAGCAAATGTCATGCCTAGAAAGACGGAACACTGGTAATGCATCATTATTCTTGTTGGTTTTGCTGTTATTATTATTATTATTATTATTATTATTATTAATATTATTATTATTGCTGCTGCTGCCGCTGCTGTCGTTGTTCTTGTTAATATAGGCTCACCTTTTAAAAGACAGGCAGACTGGAATAAATGTAAAACAACAGCTCAGAAAGTAGTAAGTAGTCAACACAATGTTTTGTGTCAGAATGTATTTGATGATAATTAAGGGAAAGCACTCCTTATACTCAGACAACCTCAGTTTTGTTTACACACTTCATCTGCCATGTTTGGGCAGCCTGGCACTGCTGATTGACAAGGCTATCTGGGACAGCCATGGCGGTCTTCATGCGAACTAATTACCTTTCATTTAACTAATGCCAGAAAGGAGAAACAGAAGAAATAAAGACACGTTGATCAGCTCTCAGCTTATCGACCTTATCTAGTTAAACATTTATCAGGTTATCTCCCTCGTTTACTTGTGAGGAATGACGCTGATTAGACAGGAAATTGCAAGTTCTGGCTCTGTCCGGGATACAATTAAATCTACAGAACATTGTTTGGTATGAGCTTGTTTCTTTCCTTTGAATCAAGACTGCAGAAACAGTCTGTATGTTGTTTTTTTTCAAAGTTACCTCTTCTTCTTTCTAGATGTGTATCGTCTTAAATTTGTATTGTATTAGATTTGTATTGTCGATTTTTAGAGAACTTTTGTGAATTGATACAGCTATCTTTGAACAGTCGTAGCATCTGATTAATGGATAGGAGCGCTCGTTGTTAAGATCTGGTGTGCTGATGCCGAGGTAGTGAGTTCAACCCATAAACCGGATTTAGTTGGACTAAAATATTGACTTACCGCCCTTAACTTGGGGACGTAAATTACAAGTGCCTCTGAAGTCGGAGTGGACTCGCCGATGTCGTGATTGTAAAGGACTCGCAAGGTATGACGAGAAAGGTAAATACAGGTATGCTTCGAGCAGTGATGCAGGCTTAAATTCAACAATCACACATAGAGAGCATCTGCTGGATTTCATCATGACATACTGGTGGGCTAGGAAACGAGCGGGCAGACAGATTGGCTGGGTCTGCATCGCTTGTTGGGGTATTTGTGCATGATATGGTTGGATCCCTTTGGAATGGTGTTTATAGTGCAGAAGAAAGAACAGATAAATCATCACGGCTTGGGGAGAATGGTGCTGCATGGGATGACCAACGGACCTACCGACACTTAGGTCTCCGAGGAAATCCCGCCCGGACACATAATCAAACGGCTACTTGTATCATTAGTATTGGGACTCATCGCTGGCTGCTGAAGATGAGAACGGAACATGTTTGAGAATGTCCCGAGTGTTATGATGCCGGTTCTTGACTCAACTCAGCTCAACTCAACTCAGCTCAACTCAACTCAGCTCAACTCATTCAACTCAACTCAGCTGAACTCAACTCAGCTGAACTCAACTCACTCAACTCAACTCAGCTCAACTCAACTCAGCTCAACTCAACTCAGCTCAACTCAACTCAACTCAACTCAGCTCAACTCAACTCAACTCAGCTCAACTCAACTCAGCTCAGCTCAACTCAACTCAACTCAACTCAGCTCAGCTCAGCTCAACTCAACTCAACTCAACTCAACTCAGCATAATTAAGCATCGTCTAAAGATATGACGCTAGTAGTATTAGTCTCTATTGGTGAAATGATATTGTCTGAAGCCTGTACTCCGAGATTCGAGCAGTTTTAAGATCAGTTTTACTTGTTTTATATGTACGGCGATACTGGCATAGGCTCGTGTGTCTTGTGTAAGATGTATTTAGTTTCTCTATAGAGACTTGATGCATGCTGGTGGAGATCGCGACGGGCGAGGACAGCGTATATCAATTCTCTACAGCTACCAGGAGAAGTAGTATTCACTGGGCACGCAGACATATGTGCTAGTCATTGAGCTGCTGTGGTTCTCTGAATACCATTCTTGGACTCTTATATGTAACAAAATCCTACTATGATGCATAATGTCAGGTCTTAGTCAGATATGACTTAGCTACCTTATGACAGTAGACGGTACTATCTGCTTTCTGTTAGCGCCGAATGTTAGATAGCGCTCACTGAAACCCGACACACCACATTGTGACATCCGCTTCGAGTCGGAGGAACGCAATTTGGAGGGTGCAAGCCTTGTCCTGGTGCGAGGATATGCAATCCTAAAAACAAAATGTTATGGCAGGGCAGACCAGGCCCTAAGCATTGATCAGCAGCTTGTCTAGGATCGAAGCTCCAACAGTTAGATCATTGCTTTGCTGATCCGGCAGCTTCTGCTAACTGGTCTTGTTCCAGATGTATTGGTGTTACTGGAGTAAACTAGGCAGGCCGAAAGAGAGATGATGTTGCATGGGTAACACATGGTCTCCACAGTTCAGCCCAGGCTTTGTACTATAGAGAGGTATAACTCCAGCCCTCGGTCCCCTGCCATGGGTTGTAGTTATTTTGACTTTTTCGAAGAACAATTTAACAAACTATCGTTTATCAAGAAGGCAAGGTGTCAGTACGAGGATAAGTGAACTTGAAAACTTAATTACATCTGTTTTTTTTTTTTTTTTTAATGGGAGAAGAGGCGATGACTTGGTCTTATGCATTATCGACACAAGAACACAGACCTGACCCAGGGCTCTGGCGGTGGTGAGCGATGGCAAACCACAAATGCACACGCTTATCGGCACGGCACTTGATGTAGATAGTGATCTAACTGATTTTCAGTGTTTCGTCATTAATATAGGTCATGTTAACACGATTAGAGTGGATAAATAACATCCATGGAAAACAAGAATTTATTTTGGGAGGGGGACGGGTGAGGGAGGGGTGAGGGCGGAGAAAAGGGGTGGTGGGGGAGGGGGTTGTGCGCTCTTGAACACCCACTCCGACTTCAGAGGTACTAGTAATTTACGTCCCCGAGCCAAGGGCGAGAAGTCAACATGTCAGTCTAAGTGACCGGTGTAGGGTTGAACCCGCTGCCTCGGCAGCAGCACACCGGATGTATTATAGTGCTGCCCTCCGAAAGCTGGAAAGACCTCCTTGCATGTTAACCAGTTTTCCTTCCTGAATTCATTCTCTATCTCATCAAATTCGCCAGTATTTCCAACCCACTTCATCATTATTAGGCTATTTATAAACCTGTACCTCAAGTCTCGTTTTTCACATATACGTTACTCGTAAATTGTCCCCGTGCGGGTTAAATATATAACAGTTATTATCCTATTTGCAGTTATTACGTTCCTATCTATGCATGACCTTATCTATTCATAGCTTATCACCAGAGGCCCTGCTACGTCCCTAGAGGTTCTTAGGAAATCCATTTATTTTCCTAGAATGCATCCCATTCTCTTCAAGGGCAGACAAGAAAAAGTAAACCCAGAACAGAGTTGTCTGTCTTAATTAACGGATGAATCACCCCCCCCCCCCCCCCTCGCAACAATCACACACACACACACACACACACTCCACACACGAGAATTAGATGGTAAGTTTTACTAAACCACGGTAACAAGTAACGAAATGGACGTTTCGGCCAAAGCATTCGTCAGCACAGAAACGACAGACAGACACAACAAAACTACACGATAAGCGCTGCATAAAAATATAAATAAAAAAGTTACTCATTTGTTTTCTTGTTGTTGACCGGACAAGTATTTTATGAAATTCTTGTATATGATTCCAACAAAGCGACGTACAATGTCTGCGAGGTTTCCAACAGAGGGTATTCGAAAATACTAACGCAGTTTGAAATTGTAGCAGTTCTTAGTTTGTAAAAGGTTTAAAGGCCAGAACGTCGACTTCATTGCACGAGTTGTCATCCCATATGGCTGGGTCTCTTTCTGCAGATAACTTTGCCGAAAGCGCCGTAACACACAAACTCCGTAGCTGCAGCGACGATCCCCGGTGGGGGTCTTCGAAAATGTTCCATTTGGGTACCAGGAAATGTTCTGGGAAGTAAAGGCAACCTGCGTGATGCTGACCACACTATGCCTCTAGTGCCGGTTGGTCTACACATATGTGGGGCGAGCACCATATGTCCAGGACGCTTCAAGGGGGCGTGGGCGCGGTGCTTTACTTTACTTTACATCACTATACATTACTTTACTTTTCTCTAAACCACTCTACTTTACTTTACATCACTATACATAAATTTACTTTTCTCTAAACCACTCTACTTTACTTTACATCACTATACATTGCTTTACTTTTCTCTAAACCACTCTACTTTATTTTACATCAATATACATAAATTTACTTTTCTCTAAACCACTCTACTTTACTTTACATCACTTTACTTTGTTTTATCTTACATAGCTTCTCTTCACATCACTTTACATGACTTCACTTCACTTCAGTTTACTTTTCTTTATATCGCTTCACTTTACTTAACACCTCTTCACTTCACATAATTTTACACCACTTAACTGTACTTTTCTTTAGCATAAGTCAAATAACACACACACACGCGGCGCGCGCACACACACACACACGTACACACACACACACACGTACACACACACACACACACGCACACATACACACACACACACATCAGGCCACGATGCTGAGCCTGATCTCATCCAGACAACCCTGTTCACAGCACAGCACATGTAAGACAATGACGACTACTCTTCAGTGCTACAAGAAACGGCGCAGTATGCCACACGCCCAACAGAACAAGATGAAGCCTTGGGGGCCTCCTAAAAACAAGACCCCTCATGTCTGGGGAATGACGCATTGCCTTATTATAACGTCAGACGTTTGCGGTTCGCAATTCTTCTCCTCCACTTATCGCAACTTTGTCAGTTAAGATAAAGTGCCGGGTTCTTTACAGATTTGTCGCTGTATCTGAGTGTCTGTTTACTTCCAAGAAATTACTACTCCTTTCGCAGATTCCCCAGCTTCGCTTGCTTTATCGTTTCTTTTGAGAACCCGGTTGTTACGAATTGTAAGGGGGAATAATGAATGGGTATAGTCCAACAAGGAACGAACTATGTAATTGATGATCTTATTCATGTGTTAACTCTAGGTTTGAAAATTTTGGCGTAGCACCAGGAATAGCTGTGGTGACAATAGTGGATAGTACATGTGCTAGCGACAGACGGTGTGGTGGGTTCAATTCCCCAGAATTGAGAATATTATTTTGATTTTAATCAGGAAAAATTGTCCACTGGATTCTCATTATTATATGCCAGGTTCTTTGCAGAACGTGGCTTTCACCACGGCGAGCCCAAATCCCCTCTCGATGTCTGCCATGTCATGTGTCCATCTTCGTGCTGGTGGACTTTTATCTCTTCTTCCAGCAGCCATGTCTTCCATCGCTGTTCTGTTTAAACCATCGTCAAGTGCAATGTGGCCCCGCAGTATTTCAGTTTCAGAGAAACGATACTGTCTATGAGCTTGTTGTCTTCAAAGTTCAGTTTTCCTCAAACTTCAAAGTTTATTTTTCCTCAAACTTCAAACAAAATTCAGTTTTTCTCAAACTTCAAAGTTCAGTTCTCCTCAAACTTAAAAATTCAGTTTTCCTCAAACTTCAAAGTTCAGTGCTTACTTGCGTTCGCTGGCTGTGAACTCCAGCGCGAAGTCCTGTATATCGGATGAAGACATCCTGTTGTCCAACATCAGTGGGATGTCATACAGGACCTGAAGTTTGCGTGAGTATCTGTTGTCCCATGTCTGCCATATTGGTGTGCAGACTGGTGGTTCCTCGCAGTGCAGGTAGATACTCTCCGACTTCGGAAAAATCAGCGATCCTACTACGTCAGCCAGGACCCCGAAGGGACCTGTTGCCCAGTACCCACGGCGTGGACGTGTCAGCAAGACCTGGCCAGAATAGATCCAGGACCTGGTGCCTTGGAAACACCTCTGCGTCCCTTCAAAGTTCCATTTTCCTCAAACTTCAAAGTTCCATTTTCCTCAAACTTCAAAGTTTAGTTTTCCTCAAACTTCAAAGTTCAGTTTTCCCCAAACTTCAAAGATTAGTTTCCCTCGAACTTCAAAGTTCAGTTTTCCTCAAAATTCAAAGTTACCTCCATGGACAACAATCACCTTAAAATTAATAATCTTGTGAGGCTAAAACCGTGAGCATCTGCTATTAGTGGCTGACTCAACCACAGGCTTATTAATATGAGCCTGGGATGGACCCTAATGAAACTTCTCTTTGAGGTTGAACGGTTGTAGAGGTAATTAAAAAAAAAAAGTTTTGCATATCCTTTACAGGGCATCGCTGTCAACATCAGAATCTTTCAGCTGATTGTTGATTTCTTGGCAAGATTGCGCTCAGTAGTTTGCCATTGCTTTCTGAGCGGCCGGCTCACATACCCCGTAAGTTACCGACGCGATTCGAACCACTGCTGATTCTCACCGTCGTCACGTTACTTACGAGAGTATACGAGATTACGGAGAAAAGTCGCTAACCTCTAGGACAGGAAGCCGGACTGTAGGGGTAATAGTAGAACTAAATGTCAGGTCTTGTAGAGTGTAATTATTGTTCTTCTTCTGGGTCCATGGCATTCTAAAGAACTTTCCTGTAACATTTCAGCTCAAAAGTCCCAAATTTCATATTAAGTGATTGCAAAATGAACAATGACTCAAAATGAACAATGACTCAACATCCATATGTTACTACAGCAAAGATACGCACGTATTCTAAACAATTTTACTTTACCTTGTTTGCTGGTGTATTGCCATTGATTGTCAATGCTGTTTAATTTCTGCATTGCCATTGCCAGCCCGTGTCTGACTTCGTGCAAGCAGTCACCATTGTTATGTCTTTGGAGCCAAGATATTCAAAATTTGTGACATTTTCAATGTTTCTCATTATGACCTTTTATGGCATGTAGTTTTGCCCCTTTACCAGATACTAGTTCAAACTCCTCTGGGAATTGTCTAGGGAGTAAAGGCAACGAGGAAAGAAACTGGTTAACTCACCGCAATATGCCATTGCCTCATACAGGTCACGGTTCAACTCTTCACACCGGCTCTGTAGAGAAGGGTTACGGACGCAGTTCGTAGTCCTGCATACCGCGTTCGAAACACAGCTGCGGCCGATGTGGAAGCAGACCGTTTTGCGTTGGTTTCCCACGCAAAGGTATGAGTGCCGGTCGTTCAGAAATCAATGGTAAACTGTCAAATATCTGTGACAAGAAATCACGAAGAGCGAAAAAAAAATGCTGGAGTTGATTGCAGCCTCATGTATAGGATATACAACTAACTAACTCCACACCCGATGGGCAGGATGGTTCATGGGGATACATTTTTGAATCTAGCATCATCGTGGGTGGCGGTGCGTCTGCAGTTATACCAGAACAGTGTCCCTGTATTCGGACTCTGACAGTTGAAGAGCTCCAGTTTCCAGCTGACAAATGCGCCTTTGTGTGTACATAGCCTCATTCCACGAGTATTAGAGTTCTCTGCAATTGATCTTTGTGAACTGAAGAGCCGAAAATATTATTAACTGCTTAAGTGTCATGGGATGATTAGTGTCTTAGTAGACCTACCGGCATCTGCCGGGGCTTATATATCGCGGAAATGTTGTCATTGCGTTTTAATACAACATATTTGCTAACACATTGACTGCTTTTAAGTCAAAACTGTAACGCAGTTACCGAATGGATAAGAACGCGTGTTCTTAAACATCCGGTGTGCTGATGCCCAGGTAAGCGGTTCAACCCCTACACCTGGACAGCTGGACTACAATGTTCACCGTGTCGTCCTTGATTTAGGGACGTAAATTACATGTACCTCTGAAGTCGGAGTGGGTTCGTCTGATGGCGTGGGGCACTGTTAATGGGGAAAGCTAACCCACACGCAAAATTCAGTCCATCACTACTATAATTAGTGTGTATGGACTATGCTTGGGTTCAAAGCGAGCGAGCGCAAAAAAAATAAAATATAATAATAATAAACCCACTACTTTCCATTTTCAGTGATTCATTTTTGTGTGGTCCAAATTATCTTTTTGTTTGGCATAGAATTTGCTAAGAGCTGTATTGAGCCAATCCTTATGCGAACAATTGATAAATAGCAAACAAGCGCGGAAATAAATGGAAGCTGCGGAGAGGTGGTGATCTAGAAGTATGACGAAAACGTGGAAGGATACAAAGAGCAATGACTATAGCCTGACAGAGGTTAACTCACAAAGAGAACAGGTTACCAGCTTCAGAGAAAAAACATTCCACTTTCTTTGGGCATGTCATGAGAAGGGGAAAGTTAAACAATGTCATCACACTGGGGAAAGTTGCAGGAGAGGAGAGGCAGTACTGACAAAGAGAGGAAGATGCCGGACAATTTGACATTATGGCATAGAGTAGAGGAACATCGATATAAAAAAGATTGGCAGCACACGAGACAGAAACCTGTGGACAGACGCAATCACTACAGCCAATGTAAGGACTATAAGAAGATGTAGCTCAGTTGTTCAAGAGAAATGATTACACAGCCTCATATTTCATGAGTATTAGAATTCTAAAGAAATAACAACATGGTTAGTTAGTTGGTTAGTTGGTCTGTTGGTCAGTCGGTTGGTTGATTGATTGTTTGGTTTGTTTGGTTGATCGGTTAGTTAGTCCCCAGGTTATTCTCACTGCATATCAGACCATGCAGTCACTAAGTTCTCGGATCCTCTCCTCAGTAGCTCCTTCAGCATATAGCGACGGACGACACCAGTTCTGAGTTATCCGGCTATTTTTCATTCACCTCCTGCATATTTCTCCTGCTTGGCATCATCCTTGGAGTGTAAACATCACTTTCAGAGTGTCGACATCACCCTCAGAGTGCAGGCATTACCCTCAGAGTGTCGACATCTCCCTTAGAGTGCAAGCATCACCCTCAGACTGTCGGCATCACCATAGAGTGCAGGAAACACCATTAGAGTGTCGGTATCACCATTAGAGTGCAGGCATCACCCTCAGAGCGTCGACATCTACATTAGAGTGCAGGCATTACGCTCAGCGTGTCGACATCCCCCTTAGAGTGCACGCATCATCCTCAAAGTGTCGGCATCACCAGTAGAGTGCAGGCAACACCATCAGAGCGTCGGCATCACCCTCAGAGTGCAGGCATCACCCTCAGAGTGCAGGCATCACCCATAGACTGCATGCATCACCATTAGAGTGCAGGAATCACCCTCAGAGTGTCGGCATTACCCTTAGAGTGCAGGCATCACCCTAAAAGTGCAGGCATCATCCTCAGAGTGTCAGCATCACCCTTAGAGTGCAGACATCACCCTCAGAGTGCAGGCATCACCCTCAGAATGCAGGCACCATCCTCAGTTTAGGGATCAACATCATCCTAGTTAGGAACCAGGGCCTGCCTCAAACCTTTATAAAAAACCTACCATATTACTAAGAGACCCGGGTTTAACATTTCCATTAAATGCAGATTTAACACCAGAAAGTCTTCTCACACGAGCCTCAGAACAATCTAAGCCAGGGGTGGGCAAAACTTTTGTGCCGAGGGCCGCATTAACAAATGTGAAGCTATTGGCTGGCCGGGTGGCTAGAACGCCGGACTCTCCTTCGGGAGACCCGGGTTCGATCCCTCGGTAAGGTGTGGGATTTTTTTTCTGTCGGGGGCAAAAAGAACATCCTAACCTGCACAGTTCGCGGCGACTGCACTAGCCAGGCGGCCTTAATTCCTCAGGCTCAAAGACCCCTCTGCCATACACCGCAAGGTACTATATTGGCAGTAAATGACAGTTTTATATATACTATATATATATATATATATATATATATATATATATTATATATATATATATATATATATATATATATATATATATATACTATTATATATATATATTATTCTTCTTTCTTCAGCGATTACGAGCCATTGAGGTTCTTTGCTGCAAATACAATCTGTCTCCATTCGTCTCTCTGGTGGACCTTCTCTTGCCAGTCGTTGATTCCAAGTGCTTGTAGGTCTGTATATGTATTATCTCTCCACCGCCTTCTTGGTCTACCTCGGGGTCTACGGTCATTTATTTCCTGAGTGTAAGCGAGTTTTGTTTCCCTATTATCTTCCATTCTTTCTATATGCCCCAGCCATTGTAGTCTATTAGCCTTCATGATACCAGTGATTAGCGGGGACTTAAACAGATCATAAATGTCTTTGTTACTTCTTCTTTTCCACTCTCCACTTTGTGTATCCCTAATGGGTCCAAAGATGCGTCTTAAAATTTTGTTCTCAAAGGTTTGTAACAAGGCTTCGTCTCCTTTCGTTGTACTCCAGGTTTCAGAGCCATACAGCACAACTGGTCTGATCAGTGTTTTGTATATTGTGATTTTGGTGTTACGAGATAGCGTCCTTTGATTTTAGTAGATGTTGTAGTGCATAGTATATCTTATTTCCAGAGTTGATTCTAGTTTGTATTTCTTCCCTTATGATGTTGGAGCAGTGAAGATTGTACCCAGGTATTTGTATGTTTCCGTTCTTTTAATGGTCATATTATCTATTTGTATGTGGCCAGAGTTTTTAGCCATTCCGTCTCTTGAAATTACCATATATTCTGTCTTATCTTGGTTGATAACCAGCCCCATCTGTTGGGCTTTTTCCTTTAAGTGAGTCAATATTTCCAATGTCTTTTGTTCACTTTGCCCTATAATATCTATATCATCTGCATAACCAAGCAGCTTGGATGTTCCTACAATATCACATTCCTCCTTTACCTTCCTTACAACTTTCTCTAGAGCCAGATTGAAGAGTAGCGGCGATAGTGCATCACCCTGTTTCAAGCCAGATGTTATTTGGAAGGGGTCTGATTTCCTGCCTTTATATGTTACTATATTATAAGTATCTTCCATGCATAGTCTGGTCATGTTGATTAACTTCCTTGGTATTCCAAATTCCTGCATAGCATTCCATAGACTATTCCTATGGACACTATCATAAGCCTTTTTAAAAATCCACAAAAATGTTATGGAGATCTCTTTTATATTCCCAACGTTTCTCGGCTATTTGTCGTAAGATAAATATCTGATCTATTGTTGATCTGTTTTGTCTAAAACCCGCCTGGTAGTCACCTAATATGTCTTCTGAATATGGTTTTAGTCTATTTAGTAATACTGCGGATAGTATCTTATAGCTTGTGGACAGTAAGTGATATTCCTCTATAATTTCCACATTGGAACTTGTCTCCTTTCTTAAAGATAGGTATCAATAATGACTCTTTCCAGTATATATATATATATAGATTATATATATATATATATATATATATATATATATATATATATATATATATATATATATATATAATGTCCATTTTGTTTACAGCACAATAAGTAATTATTAATTATTTATAGGTTATTAAGCAGTATACATAACTAATTATTACAATTTTATTGTCCTTATACACTTATACACGACAGAACTGATCGATTGGCTAAGTAAGGAGCAAAAAAAAAAGAGCAGCCTGATGTGCCCGTTACATACCACCAAAAGAAAAGAATGATCAAATCAGTCAGAAGGCCACCATAACCTGCTCAAGACGACTACCACGTTATGGACAGACCAGAACAAGTCATTATTCTGCGCCTCAGAACAGGACACAATAGATTACGCAACCACATGTATACAAGATTCAAGATTGGTGAATCAGCCATGTGCACATGTGGATTATCGTCGCAGACAGCAGAGCACATACTCAAAGACTGCCCAAATTACAATGCCTAGGCAAATCTTCTGGCCTAGAGAGACGACAGTGGAAGATAAACTCTATGGACTGCTGAGTGAACTATTAAGGACAGTTAAATTCATACAAGGGACAACATTGCAGTTATAGACATATTTAAGGCGAACGAAAGAAGAAGAAGCATTACATTACGAAGGTCAAGGACTGTTTACAAAAATAGATAATTAGAACGAAATTTTATCAAAAATGTTAGAACAATTATAATTGTACATTAAATTCTTTAAAATACAACAAAATAATTTAAAAACGAAGTAAAAAATTTATTCCTAAATGCCCTTGCGGGCCGCATAAAATCAATTGGCGGGCCGCATGCGGCCCAGGGGCCGTAGTTTGCCACCCCTGATCTAAGCCATCAGTGCAAGTGTCATATCAAATACTATGGATAAACCGATAGAGAGGCGATCTAACATACACGCTTACGTAGATAGGCATTTCAGGATCAGTAATTCAGGATCAGGATCAGGATCAGTATTTCAGGATCCTCGCCGATGCAACGGAGTTCGTACATTGAGCTGAGTTTCTCCAGACTCAGGTTTGAGTTAGGAGGAAAACGGAGCACTTATAGGTTAAACCGTGTGCCGTGATGTTGATCCAACGACTAGACTAAACTAAACTAAACTGTAGATAGACATCTTCCGTTGAATTTTTTCCCCCAGGACATGCTGGTGTGTTGACAAACGAGCAGGCGGACAAATTGGCTGAGTCTGCACCGTTGGGTGAGGTGGTGATGCGCTATATGGCAAATTTGGTCACAGCCTTTTGGAATTGCGTGTAATTGTGGAAGGACGTACATTATCACGGTTTGGAGACAATGGAGCGGCAGCGCGTGACCAGAAGGTCTTGCCGACACTCAGTACTAGCAGAAAGACCAGACGGACACATACTCAGATTGTAGCTGGTACCCTTAGCATTGACACTCATCGCTGGTTGTTGAAGATGAAGACGGAGCGCGTATGGGAATCTCCTTGATGTCGGTTCTTGACTCAACTCAACACGCTCACACACATACATGTGTACGCACCCCACTCTGGAGTTTAGATTAGAGTATGTTGACAATGTCTGTGGAAACATTGCCAAACTATATATATATATATATATATATATATATATATTATATATATATATATATATATATATATATATATATATATATATATATATACACCGATAAACATGGGCGGCCATGTTCTGCCATCTCACTCGATCACCAGAGTCGTGGATCAGTTCCGTGTTTCTGTCTCTACCATGCAACGTGGCCAGGCCATCCAGGTATTTACTTCTTAGTCTTCCCCTTGGTCTCTTCCCTTCGATCTTGCCAGTTTTCACCAAGTTCTCCAAGTCATTTCTTCTCATAACAGGCACAAAAATTTTTGACTCTCTACGTCTAATGACTCTAATCAGTTTACGATCTTCATTTTTTTCTTGAAGGACTTGTCCATTGGTTTTTCTGTCTGTCCATGATATTCTTTGTATTTTCTTCAGAAACCACATTTCCACAGCCATCAGCTCTTTTTCAGCTTGACTGCTCATTGTCCATGCTTCACATCCATACAAAAGTACACGACCCGGCTACATGCAGACATGCCTGTCTGCATATGTGTAGTTGCACTCTGGCACACTCCTCTGGTTTGTGAACTTGTAGAGGGACAGGCAAGCAGTTCATCATGATCACTGTGGAGAACAGTGGTTTTCAACCGGTGGGGAATTCCCCCCAGGGGGGAATTTTAGGGTTTCCAGGGGGAAGGGGGATTAAGATTATTTCAAGATCGCGTTAATACAAAAACCGATTACTTGATATTGTTTTTCCCTTCATACTGTACGGTGTTATGTGTGGACATCTAGACTTGTTTTAGTATGTGATATTAACTTTAGCTTCCAATATTACGTATACTGTGTAGGGCGGGGGCGGGATGTTTAGGTAGAAAATACGAAAGGGGGGGGGGGATGGAGTTCTGAAAATATGGTGAAGGGGGGGAGCACGGACCAAAAAAAGGTTGAGAACCACTGGTGTAGAAGGTACTTAAGCATCGGGTATAGAGAAAAGTATCGATTGGTTTGAACTGAAGCGTAATTCATACACTTTCTACTTCTAGTGGGTGCACTGAACTGATATTAGCGTGTGGGTTAGCTTTATCTATTATCTGTGTTCCTCGTCAACCGACTTCTGAGGTACTTGTAATTTACATCCCCAGGTCAAGGACAAGAAGTCAACATTTTGGTATAACTGACAGTGTAGGGGTTGAATCCGCTACCTCGGCATCACCACATCGGAAGTTTAAGAACGAGCGCTCTTATCCATGCTGGCACCCCATGAGGAGACCCGAACGGCAATCCAATGACATCACTAATAGGAACAAGAAGATTCAGTAACAACAAGAACACTTACTTAGCTAGAGAATCTACAATACCATTTCACATTAAAATTGTTGTTTTGCTTGCATATCCTTTTACAGGACATTGCTGTCAACATCAGCATCTTTCAGCTCATTGTTGATTTCTTGGCAAGATTACGCTCAGTAGTTTGCCATTGCTTTCTGAGCGGCCGGCTCACATACCCCGTAAGTTACCGACGCGATTTGAACCACAGCTGATTTTCACCGTCGTCAAGTTACTTACGAGAGTATACTAGATTACGGAGAAAAGTCGCTAACCTCTAGGCCAGGAAGCCGGCCACATTAGAATAGAGGTGTTGAAATCCAAACTAGAAGCTTCTGTCATCTTCCCCATACACGCACCACACACACACACACACACACACACACACACACACACACACACACACACACACACACACACACACACACACACACACACACACACACACACACACACACACACACACACACACACACACAACACACACCACACACACACACCACACACACACACACACACACACACACACACACACACACACACACACACACACACACACACCACACACACACACACACACACACACACACACACACACACACACACACACACACACACACACACACACACACACACACACACACACACACACACACACACACACACACACACACACACACACACACACACACACACACACACACACACACACACACACACACACACACACACACACACACACACACACACACACCACACACACACACACACACACACACACACACCACACCACACCACACACACCACACACACACACACACACACACACACAACACACACACACACACACACACACACACACACACACACACACACACACACACACCCTCTCTATCTCACACACACACACGCCCTATCTCACCCACATGCACACATCTTCACTCTCTCGCTCACACACACACACTCACACACACTCACCCACACTCTCACACACCTGCCCACAGACTGGGAATCCCAACCTGTGATGACGTTATCCATTTATCTGCAGACATACAGCAGCCAAGGAGCCAACAGCTATGATCCCACACAGGTAACAGGAACCAGTAGATGCAAGTTTCACAGCCTGCCAGCGTCACTGAGTGCCTGCGTTTGTTCATGGCGTTGACAAGTTGAAGGCATCAGTTGAGGCACATGTTCAACATCATTACCATTAAAGAACCAGTAGCAAAGATTAGCTACTCCAAGAAGAAAAACTTCATCATCATCGTGTGCCATGCCGATAAGCATGGGCGGTCATGTTTCTTAATCTTAAAACGATCACCAGAGTCGTGGATCAGCTCCGTGTCCTTGACTCGACCCTGTCATGTGGCCATTCCATTTAGATTTTTTACTTCTCTGCCTTCCCCTTGTTCTCCCCCTCCCCAAATCTTTGCTTTTTGTCGCCAAGTTCTCTAGTTAATTTCTTCCCATAGCGTGTCCAAAAATTGTGACTGTCTATGTCTAATTTCTCTAATCAGTTTACGGTTTTCATCTGCTTCTTAAAGGACTAGCTCATTGGTTTTTCTGTCTGTCCATGGTATTCTTTGCATTTTCCTCAGAAACCACATTTCTACAGCACTGCCATTAGATGTTTTGCAGCTTGACTGCTCATTGTCCACGTTTCACATCCATACAAAAGTACAGGTTCTGTGTAGCACTTCATCACTCTTTTTCTCGTTTCAATTGAAAGTTTTGTATTGGTCAGTATGTTTTCAAGCTTGCAAAAGGCCATATCGATTTCAGCAAAATTCAATATTGGTGAGTCAGCCATGTGCACGTGTGGATTGACGCCGCAGATAGCAGATCACATAATGCAAGATTGCCTAGAAGATGACACATCTAGACAAACCTTCTGACCTAGAGAAACAACAGTGGAAGATCAACTTTATGAACCAGGGAGTGAACTAAACTAGACAGTGAAGTTTAAACGAGATACAACATTGCAGATATAAACAAATTTCAAGCGAATGAAAGAAAGAGAGGAAGATGGATAAAAAGGTAGACGATGAATAAGAAGGCAGAAACCAGAGGTCACTTATTTCCTCATGAACTTTTCGGATTCCCGTGACCCGTAATTAACACCAATGATAAATTTATCACCATCAGGTGCCACATTTCATACTCCATATGGATAACAAAGTTAGTAACAACCGCGGGTAGAGACAAGACAAAGTAACAGTTAACGGCAACCTAAAAATAAATCCTACAGTTGACCTGCATCTTTGATTTATTGACTACACAAAGGCTTTCGATAAGTAAGACATGTCACATGAGAAAGATGCTTGCAGGTCTACAAATTGAAGGGAGAGACCTTAGAGCTGTTAAAAAATACATATATTGGAAACAATAAGCTGCCATATGGCATGGTCGGTACAAAAATACAGAGGGAGACTCCGTGGTGAAACGGTCAAGCCGTTTGACTCGGGCTCCGAAGGTTGTGGGTTCGATTCCAGGCCGCGTTCTTCGGTTCACGAGTGACATTTATCGGAGACTCATGTAGGTCGTCGCTAGAGCTAAGGAGTTTCGTGCCTTGTGGGACGCTTTCCACGCTGCATAAAAATGATGTTGATAATTATCAGTAAAATCCACGCCAATCTGTCAATTAATTCCTTTTCTTTAAACTGACAATAAATCGTTTACAGACTGAACGAACCCGCCAGTTCACTGTAGGAAGCTTCTGGAAAGTAAACATAATTACACGACAGGCTCAGCATGGTTCTCGCTGAGGTTGTAGTGAGGCTACAAACAAATCGGACAATGGAAGTTAGGACCACATCAATCTATGCCAGTTAAGCTGGATAGAAAATGTAACTTCAGATCAACTATGCTGCAACTATGCTTGAGAGCCTTTAGAAATCCCGATTAGACAATTGACATTCAAATTAATGTGTGAGTATGTGTTATATATTTTAGATCAGTGGTTCTCAACCGGTGGGGAATTCCCCCCCCCCCCCCACGCCCCCGGGGGATGTAGGGTTTCCAAAGGGGGTGGGGAAATTAAGATTATTTCAAGATCGCGTTAATACAAAAAATGATTACTTGATATTGTTTTTCCCTCCATGATTAACGGTTTTTTACTTCTCGCCCTTCTGAAATTAAGTTTATAACGTAAGTAGGCCCGCAAATCACGTTTTATGTAGCATCTAGATTTATTCTAGTATATGTTATTAAATTTAGCTTCCATGCGTACGTATACTGTGTATAAAAGAGGGTGGTGGTGGTGGGGGGGGGGGTTATAGGGAGGAAATACGAAGGGGGGGGGGAATGACATTTTGAACATATGCTGAAGGGGTGCATGGGCCAAAAAAGGTTGAGAACCACTGTTTTAGATTGAGGGATTTATCTTACTGATTTAGTTTATGTTGTGTGATTTCTGCAGTATGTACCTGACGAGATGCAGCGAAATATACCAGGCAATAAATCGTGCAATCTATTATGTATGTCTTCATGATTAAAATTCACTGCGGGACAACATTGTTTTAATTTGCAGTGTATGTTATCCGTCATTTTATGAGAGCGAGCTGAGCCGGTGTGTGCCTGACGGCTATACATCTTTAACTGGAGTAGTTCATCACGCAGCATAGCACGTCCGTGCACAACTTCGCTCTTATTACAGTTCGACGATGAGACTCTAGATCCGTAGCCAGTTTACCCGTCTCAATAATTTGCATTCAAAGTTGTGGCGTTTGTGGTTGCAATGTGATGAAGTGCTAGAGGAGACAAATTCATAAAGGCATAAAACCACAGACAAAGGGACAAAACGGAAGTTGTCTTTAGGTCACTTTATAGACAGAGACGAGACGTTCAGAAGAACATGGCGTACGTCAAGACAAAGACGTCAAGAAGAACATGACGAAGGTCAGCACGGCCGAGTGGGTAAAGACCTTCGCTCTTAAACATCCGGTGGGCTGATGTCGAGATAGCGGGTTCAACCCCTACACCGCTTAGTTGGACTAAAATGTTGACTTCTCATCCTGGACTTGGGGACGTACGTTACAAGTACCTCAGAAGTCGGAGTGGATTCGCCTGATGGGGAGCGACACTGGTAAATAGAGAAAGCTAATCCACACGCAAAAATCAGCCCAGTGCACTAAAAGTAACAACACGTGTTTGGACTATGCTTGGAGAATGCAAAAAAGGACATGGCATCAGCGTGGATTAAGGACATGGGAGAAGAGATCAAAGTCAGTAGAGCATGCTGGAATACTCTGCTAAACATAGTAAATAGACGGTCGCCAGGAAAGAAGTGGACAAGATGAGAAACATCTAATGGCAGCAGAAATATGGATTCTCAGAAAAATGTAAAGAATACCACGGGCTGACTGAAAAACCAATGAGCAAGTCCTGCAAGAAACACAAGAATACCATGGGCTGACTGAAAAACCAATGAGCAAGTCCTGCAAGAAACACAAGAATACCATGGGCTGACTGAAAAACCAATGAGCAAGTCCTGCAAGAAACACAAGAATACCATGGGCTGACTGAAAAACTAATGAGCAAGTCCTGCAAGAAACACAAGAATACCATGGGCTGACTGAAAAACTAATGAGCAAGTCCTGCAAGAAACACAAGAATACCACGGGCTGACTGAAAAACTAATGAGCAAGTCCTGCAAGAAACACAAGAATACCACGGGCTGACTGAAAAACTAATGAGCAAGTCCTGCAAGAAACACAAGAATACCACGGGCTGACTGAAAAACTAATGAGCAAGTCCTGCAAGAAACACAAGAATACCACGGGCTGACTGAAAAACTAATGAGCAAGTCCTGCAAGAAACACAAGAATACCACGGGCTGACTGAAAAACTAATGAGCAAGTCCTGCAAGAAACACAAGAATACCACGGGCTGACTGAAAAACTAATGAGCAAGTCCTGCAAGAAACACAAGAATACCACGGGCTGACTGAAAAACTAATGAGCAAGTCCTGCAAGAAACACAAGAATACCACGGGCTGACTGAAAAACCAATGAGCAAATCCTGCAAGAAACACAAGAATACCATGGGCTGACTGAAAAACTAATGAGCAAGTCCTGCAAGAAACACAAGAATACCACGGGCTGACTGAAAAACTAATGAGCAAGTCCTGCAAGAAACACAAGAATACCACGGGCTGACTGAAAAACTAATGAGCAAGTCCTGCAAGAAACACAAGAATACCACGGGCTGACTGAAAAACTAATGAGCAAGTCCTGCAAGAAACACAAGAATACCACGGGCTGACTGAAAAACTAATGAGCAAGTCCTGCAAGAAACACAAGAATACCACGGGCTGACTGAAAAACCAATGAGCAAGTCCTGCAAGAAACACAAGAATACCATGGGCTGACTGAAAAACCAATGAGCAAGTCCTGCAAGAAACACAAGAATACCATGGGCTGACTGAAAAACCAATGAGCAAGTCCTGCAAGAAACACAAGAATACCACGGGCTGACTGAAAAACCAATGAGCAAGTCCTGCAAGAAACACAAGAATACCATGAGCTGACTGAAAAACCAATGAGCAAGTCCTGCAAGAAACACAAGAAAACTGTAAATTGGATTAGAGAAATTAGACGCAGATATTCAAGAAGTTTTGGGCATGTTCTAAAGAGAAATAAACTAGACAACTTTGTGAAATCGACAAAATGTACGGGAAAATATCAAAGGGAAGGCAGACTCGTCAATTCCTGGATGGCTTGGCTATGTTGCATTATCAAGACAAGTACACAGACCTGATCCATGACTCTAGTGACACTGTGAGACGGCAATCCGTTACTCCCCACACTTACTGGCACTGCACGTGATGATGATAACACGAGGGAAAGTTATCTTCTATGTCATAACAAATGACGATGATGAAAATAATTAACTGATTATTTATATATCTCTTGTCACTGATTAAGTGCCGTGGACTGATAAATCGTCTTTTTTGAATTTCCCGTAACTATCATGGACTTAAAAAAATTAGATTTTTAAGAGCATGCATCTTTCCCATTGCAATTTACGCCTGTGAGACCTGGACACTTACTAAATAAGCTGAACAGCGCACGAATGCCTTTGAATGTAAATGTTATAGACGAGTTCTAAGAATATTTTGGGTAAAGACCAGAAGAAATGCATCCATACCACAAGAGTTGAATATTGAAGAAGGTTGGCTATTAAAGACGATAAAACAAAGAAAATTGAAATATTTTGGTCACTTGAAACGTCACGAAAGTTTGGAGAGATCAATAATGGAGGGGTATATGCTTGGGCCGGTCTCTCTGGCCGAGGGGTTAGCGACTTCCTCCGTAATCCAGTATATCGAAGTGAGGAACGTAACTTGCTCGAGAATCGGTAGCGGTTCTCACTGCGTTGGTGACTTAGGGGTATGTGAGCCGGCCACTCAGAAAGCAATGGCAAACTACTGAGCGTAATCTTGCCAAGAAATCAACAATCAGCTGAAAGATGCAGATGTTGACAGCGGTGTCCTGTATAGGATTTGCGAACAAAAAAATAATATGCGTGGGAAGAGAGGAAGAGGAAGGCCAAAGAGAAGATGGGTGCAGGGTGTGGCAGACGTTCCAGTAATAATGGTGACACACCCCCTACTTCCAATTTTCCGCCATACATTTTTGTTAGCCCAAACCTAATTTCTCTTTTGCATTGTACCTATTAACAAAACTGTAATTTCCACTACAACTGACCATCTCGTCTCAAGAACCAACAGAAACATCTACATAAACAAAAATCCGTCCTTGGTGGCATATTCTCTAAAACCCCACGTTTTCATCTTTAGCTCTCTCTTTTCTAAACGTCTGTCACAACAAACCCCATTTCCTTATCTCTCTACTTCCGTCATTGAAAAGAATTTCTTATCCTAGGCCATTTTGCTTCCGTATCGGAGTATATTCATGGTTATAATTGATTCGTGCAAACCGCGGGAAATCTGGACGGACGAGTGGATGATTTCAAAGCCCACTCTCTTGTTTGCTTCCTGTGCCCCGATTCCTCTTTACACCTAATCAAGGGTGAGTAAGCAAGTCTGCCTCCTCTCCCATCTCTACAAACTGAGCGACTCGCGACGGGAGGCGGCCGAGCACTATTCCAACTGGGACGTGATCGGTAAGTAGAAAATTACTGAATAATCTCTCTATCCGCTGCTTCTTAGATATCACTTATTTCATCACCTATTCAGATACTTAATAGTCGAGACGTAGTGGCATAGTGCTTAGCGCGTCTGCCCACCTAGACAGGTGTTCTGGGTTTAATACCTCGCAGTGGCAGGGTTATTGTTTTCCTATCAGTGCTACCATGGGATTGTCCTTGCGTCATAGACATGGGTAACAGACCATTTTACGAATTCACTGGGAATTTAAGGGAAGGAAAAGGCGACAGGAAAGGGAACTGTTTACCTCAACTCATATAAGAGAGATGGAGAGAGAGAAAGAGTATGTGTACATGAGTAAATGTTTGTTAGAGTTGTAAGTATGTGTGTTTTAATGTTTGCATGTGCATATGTGTATCTGCCTGTCTACGGTTTGCCTGTTTGCCGCATGACATGATACTATGCATTGCTTCTGTTCACAACATTCACGTAACACTGTTTTTCTATGTGAATATAACATGGACAGTAGATAATTTATACACTAAAGAAGGGCCGAATGTAAGACGGGCCTGCCTGCCCAATTTGCGATCCTTTTAAAATAAAGCTCGTTCGTTCAAGGCCTAGAATATGTGAATATATTATATAGCAGCAGTTTCCGCAATGTTACTACCTTTTTTTCTAAAGACAAGTGCTAGTGCTTGAACATTTATTTCCGTTATATGACTTAATTCTTATTTGATTATTCTCCAATAATATTGTCGAATGTTGCGTTTATTGTATTGTATTGTATTGTATTGTATTGCATTGCATTGCATTGTATTGTATTGTATTGTATTGTATTGTATTGTATTGCATTGTATTGTATTGTATTGTATTGTATTGTATTGTATTGTATTGTATTTTATGGTATGGTATGGTATGGTATTGTATTGTATTGTATTGTATTGTATTGTATTGTATTGTATTGTATTGTATTGTATGGTATTGTATTGTATTGTATTGTATTGTTCATTATGAATATTAACATGATTTACAGGCGTTTATAAACACTTGATATATATATCTATGTGACTAACCTAAACAATGTTATATACCGATTTTAACAGTTTTATCTATCAATTTATTCTTCTTGATGTATAAGTCTCATCTAATCATCTCATCTTATCAAGTTCCTCTTGTACCTTGTGGTGTCGAGGTGAAGTATAAACATCGTGAGAGTGCCCGATTATGGGCTTCATATATCGATATTCCCATGGACTCTGCGTCCATCGTTTACATGGTTAGCCTCTTCATCTGTTTCCATCTGGTCTGTACATCATTGCTTGTTGTGGTATGCTGTTGACTGGTAACCTACTTGCATGGCCAAACCATTTGACTTGCTGCCTTCTAATAAAATCTAGTGCAACTATAACCCCCACTTTAGTCCTGATTTCTTCATTTCTGATCTTATCTCTTCTTGATACATTGAGTATTCTTCTCAGGAATCTCATTTCTGTTGTTGTGATGTTTCTTTTCTCTTTTTCTGTCATTGTCCAGGTTTGGCATTGGTAACATAGAGTTGGTAGGAAGATTGTGTTGTAAAGTGCTTTCTTAGTAGTTATTGATACATGTTTGTTCTTTAGTATTGGTGCCATTTGTCCAATGAGTTGATTTGCCTTATTGCACCTATTTTCGATCTCGTCTTCTGATCTGCCATTTGATGATATTATACTTCCTAGGTACTTGAAACTCTTTACTTGTTTCAAGGGATGTTCGTTTAGGTGAATTGTTGTTGTTTGTTCTTCTTTAGTTATAGTCATTACCTCTGTTTTGCTTGTGCTAATTTTCATGTTATGTTCCCTACACATTTCGTTTAGACTATTCATGTGGTCTTGTAATTCAGCTTCTGATTTTGCTATTAGTGCTTGGTCGTCCGCAAACAGGAGTTCTCTAATGGTTAGATTTGCAGATGATTCTTCTTCTGTGTTCTCGTCATGCGGTGTTCTTGCGGTCTCTGTTTGGCTGGTTTCTTTACATATGTTGTCTATATATGTTATGAACAAGAGAGGGGACAGGACACAACCTTGTCGTACTCCGGATCTTATGGTGAAGGGTTCTGAGTGTCCTCCAGTTGCTCTCACTATGCATTCACGGTTGTTGTATAAACTTCTACATAGGTTTGTTAGACGTGTACTCACTCCATATTGTTTAAGGATTTCCCACAGCTTTTATCTATCTCTGTCTGTTTCTGTCTGGCCATGATATTCTTTGCAATTTCATCAGAAACCACATTTCTGCAGCCAACATATGTTTTTCAGCGTGACTGGACAATGAGCAATCAAGCTGAAAAAACATCTGTTGGCTGCAGAAATGTGGTTTCTGAGGAAAATGCATAGAATACCATGGACAGACAGAAAAACCAATGACCAAGTACTACAGGAGACAAATAAAAATCGTAAACTGATTAGAGAAATTAGACGTAGTCAGTCAAATTTTTTTTGGACATGTTATGAGAAGAAATGGATTAGAGAACTTAGTGACAACTGGCAAGATCGAAGGGGATAGACCAAGGGGAAGACCGAGAGGAAAATACCTGGATGGCTTGGCCACATGGCATGGTCAAGACAGGAACACTGAGCTGATCCACGACTCTGGTGATCGAGTGAAATAGCGAGTTATGACCGCCCACGCTTTCCGGCATGGCACATTATTGATTTATTGATTTGCTATTACTTTATCAAATGCCTTTTATTTGTCTACAAAGGCTATGTTTAGTGTTTCATTGAATTCAATTGAATTTTCTACAAGTTGTCTAAGAGCAAAAATGGCATCTGTGCATCCTTTGTTTTTCCTAAATCCAAGTTGTGTTTCGCTTAGCTGGGGTTTTATAGTAGTTCGTGATCTTTTCTCAAGAATTTTGCAAAATATTTCCCCAGTATGACTCAAAAGAGAAATGCCTCTGTATTGTGTGCAGTCTCTTTACTGCCATTGTTTTTCCAAATTGGGATAATTATGGCGTTTCCCCAGCCTCGTGGTGTCAACCCCCACATCCACGTGATGTAGACCGGGAAACCATGACCACGAGGTCATGGGCTAACGGGGCTACGGTTCGCCATAGGGGATGGACTCCCTATGGTCAGATTTTTGTCCTAAACATGCGACTGGCCTAGCAAGCCGGCAGGGGACCTTTATACTGCTCGCAGAAAAACTAAGAATTTATGTATAAGTGTTTTTCATTATTTTGTATCTACCTGCTTAGCTGTGTCCTCGATAGTCACGTGATGAATTCATCCTAGACGAGGAGTTAAAGAATTCATATGAGCTCCATTATCCTTATATACACCTTTCCATAATTCAATCCATTCATCCACCCGCCAATTCACCCAACTCGTCCGTCCGACCTTCCATCCCTCTGTCTATCTGTCTGTCTTTCTGCCCATCCATCCATCCATCCATCCATCCATCCATCCATCCACCCATCCATCCATCCATCCATCCATCCATCCATCCATCCATCCATCCATCTTTACTTCCGTCCGTTTCTTCGTCCGTGTAATTTGTTTGTCTTTCTCTCCATGGTGCATGCATCATAACCCTACGATACGATTATGCTAATACAGCAACACAATTATGTTAACACATCTGGCCGGTTTACGGAGACAGCGAGACAGTTATGATAACACATCTGGCCGGTTTAGGAAGACAGCGAGACAGTTATCTTAACACAGCGGTCCGGTTATATTAAGACAGCGAGACAGTTATCTTAACACAGCGGTCCGGTTATACTAAGACAGCGAGACAGTTACGTTAGCACATCTGTCCGGTTTACGGAGACAGCGAGACAGTTATGTTAACACATATGTCCGGTTTACGGAGACAGCGAGACAGTTATCTTAACACAGCAGTCCGGTTATACCAGGATTGTGAGACAGTTATGTTAGCACATCTGTCCGGTTTACGGAGACAGCGAGACAGTTATGCTAACACATATGTCCGGTTTACGAAGACAGCGAGACAGTTATGTTAACACATATGTCCGGTTTACGAAGACAGCGAGACAGTTATCTTAACACAGCAGTCCGGTTATACCAGGATTTTGAGACAGTTATGTTAACACATCTGTCCGGTTTACGGAGACAGCGAGACAGTTATGTTAACACATCTGTCCGGTTATACTAAGACAGCGAGACAGTTATGTTAGCATCACAATGCGATTATACTACGAGCATGATTAGTTTGGGAGACCAGCTGCCTTCATTCATTCATTCATCCATTCATTCATTCATTCATTCATCATGTGCCATGCCGATAAGCGTGGGCAGTCATGATTCGCCGTCTCACTCGATCACCAGAGTCGTGGATAAGCTCAGTGTTCTTGTCTCGACCATATCACATGGCCAAGCCATCCAGGTATTTACTTCTCTGTCTTTATCTTGTTCTCTTCCCCTCGATCGTGCCAGTTGTCATCATGTGCTCCAATTTATTTCTTCTCATAAAGTGACCAACACATTTTGACTGTCTTCGTCTAATTTCTGTAATCACTGTACGATTTAATTTGGTTTTTGTAGGACCTGGTCATTGGTTTTTCTGTCTGTCCATGGTATTCTTTGCATTTTCCTCAGAAACCACATTTCCACAACCAACAGAAGTTTTTTTATCTGCCAATTGTCCACACTTCACAATCCATACAAATGTACAGGTTCTATGTTGCACCTCAACACTTTTTCTCAATGCATTTGACATAATTTTAATGGTCAGTATGTTTTCAGTCTTGCAAAAGGCTACTTTCGCAATGGCGATTCCTTTTCTAATCTCTTTAAGATATCTCCCATCAGATGTTATTTGTTATGATTGTTGCGAGATAATTGTACGGATAATTTACTTCTTTAAGAATATTCCCATTTACTTGTAAATTATATTTTAGTATTTCTTCTTCCCAATGAAGACATCAATTTATGTCTTTTTATAATTTAGTTCTAGCCCTAGTTGTTCACTGTGTGCAACAACCGCATTTATTAAATGTTGCAGATCCTGCCAAATATACTGTATCATCCTCATATTTAACGTTATTGATGTTACGTCCACCAATGTTGATTCCTTTTATATCTTCTACATTTCGGAAAATATTTTCACTGTACAGAGAAAAAAAGATCTGGAGACATTACACACCCCTGTTTCACAGCTCTCTTAATAGGCCCTTTAAATGACCTACTTTGTTATCAATCCTTATGTCAGCTTGTTGTTTCCAATATATGTTTTTTAAAACACGTTTTAGGTCTTTCCCATCAATTTGTAGATTTGCAAGCATCTTTATCATGTTGACATGTCTTACTTTATCGAAATCTTTTGTGTAGTCAATAAAGATGTAGATCTTTATGTGCTTCTAAAGAACGTTTAATTAATGTTCTCAGCATATACACAACATTTACTGTACCTGTGCCTTCTACAAACCCACATTGTTCTTCTCATATTTCGGGTTGCATTTTCTTTCCAACTCATTGCATGATAATTCTTAGCAAAATCTTCGTGATGTGGCTCATTATACTAATTGTTCGATGTTGATCACAGTCCAAGGCTCCTGATTTCTTTGGGATTGCAATAAATATAGAATTATATAATTCAGGAAGTATATATCTCCAGTATCACATATTGTGTTCAGCAGTCTAGTGACTTGATCTATTCCATATTCTTCTAAGGCATTTATTATTTCTATTGTGATGTTGTCTGAACGGGGGTCTTGCCAGTTTTCATATCGTTAAGAGCATTCTGAACCTCCATCTCCAAATTGCTTATTCTTCATGATTATTTCGAATATCATACTGTTCTTCTCTATTATCATCATACAGGTTTTTCATATAATCTGACCATACATGTAAAATCTGATCCTTTACTATTATGATTTTTCCATCTTTTGTTGTTAGGCAGCATGTTGATGTACGTGTTATTTTATTTATAAGCTCCTGAATTCTTTTGTGCATTAATTTGTTATGTTTACTTTTTTTCCCCCAATTTCTTTGCAATGTTTCTCGAGCCATGTTTCTTTTGCCTTCATACATAATGTTCTGACTTTTCTGTGAGTCTCTTCATATTTGTTAGGATTATTTTTGTTGTGTCTTCTCGTTTCTATTAGTTGTATAATTTCTTCAGTCATTCATTTCTTACGACCCACTTTCTTTAATTTTGGAATAGTTCTTTCTGCAGTCAAACTGATTTAGTTCTTCAACATTTCCCGCTGATCATCCACATCTTGAAATAGGATCTCTATTTCAGACAATATATCAAATCTGTTCTTTTCTTCTATGTTAAAATTATCTTGTATTATCTTATCATGTTTCAATGTGCACAGATCCTACTTAATGTTTCGTGGTGTATACTTGACTTTCTTCAACATTACCTTCAATGTGCATGTAATCAATCTATGATCACTGTAACAGTCTGCACAAGGAACTGTTTTTTCGAATGTTAACGCATTTCGAAATCTTCTGCTAATCAGGACGTTTTCAATCTGGTTTATAATCCTTCTGTCAGGACTCCTAAATGTCTGTTATCTTCTAGGATGTTGCTTAAACCAAGTGTCTCCGAATAATCATTTCCTGATCTTTTGCCCATTCTGTAAGTCTGTATCCTATTTCGTTTCGTTCTCCCAAGCCATGTTTGCCTACCATGCATCCATCGGCTTGACTACGTAATTTTGCATTGAAGTCACCCATTATGATATTTATTTCTGAATTTTTACGTTTCTTCAAGCTATTTTCCATGTCATCTTGTGACGTTCTGTCTCATCTCATCTCATTATGTTCCTCTTGTACCTTGTAGTGTCGAGGTGAGGTATAAACAGCGGGAGGGTGCCCACTTATGGGCTTCATGTATCGATATTCCCATGGACTCTGTTATTCCCTGCGTCCTTCGTTTACGTGGTAGGCCTCTTCCTCTGCTTCCCTCTGGTCTGTACTTCATTGCTTGTTGTGGTATAATGTTAGTTGGTAACCTACTTGCATGGCCAAACCATTTGACTTGCTGCTTTCTAATAACATCTAATGCAGCTACAACCACCACTTTAGTCCTGATTTCTTCATTTCTGATCTTATCTCTTCTCGATACACTGAGTCTTCTACTCAGGAATCTCATTTCTGTTGTTGTGATTTTTCTTTTCTCTTTTTCTGTCATTGACCAGGTTTGGCATTGGTAACATAGAGTTGGTAGGAAGATTGAGTTGTAAGGAAGATTGTGTTGTAAAAGAAGATTGTGTTGTTTTGAAGTTCTGTGATTTGACGAATCATTATAAACTAGGCATCTTTAAAGAATGTAGTTTGCTGTTGCTGTTCTTCCTGGCAGTTACCATATTGGCCGGAAACCGTAGCCAGTGTGTCGTTTAAGAGATCGCCTGCCTGCCTTCGTGAAGCTGGAGACCATAACCAACAACTATCTGTCGGCTGCCCTCAAAATGTCATCAACCATCTACCTTCCAAAATGATTAAGTCAAACAGTATAACGATCGGACTTAATCAATACTAGAAGTAACTTCAAACGGTAAAGTGACCAGACATCAAACATCCAGGATATAACTTCAAACAGTAAAGCGACCAGACCCCAAACATCCCAGATATAACTTCAAACGGTAAAGTGACCAGACATCAAATATCCTAGATATAACAGACATCAAATATCCTAGATATAACTTCAAACGGTAAAGTGACCAGACATCAAATATCCCAGATATAACTTCAAACGGTAAAGTGACCAGACATCAAATATCCTAGATATAACAGACATCAAATATCCTAGATATAACTTCAAACGGTAAAGTGACCAGACATCAAACATCCAGGATATAACTTCAAACAGTAAAGCGACCAGACCACAAATATCCTAGATATAACTTCAAACGGTAAAGTGACCAGACATCAAATATCCTAGATATAACTTCAAACTGTAAAGTGACCAGACATCAAACATCCAGAATATAACTTCAAACAGTAAAGTGACCAGACACCAAACATCCAGGATATAACTTCAAACAGTAAAGCGACCAGACCCCAAACATCCCAGATATAACTTCAAACGGTAAAGTGACCAGACATCAAATATCCTAGATATAACAGACATCAAATATTCTAGATATAACTTCAAACGGTAAAGTGACCAGACATCAAACATCCAGGATATAACTTCAAACAGTAAAGCGACCAGACCACAAATATCCTAGATATAACTTCAAACGGTAAAGTGACCAGACATCAAATATCCTAGATATAACTTCAAACTGTAAAGTGACCAGACATCAAACATCCAGGATATAACTTCAAACATTAAAGTGACCAGACATGAAACATCCAGGATATAACTTCAAACAGTAAAGCGATCAGACCCCAAATATCCTAGATATAACTTCAAACAGTAAAGTTACCAGACATCAAATATCCTAGGTATAACTTGTATATAAAATGGCGACAAGATGAAGCGTTACTTTTCGGAGGGAAGCTATTTAGTGTTTTTCATTGGATTTCGTGTGATTTCCTTTGGATTCCCTGTGAATAGTGTTTCCCTGTGGATTATGTGATGTTATATTGTGTTCCTTTTATTGGAAGTTTTCAAAAGAAGCCACGGAAGGCAGGTGGTGGATGTAATTTTGAGGGCAGCCGACAGATATTTGTGGGTCATGGCCTCGATTTACACGACGGCAGGCAAAGGAACTCGTCTTGAGTCAATGGCTGCGGTCTCCGACCAGTAAGGTCACTGCCATAGAGGAAAGCAACGGCAAACTACCTCTTTAAAAGTGCCTAGTATATCATGATTCGCTTAAAGACCGATCATCGCAAGACCTGCAACAATTAGTTAGATGCGGTTGTTGTACACAGTGAGCAACTGGGGTTAGAATTAAATTGTAAAAAGACTCAGGTTATGGTCGTCAGTAGGAAGGAAGAAGTGCCACAATGTAATATATAAGTAAATGGAAATATTCTTCAACAAGTGAATCGGTACAATTATCTTGGAACAGTTATAACATCTGATGGGAGATGCCTTGAAGAGATTAGAACAAGAATCGCCATGGCGAAAGTAGCCTTTAGCAAGATGACAAACATTCTGACCAATAAGAAGATGTCAATTGAAACGAGAAAAAGAGTGTTGAGAGGATACATAGAGCCTGTTCTTTTGTATGGATGTGAAACTTGGACAATGAGCAGTCAAGCTGAAAAGCATCTGATGGCTGCAGAAATGTGGTTTCTGAGGAAAATGCAAAGAATACCATGGACAGACAGAAAAACCAATGACCAAGTACTACAGGAGACAAATGAACATCGTAAACTGATTAGAGAAATTAGACGTAGACAGTCAAAATGTTTTGGACATGTTATGAGAAGAAATGGATTGGAGAACTTAGTGACAACTGGCAAGATCGAGGGGAACAGACCAAGAGGAAGACCGAGAGGAAAATACCTGGATGGCTTGGCCACATGGCATGGACGAGACAGGAACAATGAGCTGATCCACGACACTGGTGATCGAGTGAAATGGCGAGTCATGACCGCCCACTCTTTCCGGCATGGCACATGATTGATTGATAACTTCAAACGGTAAAGTGACCAGACATCAAATATCCTAGATATAACTTCAAACGGTAAAGTGACCAGACATCAAATATCCTAGATATAACTTCAAACGGTAAAGTAGCCATACTTCAAAAATATTAGATGTAAAATCAAATGGTGAAGTGGCCAATCTTTTAAAACTCCTAGACGTAACATCAAATGGTAAACTGACCAGTCACAGGAAATCCTAGACATAACTTCCAAATGTAAGATGTGGCCAGACTTCAGAAATACTAGATGTAACTTCAAACGGTAAGCGTCCAACGTTCTTTCTGATTGCTCCTACTTCCTTTCTAAACCAATACAAAAACAGCACCTGTTTACTAAATGGTTCTTGTATTCTGAAATTTCTCGTGCAGGTGTGGAGTATGTTAAAGGTGATGATTATAAGACTTCTAATTCAAAGAAAATTGAAAGAAAACTCAATCAGCAAACGCTACAATCATCAAAGTAAACTTTAAACCTTTCGAAAACTTCTTTGGAATAACCGTATTGACACGGTTTATTTTATTTTATGCCCCTTCCCACGCTAACGCTTTTGGAATGTGTCTATGATCATAAAACAGCTGTAAACTTTTGAACTGGTAATTCAGCCATTTACATTATCTACAAATTAACTGTAATCTTTAAAAGTAGAGCCGAGAATGAACCTTTTCACTGAAACTGCTTTTATGTTTAATGTGATTTAGCCCAGGATAATGTGGCCTTTGTTTTCATTGATATAAGTTCATGTAGTTGATTGATTTCTATCCTCTTATCATGGTGTTGTTTGCTTTAGTTTTGAAAGGTAGCCAAGGTGGCGCAGTGGCTAGACATACCTTTGCCGACCTGTTGGTCATGGGTTTGATCATCATTCGGGGCGAATAGAATTTGTTTTGTTTGGTTTCATACTGAGCCAGGCTCTCATGTGGACAAGATACCATGTGTGCTAGGAAATGCGGTTGGCGTTATAATGACCTCATCACTCAATGAGTGATGATTGGTCTGTAAAAATGGGTCCAGCACCTTATGCTTAATACAACTAAAAGCGTGTAAATGTGTTGGTACTTTCACCTTTGCTTTCTAGAGGATCATCTTCCTTGCACGTGAATACTTCTATAGATCACAAAGGGAGATCCTTAACTCAGTGCGCGAAATCGGAAGAACAGATGAGATTCAAAGTGCGTGTGTGTGTGCACCAGTATCAGACATGTGGTAAACTTTCTCTTCCTCTCTCTCTCTCTCTCTCTGTTTCTCTCGTTCTTCCTCTCTCTTCCTCTCTCCCTCTCTCTCTGTCTCTCTCTTTCTCTCTTTCTTCATCTCTCTTCCTCTCTCCCTCTCTCTCCCTCTCTCTTTCTGTCTCCATCACGCTCTCTTTTTCTGTTTCCCTTTCTATCTTTCTCTTCCTCTCTCTCCCTCCATCTCTCTTTCTTTCTCCCTCTCACTTTCTCTTTCCCTCCCTCTTTATCTCTCACTCTCTTTCCTTCGCAGAATCCTCCCCTCTCTCTCCCTCCCTTCCCCATCTCTTTTTCTCTCCCCTCTCTCACTCCTCCGTCCCCCCCTCTCTCTCTTACATTTTCTCCCTCACTCTCTCTTTCTCTGCCTCTCTTTCTCTCTTACTGCTCCCTCCCTCTCTTTTTCTCCCTCTGTTACTCTCTCTCTGTCCCCCTCTCTTTCTACCTGTCTCTTTTTCCTTCTCTCTCTCTCTCTCTCCCTCTCTCACTCTCTCTCCCTGTGCGTGTGTGTGTGTGTGTGTGTGTGTGTGTGTATGTGAAAGATAACACGGACAACGATCGATTCGCCAACTCATGTCCATGTCCCCTTGTCATCTCCCCCCCTCCCCCAGTTTTTTTTTCTCCAGTTTATTTCTTCTTATAACGTGTCCAGCACATCCTGATTGGTTACGTCTGATGTCTCTAATAATCCCGAGGACAATTCAAAGAATAACATAGACAGACAGAAACCAATGAGAAAGATAAACAAGAAGCAAATGAGAACCTTAAACTGATTAGAGAAATTAGACGTAGACAGTCACAATTTTGTTGTCACGTTATGAGAAGAAATAAACTAGAGAACTTGGTGACAACTGGCAATACTGAAGGGAAAAGAACAAAGAGAAAGAAAGCAGAGGAGTAATTATCTAGATGGCTTGGCCGCATGGCATAATCAAGACAAATACACAGAAGTCATCCTCAACACTAGTGATCATGTGAGATGGAGAAACATGACCCTCCACGCCTATCGGCAAGTCACGTGATGATGATGATGGTAGGACATAATCACACAGCAGCGTACAGTGTTATCAGAATGTAAAGGAAATAACTAAATTTATATATATATATATAAAAATTATATTATTTTATATTAAAATGTATTATATTAAATTTATATTATAAAATAAATTTATGTTCCCGGTCGCTTTGAATTAAAGCGTAGTCCGTACTCGTGCTGCTATTTCTAGTAGCACCGGATTGATTTTTGCGTGTGAATTAGCTTTCCTTATTACCAGTGTTCGTAAGCCACCAGGCAAACCTACGCTGATTTCCGAGGTACTTGTAATTTACGTCCCCAAGTCAAGGACGAGAAGTGTACATTGTAGACCAACTGACCGGTGTAGGGTTTGAATCAGCTACCTCGGCATCAGCATACCGGAAGTTTTAAGAACGAGCGCTCTGACCCATTCGGCCTAGCCGACCTCCATACCAGCATATAGTTTGACCATTGTGGCGGAGTGGTTACGAGATGGAAGATGCCTTGAAGAGATTAGAACAAAAATTGCCATTACAAAAGTAATCTTTTGCCAGATGAAAAACGTACTGACCAATAAAAAGATGTCAACTGCAACGAGAAAAAGAGTGGTGAGGTGCTGCATAGAATCTATACTGTTGTATGGATGTGAAGCTTGAACAATGAGCAAACAAGCTGAAAAACACCTGATGGCTGTGAAAATGTGGTTTATGAGGAGAATGCAAAGTTACCTTCCTTCCTGTCTTTTGGTAGACCAGTATATTCCACATAGCTAATAACAAGTGTCACACCATTATCTAATATTACTGAGTTGTGTAGCGCGTAGTATTGATGTTCACATTTTGCCCATGCATTTATAATGCATATATTTTATATTGTTGCTGTTCTCTGTTAGCCTTGAATGATGTATGAATTAAATAATGTAAGAAAGAGAGTGATAGAAGGAGAGAATGTTAGACGGGCCTGCGTGCCCAGTTCTTAACCCTTTGAAAATAAAGTTTGTTTGTTCGTTCGATCGTTCGTTCCATTTCAGAATATTTCCAGGACACGAAACCTGGCAATTGCCCAATGCCAAAATTACAAGCCTAAGCTTAAGCCTAATTTAAAAACCAATATGTCAGCTAAACAGGCATATGCTTCAAGAAGCAATAATGAGATGGGCATTTACAGAATATATGACTGACTGGCACCTTGCCGTCTTAACGGACGATAGTAAACTGGAGTTATACCTCTCTATAGCACAAAACTTGGGCTGAATTTAGAGACCAGATGTTGCCCATGCAGCATGAATATATAATACTTGTAAAACACAGGGGAGAGATTTTGAGAGACTATGCAGGTGTTTTGCAATTACCTGTCCACAGCTGGCACTTTCATACATAATCTTTGGCGTATGTTTTGGATATAATGAGCACCTATAAGGTTCCCTGCGGTTTAAGGTCATCAGTTATTAAAACAACGTAAACAGACCCCACACATTCATAATTAAAGTGTTGGGAAGGTTCGCAGTTCGTTGGGGTTCTGTTCTGATATGCTCTTTTCTTCCAGTTGATGAATTTCCCTTTTTATGATTTAAAAACGCAAACTAGAACAAGTCCGGAGGCAGGAATTGTCTATGTCTGTGAAGTGCTATGGTCGTCAAATGTTGAAGACCTGAAGTTATTCTTTTGTCATGAGATGAGAAGAGAGGCATTGGAAAATATCGTAACAACTAGGAAGCTCAGTGGGAAAAGCGACAGAAGCAGACGAAGAGATATGATGCTGGATGGACTGAGACGGTTGCATGGAGGAATATCATCAGTAGAGTTGATCTAGACCGCGAAAGACCGAGATAAGTGGAAAGACATGAACGCCAACGCAAGCGGGCAAGGCACATGATGATGATGAATGCAAGTAGGAATAGTAGGCATTCCTTCCCGCTCTTAGCGAACGACAAACCTAGGTGTTGAACCCTGGTCCGAGGCGCTAGTAACATGATCAACGTAGTCTGCAAGTATTTACACTCATTCGCCCAATTATGTGATTAAAGCATAAGGTAAGTTTCGGTTGCCATTTTACGTATCTAGGATCAGTGGTAAATAGCAAATTATCCCTAGATCAGGAAATCAACATCCGGATTGGTAAGGCAGCAACAACAATGAACAGGTTAAGAAAAAGAGTCTGGGAGAACAGGAAGCTTACTGCCAAAACAAAAGTCCTTGTCTATCAAGCCTGTGTCCTTAGTACTCTTCTCTATGGCAGTGAAACCTGGACAACTTACTCACACCAAGAGAACAATTTAAACAGCTTTCATATGCGGTGTCTGCGAAGAATTCTTGGTATTAAGTGGCAAGACAAAATCACAAATACTGAAGTATTGGAAAGATCAGGTTGTGTGACAGTTTATTCCATGCTCAGTCTTCGTAGACTTAGATGGATAGGACATCTTAGGAGGATGGATGATGGTAGAATACCAAAGGATATCTTTTTTGGTGAATTACAGATGGGTAAGAGATCTCAGGGTCGGCCTCTACTACGATACAAAGATGTGTGTAAGCGGGACATGATTGATACAGGCATTGATAATGCACATTGGGAGCAAGTCGCCGCTGAACGTGTTGCATGGAGGGCAAATATCAGAAATGGAATAAAGTCAAAGGAGAAAATTATTGCAGAAAAGTCACACACCAAGCGTTTGAGACGTAAGATGGTGCATGATGGTGGAAATGACCACGTGTTCGCATGCACCCACTGTGAACGGACATTTACAGCGCAAATTGGCCTTATCAGTCACACTCGCTACCGCCATAGTTAAAAGTTATTATGCCTTTTTAGAGCACAAACTATCGTCTGTCAAGACGGCAAGGTGCCAATGAATGAAGTTTCGGTTGAAAGTCAGGTTGAGTCAGATATGACTGAGCTACCGTATGACAGTAGACGGTACTACCTGCTTTCAGTTAGCGCCGAATGCTGGGATGTCAGGTCTAAATCAGATATGACTGAGCTACCGTATAACAGTAGACGGTACTATCTGCTTTATGTTAGCTCCGAATGTTGGGATGTCAGGTCTAAATCAGATATGACTGAGCTACCGTATGACAGTAGACGGTACTACCTGCTTTCAGTTAGCGCCGAATGCTGGGATGTCAGGTCTAAATCAGATATGACTGAGCTACCGTATAACAGTAGACGGTACTATCTGCTTTATGTTAGCTCCGAATGTTGGGATGTCAGGTTATAATCAGATTGATTGATTGATTGATTGATTTAGAAACCGACATCACAGCATTCGGCGCATTCCCATAAGAGCTCCGTCCCCATCCTCAGAAGCCAGCGAAGAATTTCAACCCCAATAGTACCAGTAGCAATCTGATTATATGTGCGTCTCGCCTTTCCTCTAAGCTTTGAGCATCGGCCAGATCCCCTCGTCACTCCACGCTGTCGCATTCTTGCCAGACCATGGTGATAATAATATATATAATATATAATAATAATCATAATATATAATAATGTGGTGATCATAATAATTATAATCAGATATGACTGAGCTACCATATGACAGTATACGGTACTACCTGAATTCTGTTAGCGCTGAATGTTGGGATGTCAGGGCGGAGTCAGGTATGACAGTAGACGGCACTACCTGCTTTCTATTAGCGCCGAATGTTGGCAGGTGCTCAATTTTGCCAGGCGTTAAATGTCCACCAATTAACGAAGCGAACTGAACCTTTACCGTCTCTTTCCGGTACATACAGATACTGCTGGCACCTTGCCGTCTCGACAGACGATAGTTTGTTACATTGTACTTCCAACAAGGCACAATAACTACAGCTCGTGGCGGGACCAGGGATGGAGTTACACCTCTGTATAGCACAAGGTCTGGGTTGAATTGTACAGACCACGGTGTGCCCAAGCAGCATGATCTCTCTCTCTCTCTCTCTCTCTCTCTCTCTCTCTCTCTCTCTCTCTCTCTCTCTCTCTCTTCTCTCTTTCTCTCTCTCTCTCTCTCTCTCTCTCTCTCTCTCTCTCTCTCTCTCTCTCTCTCTCTCTCTCAGACTGCCTAATTTACTCCACAGGAAAGATAACACCAATACGTCTGGAAAAAGACATGCCACAGAAGCATCTGGATCAGCAACACAATGCATTAATTGTCCACCCGTCGGAGCTTCGATCCTACACCTGTTGCCTACCAAGGCCTAGAGCCTGTAATTACTTGCCACGGGTTTCATTTCCTTGCATTAGGCTAAGTCTTGTACCCTTACAACTGCGCGCCTCCACGAGAAGCCGTTGGCACAATGTGGGGTGTCGGATTTGGTGAGTGCCATCCAACATTCGGCACTAACAGACAGCAGGTAGTACCATCTACTGTCATATGGTAGCTCAGTCATATCTGAGTAAGACCCGACTCACCTGTCTCTCTCGTGTTCATTCTCTCACTCTCTCTGTCTCTGTCTATCTCCTCTCTCTCTTTCTCACTCTCTCACACGCACGCACACACACACACACACACACACACACACACATTATATATATATATATATATATATATATATATATATATATATATATATATATATATATATATACACTAGCTGACCCGGCCCGGCTTCGCCCAGTCCCTGGCGGGGATCTATCTGTCTGTCTGTCTGTCTGTCTGTCTGTCTGTCTGTCTGTCTGTCTGTCTGTCTGTCTGACCCGGCCCGGCTTCGCCCAGTCCCTGGTGGGGAGCATTTCATTTAATTCATATAAGTAGTCATATAAGCTCCCGTTCCCGTTCCTGACTATCTACTGTCTGTCTGTCTATTATTAGAAAGAGCACTTGAAAGATCTTTACATCTTCCCCCAACAATTAACTTGGGTAAATGGAGCGTCTTATTTAATTCATATTCGGCCCTTGCTCCCGTTACCGTTCCCAAAAACGACGACCCGGCCCGGCTTCGCCCAGTCCCTGGTGGGGAGCATCTCATTTAATTCATATAAGTAGTCATATAAGCTCCCGTTCCCGACTATCTGTCTGTCTGACTGTCTATCTATCTGACCCGGCGTGGCTTCGCCCAGCTCCTGGCTGGGAGCGTCTCATTAAATTCATACAATAAAAAAAAAGTTACTTAAAAGAATGTCCTTCCACACACCATCCATTATTTTTAATGAAATCTGTTTTTAATCACCGACATGACTGTAGATAACTTCTCAAAGCATAAAAAGATGAGTTACAATGTTATGCATTATGCATTATTTTTATGAAAACTTTGAAAATGCCTTAAAGATTATATCATGATTTATTATAACTCATATGCCTGTAAATAACTATAGACAAAGAATTTATAAATCTTTGAAAACGATGCAACAATATATATATATATCAATGTTATTAAAAGTTATGCCCCTTGAAATAACTTTTCTAGAGTTAAGTCCCGTTGATATATAGAAATTATAATGAAAAATGAAAAAAATTAAATAATATTAAGTAAGTAGCCGATTTCACACTAAAAATATATGACAGTTGGCAGAGCGGGAATGAGAAGAAGACGTGTAGAAAATTTCATCTCAATCGGATGGACCGTTCGTGAACGCATAAAGGACATACACACACACACATACATACATTGCCCCTTTATATATATATATATATATATATATATATATATATATATATATATATATATATATATATATATATATATGCTTTCCAGACTATCCAAAATGCATGTCGTATCGTGTCTCATTAAACTGACTATATCTTCTTCTTCTTTTGCGTTCATCCGGAGTGTTTTGTTTTTTTAAAGGCGTAATTGCGGTGTGTCTGGTTAGGCACCCTTGATCCGAAACCCTTAGGCCAACACATCCGACTTTAGCGTGCATTTGTTTTAACCAGGTTAGCATTCCTGGGGAAACTGACTGTATGGTATACTTTCTGTTGTGTCTGTATTTGCTTTGTTTCTGACATTGAGATTAAATCTAAACTTCTGACATCCAAAACGCCGTTGCCATAGTAAATAAAGAAACATCAACGTCATTTCAAAATGCTGAATCAACTGAATATATAAGGGTTGTTCATTTGAAACCCGTTCCTATGGCTTTATAACAAAAGAATGAAATAAACATTAACAGGTGTGGTAGAATTAAACACAGCATTCATTTTGAATGAATTATGCACCATTCGTTGGTCAGAAGAAGTCGCCGTTGGCATTCAGGCAAGCATCCCATTGCTTAGGAAGGTGGCGAATGCCGTCCGCAAAAAGGATTGTGATTGCTCACTGAACCAGGTGTTTACCGCGTTTATTACGTCTGCATCTGTGTGAAATCGTTGCCCCTTGAGAGCCTTTTTTAGAAGTCCGAACAAATGAAAATCACATGGTGACAAATCAGGACTATGGGCTGGATGTTGCAGAATTTCTCACTTCTTCCAAGCTAATGTTTCCTGCACAATCTTTGCAATATGCGGACGAGCATTATCGTGCAACAAAATCACACCGCGAGACAGCATGTCGGGTCATTTATTCTTGATGGCTTTGTGCAGCTTGTCTAGTGTTTCCAAGAAGTGGGTAGAGTTGATACTGACACCAGGTTCTTTAAAGTCGGCCAACAATAGCCCTTCATGGTAAAAAGAAAATGAGCTAAGCATAACTTTACCAGCGGAAACCTGTAACTTGAATTTGTTGGCTTTTGGTGATCCAGCATGCTTCCATTGCATGCTCTCTCTTTTGCTGCTCGTCTCAAAGTGGTGACACCATGATTCATCGCCTGCCACTATGCGGAAGAGAAATGCATCACCCTTCACTCTGTAACGCAGCATGTGGTTCAAACACTATCCCATGCGTTCCTCTTTTTGGTGGTCGGTCAACATCCGTGGTACCCTCTGTGAACACACTTTCCGATATTGCAGTTTCTTACGAACGACGTTTTGAGTTGTCCCAATTGACACATTAAATTCTTTCGCTAGCGAACGTATGCTTCGACAACGGTTCATCTGTGCTGCTGCATACATTTTGGCGATGGTTTTTTTCTGTTGCAACAATATGCGCTTAACCCGGCCGTCAAAGATCTATCGTGAACTGAGGTCCTTTCCGAAACATTCGTGCCCAGTCTGTCACTGTTGTCTTCGACACACATTTATTACCGCACGCTGCCTACATTCTTCGATGAATGTCCACTGATCGACATCCTTCAAATGAAAGAAACTGAATCACCGCTCTTTGAGATTCTTTGGACGGATTTTAGATCAACCCGGCCACTTTCTCAACGGTCAGAAACAGAACCTATGCATCATGGGACGATAAGCACGTGCTCTTTTATTTATTGGTCAGTACTTATCACATGACTATGACATAAACATGTTCAACGTAAGCAATTACGCGCGGTGCGGCACGAATGGATTTCAAATGAACGATCATAATAGATGGGGCAGATAGCACGGAATATATGTACCCTAACACCCTTCCCATCTATACTCAGTTCATGCACAATTTCGAAATATCCCTCACGCTCTAATTTGTCTGCGGCTTTTCTGGAAAGTCCATAAAGTATAACTAGAGATCCTTTTGCATTTAGATACGTCTTTTCAAAAGCTTCCATGGGGTAAAGATTGCCTTCCTTATTCTTTTATTAGCAAAAATCGAGACCGAGTTTCTGGCGTTCGTAGTCGTATTTTATTTCTGGTTGTTCCCGATATAATACGGGTAGTTCTGTCACTGTTGTTGTTGTTGTTGTTGTTGTTTTGTGTTGTTTTGGTTCTCTGTCTCTCTTTGAATTTGATCATAGTCTACACACTTGCTACTACTACGTATAGTTGCTACTCCTATGTGGTAGGAGGAGATGGTAGATGAGGTAGATGGAGATGGTAGATGTGATAGCAGGAGGTAGATGTGGTGGAAGGATGTAGATGTGATGGAGATTGATGTAATAGAAGGTACATAGAAGGAGGCAGATGTGGTAGAAGGACGTAGATGTGGTTGAAGGAGGTTGATGTAAGAGAAGATACATAGAAGGAGATAGATGTGGTAGAAGTAGGTGGTAGATGTGGTAGAAGTAGGTGGTAGATGTAGTATAAGTAGGTGGTAGATGTAGTAGAAGGACGTAGATGTGGTTGAAGGAGGTTGATGTAAGAGAAGATACATAGAAGGAGATAGATGGGGTAGAAGGAGGTAGATGGTGTAGAAAGAGGAAGATGTGATAGAATGAGGTAGATGTGGTAGAAGGAGGTAGATGTGATAGAATGAGGTAGATGTAGAAGGAGGTAGATGTGGTAGAAGGAGGTATATGTGGTAGAATGAGGTAGATGTAGTAGAAGGAGGTAGATGTGGTAGAAGGAGGTAGATGTAGAAGGAGGTAGATGTGGTAGAAGGAGGTAGATGGTGTAGAAGGAGGTAGATGTGGTAGAAGGAGGTAGATGTGGTAGAAGGAGGTAGATGTGGTAGAAGGAGGTAGATGGTGTAGAAGGAGGTAGATGGTGTAGAAGGAGGTAGATGTAGAAGGAGGTAGATGTAGAATGAGGTAGATGTAGAAGGAGGTAGATGGTGTAGAAGGAGGTAGATGTGGTAGAAGGAGGTAGATGTAGAAGGAGGTAGATGTGGTAGAAGGAGGTAGATGTAGAAGGAGGTAGATGGTGTAGAAGGAGGTAGATGGTGTAGAAGGAGGTAAGATGGTGTAGAAGGAGTAGATGGTGTAGAAGGAGGTAATTGTGTAGAAGGAGGTAGATGGTGTAGAATGAGGTAGATGGTGTAGAAAGAGGTAGATGTTGTAGAAGGAGGTAGATGTTGTAGAAGGAGGTAGATTGATGAGAAGGAGTAGATGGTGTAGAAGGAGGTAGATGTAGAAGGAGGTAGATGTTAGAAGAGGTAGATGTGTAGAAGGATGTCGTTTGTAGAAGGAGGTCGATGTAGAAGGAGGTAGATGGTGTAGAGGAGGTAGATGATGTAGAAGGAGGTAGATGATATAGAAGTGTAGATGTGTAGAAGGAGGTAGATGGTGTAGAAGGAGGTAGATGGTGTAGAAGGAGGTAGATGTTGTAGAAGGAGGTAGATGATGTAGAGGGAGGTAGATGTTGTAGAAGGAGGTAGATGTTGTAGAAGGAGGTAGATGGTGTAGAAGGAGGTAGATGTTGTAGAAGGAGGTAGATGTTGTAGAAGGAGGTAGATGTTGTAGAAGGAGGTAGATGTTGTAGAAGGAGGTAGATGTTGTAGAAGGAGGTAGATGTTGTAGAAGGAGGTAGATGTGGTAGAAGGAGGTAGATGTTGTAGAAGGAGGTAGATGTTGTAGAAGGAGGTAGATGTGTAGAATGAGGTAGATGTGTAGAATGAGGTAGATGGTGGTAGAATGAGGTAGATGTGGTAGAAGGAGGTAGATGTGGTAGAAGGAGCTAGATGGTAGAAGGAGGTAGATGTGTAGAAGGAGGTAGATGTGATAGAAGGAGGTAGATGGTGTAGAAGGAGGTAGATGGTGGTAGAATGAGGTAGATGGTGTAGAATGAGGTAGATGTGGTAGAAGGAGGTAGATGTGTTAGAAGGAGGTAGATGATGTAGAAGGAGGTAGATGTGGTAGAAGGAGGTAGATGTTGTAGAAGGAGGTAGATGTTGTAGAAGGAGGTAGATGTTGTAGAAGGAGGTAGATGTTGTAGAAGGAGGTAGATGTTGTAGAATGAGGTAGATGTGTAGAAGGAGGTAGATGTTGTAGAAGGAGGTAGATGTTGTAGAAGGAGGTAGATGTTGTAGAAGGAGGTAGATGTTGTAGAAGGAGGTAGATGTTGTAGAAGGAGGTAGATGTTGTAGAAGGAGGTAGATGTTGTAGAAGGAGGTAGATGTTGTAGAAGGAGGTAGATGTTGTAGAGGGAGGTAGATGTTGTAGAAGGAGGTAGATGTTGTAGAAGGAGGTAGATGAGGTAGATGTTGTAGAAGGAGGTAGATGTTGTAGAAGGAGGTAGATGTTGTAGAAGGAGGTAGATGTTGTAGAAGGAGGTAGATGTTGTAGAAGGAGGTAGATGTGTAGAAGGAGGTAGATGTTGTAGAAGGAGGTAGATGTTGTAGAAGGAGGTAGATGTTGTAGAATGAGGTAGATGTTGTAGAAGGAGGTAGATGTTGTAGAAGGAGGTGGATGTAGAAGGAGGTAGATGTTGTAGAAGGAGGTAGATGTAGAAGGAGGTAGATGTAGGTAGAAGGAGGTAGATGGTGTAAAGGAGGTAGATGGTGTGAAGGAGGTAGATGTGTAGAATGAGTGATGTTGTAGAAGAGGTAGATGTAGAAGGAGGTAGATGTAGAAGGAGGTAGATGTTGTAGAAGGAGGTAGATGTAGAAGGAGGTAGATGTTGTAGAAGGAGGTAGATGGTGTAGAAGGAGGTAGATGTAGAAGGAGGTAGATGTTGTAGAAGGAGGTAGATGTAGAAGAGTATATGTTGTAGAAGGAAGTAGTTGAGAAGGAGGTAGATGTTGTTAGAAGGAGGTAGATGTAGAAGGAGGTAGATGTTGTAGAAGGAGGTAGATGTAGAAGGAGGTAGATGTTGTAGAAGGAGTAGATGTAGAAGGAGGTAGATGTTATAGAAGGAGGTAGATGTAGAAGGAGGTAGATGTAGAAGGAGGTAGATGTTGTAGAAGGATGTAGATGTGTAGAAGGATGGTAGATGTGGTAGAAGGAGGTAGATGTGTAGAAGGAGGTAGATGTAGGTAGAAGGAGTAGATGTTGTAGAATGAGGTAGATGTGGGTAGAAGGAGGTAGATGTGTGTAGAAGGAGGTAGATGTGGTAGAAGGAGGTAGATGTGGTAGAAGGAGGTAGATGTGGTAGAAGGAGGTAGATGTGTAGAAGATGGTAGATGTTGTAGAAGGAGGTAGATGTGGTAGAAAGGAGGTAGATGTGGTAGAAGGAGGTAGATGTTGGTAGAAGGAGGTAGATGTGGTAAAGAGGTAGATGTGTAGAAGGAGGTAGATGTGGTAGAAGGAGGTAGATGTGGTAGAAGGAGGTAGATGTGGTAGAAGGAGGTAGATGTTGTAGAAGATGTAGATGTGGTAGAAGTAGGTAGATGTTGTAGAAGGAGGTAGATGTAGAAGGAGGTAGATGTTGTAGAAGGAGGTAGATGTAGAAGGAGGTAGATGTAGAAGGAGGTAGATGGTGTAGAAGGAGGTAGATGGTGTAGAATGAGATAGATGTTGTAGAAGGAGGTAGATGTTGTAGAAGGGGAATGGTAGATGGTGTAGAAGGAGGTAATGGTGTAGATGAGATAGATGGTGTAAAGGAGGTAGATGTAAAGGAGGTAGATGGTGTAGAATGAGATAGATGGTTGTAGAAGGAGGTAAGATGTAGAAGGAGGTAGATGTAGAAGAGGTAGATGGTGTAGAATGAGATAGATGTTGTAGAAGGAGGTAGATGTTGTAGAAGGAGGTAGATGGTGTAGAAGGGGTAGATGGTGTAGAATGAGATAAATGGTGTAGAAGGAGGTAGATGGTGTAGAATGAGATAGATGGTGTAGAAGGAGGTAGATGGTGTAGAAGGAGGTAGATGGTGTAGAAGGAGGTAGATGGTGTAGAAGGAGGTAGATGGTGTAGAAGGAGGTAGATGTTGTAGAAGGAGGTAGATGTGGTAGAAGGAGGTAGATGTTGTAGAAGGAGGTAGATGTAGAAGGAGGTAGATGGTGTAGAAGGAGGTAGATGGTGTAGAATGAGATAGATGTTGTAGAAGGAGGTAGATGTTGTAGAAGGAGGTAGATGGTGTAGAAGGAGGTAGATGGTGTAGAATGAGATAGATGGTGTAGAAGGAGGTAGATGTAGAAGGAGGTAGATGTAGAATGAGATAGATGGTGTAGAATGAGATAGATGGTGTAGAAGGAGGTAGATGTAGAAGGAGGTAGATGTAGAAGGAGGTAGATGGTGTAGAATGAGATAGATGTTGTAGAAGGAGGTAGATGTTGTAGAAGGAGGTAGATGGTGTAGAAGGAGGTAGATGGTGTAGAATGAGATAAATGGTGTAGAAGGAGGTAGATGGTGTAGAATGAGATAGATGGTGTAGAAGGAGGTAGATGGTGTAGAAGGAGGTAGATGTAGAAGGAGGTAGATGTTGTAGAAGGAGGTAGATGTAGCAGGAGGTAGATGGTGTAGAAGGAGGTAGATGGTGTAGAATGAGATAGATGTTGTAGAAGGAGGTAGATGTTGTAGAAGGAGGTAGATGGTGTAGAAGGAGGTAGATGGTGTAGAATGAGATAGATGGTGTAGAAGGAGGTAGATGTAGAAGGAGGTAGATGGTGTAGAATGAGATAGATGGTGTAGAAGGAGGTAGATGTAGAAGGAGGTAGATGTAGAAGGAGGTAGATGGTGTAGAATGAGATAGATGTTGTAGAAGGAGGTAGATGTTGTAGAAGGAGGTAGATGGTGTAGAAGGAGGTAGATGGTGTAGAATGAGATAAATGGTGTAGAAGGAGGTAGATGGTGTAGAATGAGATAGATGGTGTAGAAGGAGGTAGATGGTGTAGAAGGAGGTAGATGTGTGTAGAAGGAGGTAGATGGTGTAGAAGGAGGTAGATGGTGTAGAAGGAGGTAGATGGTGTAGAATGAGGTAGATGGTGTAGAAGGAGGTAGATGGTGTAGAAGGAGGTAGATGTAGAAGGAGGTAGATGGTATAGAAGGAGGTAGATGGTGTAGAAGGAGGTAGATGTTGTAGATGGAGGTAGATGGTGTAAGAAGGAGGTAGATGGGGTAGAAGGAAGGTAGATGTTGTAGAAGGATGGTAGATGTTATAGGATGGCGTAGATATTGGAGAAGGAGGTAGATGTAGAAGGAGGTAGATGGTATAGATGGAGGTAGATGTTGTAGAAGGAGGTAGATGTAGAAGGAGGTAGATGTAGAAGGAGGTAGATGTAGAAGGAGGTAGATGGTGTAGAATGAGGTAGATGTTGTAGAAGGAGGTAGATGTGTAGAATGAGGTAGATGTTGTAGAATGAGGTAGATGTTGTAGAATGAGGTAGATGGTGTAGAAAGAGGTAGATGTGTAGAAGGAGGTAGATGTGGTAGAATGAGGTAGATGTGGTAGAATGAGGTAGATGTGTAGAATGAGGTAGATGTGATAGAATGAGGTAGATGTGGTAGAATGAGGTAGATGTGGTAGAAGGAGGTAGATGTGGTAGAATGAGGTAGATGTTGTAGAATGAGGTAGATGTTGTAGAAGGAGGTAGATGGTATGGAAGGAGGTAGATGGTGTAGAAGGAGGTAGATGTGGTAGAAGGAGTTCTGGGGAAAGACGACCAACATCCCCTGAAATAGGTATCTGAGATTGTCAAGGCTGAGGTGACAACCTTTGCGGAAGAGAGTAGTAGTCGTGCGGTTCCAACTTCATAGAAAACCGTCTCCCCAGAATTGGACCATTACTCTGTCCCGTGTGAAATTATGAAGAAAACCAGTTGCTTTGTCAAGAACATATCGCTAGAGCCCCGACAACAAGACTTACTTTACTTGGGTATGACCTTCATTGCCGAAGAAGACTACCTCTCATCTCATCATCTTGTACCTTGCGTTGACGAGTTAAAGCATAAACAGCGGGAGAGTGCCCGTTTATGGGCTTCGTTTATTGAGATTTCCATAGACTCTGTTATTCCCTCGGTCCAGTGTTTACGTGGCCGGCCTCTTCTTCTGCTTCCATTTTGTCTGTACATCATTGCTTGTTATTGTGTACTGTTAGTTGGTAACCTAGTTGCATGGCCAAACAATTTGATTTACTGCCTACTAATAAAATCTAGCGCTTCTCACTATGCAGTCGCTGTTGTTGTATAAGCTTCTATATAAGTTTGTTAGATGTGTACTCACTCCATATCGTTTAAGGATTTCCCTGTTTGTTTCTATCGTCCGGAGCAGAAAACAAACACACACACACACACAAGCAGGCTGGACGCGCATCGTTGTGAAGGCAGCTACCAGTGCCTGCAACTATCCGTCCTCCATATTATGAAACTGCACTTCACAAAACGGAGGTTTCACAGTCAACATTTCCATCATTGTATAATATTTTCTGCTCTGAAATGATGGAAATGCGATGTATGACTCCTCTACAAAGAAACACAATAAAACATCCGCCGCGTCTTTCATTGCTTTGATTTTTGTTTCACTCGTCGAAAAATAAATAAAAAATACCAAACAATATTTTCCCAATGTGAATTTACGAGAGATCTGGAAGGAGACCTCTTTGCGTTGATTTTGATTGTATGAGGTGGTGGTCGTTTGGAAAACAAGGCCGCGTCTTATATTTATTTTTGATTAAAAAATCAAAAACGGCTTATTTTCGGGGGATGCCTTTTTTCAGATACAAAGATGTACATTTATTCATGTAGAAAATTCTGCATTTATTCAAAGACAGTCATGCCATCCTCTTCTGGAACACCGTCATAACTCTCCAAATCCGATTTCCGGCCTGAAATTCTTGCGACTCTATTTCCCGTAGAACCATTGGCATCAGTATATTATATATCTTATATATCTCCTATATATCAGTATATTAAATATCTCACGCCCAGCAATAAAGCTATCCTTACATGATCATGTCTTGTCCATGTAGCCTGTTCGTAGTGCGTTGGTAACTTTATTTCATACGAGTGACGTATTGAATTATGAACCACATCTGTTCATTATCAAGTGCGCACCAGTGGCGTCTGTACTCCGACTGGCGTCTCTCATTCTAGCTGCCGATCTTAACTAGGGCTTATGTTAGGGGTAGGTCTTAATTTCGAGGAAACGCGGTAGTAAATCACAAATAAATGAATGGCAAACTACTTAACGTGAATATAATATAGTAAATCACAAAGCATTGGCACATTCTTACAGTGGTAGAGGAGTCGGCGTGTTTCAGTAAATCCAAGAGCTATGCTGACGGTAACGCAGCAACTGCTAGGCTCTCCCTTGTTGGACACTTCAAGAGATAGGAACCAGGCGAAGAGAGACAAAAGCCTGCTGCCTTGTTGGTTACCGAGGACAGTCACAGGCTAGAGAAAGCACGCCCTAACAAATGCTTGACGAAACTGTGCATGTAATGAAACAATGCAACATAATTCAATGAAACAGTGCAACACAATTCAATGAAAAAGTGCAACGTAATTCAATGAAACAGTGCAAGGTAATTCAATGAAACAGTGCAATGTATTTCAATGAAACAGCGAAATGTATTTCAATGAAACAGCGCAATGTATTTCAATGAAACAGTGCAGGATAATTCAATGAAACAGTGCAACGTAATTCAATGAAACAGTGCAACGTAATTCAATGAAACAGTGCAACGTAATTCAATGAAACAGTTAAATGTATTTCAATGAAACAATGCAACGTAATTCAATGAAACAGTGCAACATAATGCAATGAAACAGTGCAACATAATTCAATGAAACAGTGCAACATAATTTAATGAAACAGCGCAATGTATTTCTATGAAACAGTGCAACATAATTCAATGAAACAGCGCAACGTAATTAAATGAAACAGTGCAACGTAATTCATTGAAACAGTGCAACATAATTCAATGAAACAGTGCAACATAATTAAATAAGACAGCGCAACATAATTCTATGAAACAATGCAACATAATTCAATGAAAAAGTGCAACGTAATTCAATGTAACAGTGCAACGTAATTCAATGAAACTGTGCAACGTAATTCTATGAAACAGCGCAATGTATTTCAAAGAAACATTGCAACATAATTCAATGAAACAGTGCAACCTAATTCAACGAAACATCGCAATGTATTTCAATGAAACAGTGCAAGATAATTCACTGAAACAGTGCAACATAATTCAATGAAACAGCGCAATGTATTTCAATGAAACAGTGCAAGATAATTCACTGAAACAGTGCAACATAATTCAATGAAACAGCGCAGTGTATTTCAATGAAACAGTGCAAGATAATTCAATGAAACATGCAACGTAATTCATTGAAACAGCGCAATGTATTTCAATGAAACAGCGCATTGTATTTTAATGAAACAGCGCAATGTATTTCAATGAAACAGCGCAATTTATTTCAATGAAACAGTGCAAGATAATTCAATGAAACAGTGCAACGTAATTAATTGAAACAGAGCTCCCCCGATGTGTCTCCACCTTGCCGTGATGGGGGAGCTTGCGTGTCCCATCGACCCCATGTGCTTGCCGATGGATGAAAACTACATATCGGACGGCTAGTGGGATAGGGACCAGACTAAGAGAGACACAACCTGCTGTTCTGCAGGTAAGACTGAGGATAGCAGTCAAAATCAGGCAAACGATCCCTAAAATCTCAGTCCGGACATAACCTCTAAGGCTCCCATCCGAGGTGTATGGCTGAACGTCTCTAAGCCATAAACTCTCGGAAGTTAGAGCCTGGCCAACACAAACCTACATCAAAATTGTGATGATGTGCTGAGTACGCTACATGCTCGTCGCAGATTCGTTCGATGGCTCTTAGCTGGGGGATATGAGGTATCCCCAGATGAAAGTGCCTGACCGTTACTCGCCCACAGACGCACGGAGGTAAGGTGCTGAGCCGGCAGCACATGTAGCCTACCTCGTGAGCGAGTACAAAAGGTGGAAAAACACCTCGGTCGCACGTCCCGTAGACGTCCGATAGTCTGTAACCATACTCATGGAGTGAGTGTAGTCAAAGGTGAAAAATTGTCTCGTTGACACGAAATGGAACGCCTGTCTTGCGAATCCATTACGTGGCAGCCCGAAGCGAAAGCTTGCTGTGTGGAAGCCGAAACAAGAGTCTCGAAACCCGAGGTAGGCTAACCTCATTAAAAAATGCCCGCCGGAAGCCGGAAGTGTCGTCCTACGGGTGGCAAACTAAAAATTGACACTACGCAATTACGTCCGAGTGAAATGTCTCGTCCGAATGTCTCTCGTGCTAGGAACAGCTCTGACTACCTAGTTTCCGAATGCCGCTCTTGTTCGGAACAGCTCTGACTAGGTAGTTTTCCGAATGTCTGTCGTGCCTGGAACAGCTCTGACGGGCGCAACGACAAGCACATGTCCGAAAATTCGCTGAGTGGATGCCGTCTGCAAACCTGTCTGGTTTGTGCCGGAATGGCCCGGGGCAAACGAAATGACCAATATATTGAAGTGAGGATTTAAATCAGCCATGAGCAGGACGTGACGATTTCCCTCGGTGAGCCCAGATCCAGGGCGTTATGTGTCGGCCCTGAAAATATGGAAGCAATCTTGGATGGCGGAAAATGCTATGGACTGTCCCTGCCTTCCTTTGAGGGATGATCGTTGTCTTCGACCGTTCCAACTTGGCCAGCATGGTTGTAGATGGCACCACAAAAGTGAGAGTCTCCCAGGAATGCAACCTGGTCAAAAAAGCACGCTATTGTCGGATGTGTTGGCCTACGGGTTTTGGCCCAAGGGCGCATAACAGACACACCGCAATCACATCTGAAAAAACACTCCGGATGAACGAAAAGAAGAAGAAACAGTGCAACGTAAGTCAATGAAACAGCGCAATGTATTTCAATGAAACAGCGCAATTTATTTCAATGAAACAGCGCAATGTATTTCAATGAAATAGAGCAAGATAATTCAATGAAACAGTGCAACATAATTCAATGAAACAGTGCAACGTAATTCAATGAAACAGCGCAATGTATTTCAATGAAACAGTGCAACATAATTCAATAAAACAGTGCAACATAATTCAATGAAACATTGCAACGTCATTCAATGAAACAGTGCAACATAATTTAATGAAACAGTGCAATGTAATTCAATGAAACAGAGCAAGATAATTCAATGAAACAGTGCAATGTATTTCAATGAAACAGTGCAACGTAATTCAATTAAACAGTGCAAAGGATTTCAATGAAACAGAGCAACGCATTTCAATGAAACAGAGCAATGCAATTCACCCTTCTTTATCTTTATTGCCCCCGATGAATTTTGCAGCTATGGATCTATGATGTGACAGCGCCATCACAGAATTGGAATAGGGAAGAATAGATGGCCATTCTTTCCCCCTCTTTGGCAAGCGACGAGTCCAGACGTCGATCTCTCGCCCCAACCGTGCTCGTGACAGTCCCGGCGCAGGTACTCACTCTCGGCCACTTTGTATGTGTGAGACAGCACCAAGCTGAAAAATATCTGATGGCTGTGGAAAAGTGGTTTCTGAGGAAGAATACCATGGACAGACAGAAAAACCAATGAACAAGTTCTTCAAGAAACAAATGAAGATCGTAAACTGATTAGAGTCATTAGACGTAAACAGTCAACATTTTGTGGGCATGTTATGAGAAAAAAAATGATTTGGAGAACTTGGTGACAACTGGCAAGATCGAAGGGAGGAGACCAAGGGGAAGACCGAGAAGTAAATACCTGGATGGCTTGGCCACATGTCATGGTCGAGACAGGAACACGGAGCTGATCCACGACTCTGGTGATCGAGTGAGGTGGCAAAACATGACCGCCCATGCTTATCAGCATGGCACATGATGGATTGATGACAGCAACAGTGATACTCTTCTAACTGCGGGGGAGGTGTTGCGTCATTGGTAATAGGGAAAGCTGGCTCATGCGTAAAAATCAGTCTGTTGCACTCCTCAGTAATAGCAACTACTCTACACGTTGTAGTAGCAGGTGCATAGACTACGTTTGAGTTCAAAACGAGCGAAGGAAAATGAAAACGTGTAAAGCGTCCGGCACTTGAAGCATTCATTCTAAACATATCAGTACAAACATATAATAGAACACAACCACTGAGCAGCGACACAATTAATGATAACAATTCGTTTTAAATTACTTCAAATAATGTAGGCCTTAGTTAGCGAAACATGGCAAAAATACTAATCCCTGGACATTACAAAATAGTCAGTCCAGCAATTACTGTATCCCACGCTGTTTTCCCTAAAACGATAATTAGTTTGATTATAAAAAAGAATCAATAAACGCCCATTCGTATCTTCGGTTTGACTGCCCCTTGTTATAATTAGAGCTGTCTTGCTTGGGGAGGATTTGTCGCCTTTTCTAGACACTCGATTGTTGTTCTTATTCCACAGTAGAAACAAAAGTACATGAGGTATCCGACTCTGATTCGTGTAGATAAGATAAGCATCAAGTAGAGAAGATCAAACGGATAATATAAGAATCATGTACATAATGTAAGCATCAAACATTGATGCACTTATCCCATCGTTTTATCAGTCCTTCCAAACCAGCTGCATAGAATTGCGTGCTCTGTTTTCTAAATCATGTTTTCATTTCTCATTCAACTTTGGCGTCATTCGCGAAATGTCTCCCTCCAAGGTGGGGTATCAGTGGATTTAGCCCCTATCGATTTCCCTTAAAGCGGTGCATAGTTTGGTAGAAAAAAGGTTACGAGGGCAAGTCAATAAGTAAGTCACAATGTTCTGTGAGATGGCAGTTATATGAAAACAAGGTACGCGATTCTATGCAGCCGGTTTGGGAGGACTGATAAAACGATGGAATAAGTGCATCAATGCTGGTGGAAATTATGTTGAGAAATAAAGGGACAATGTATGTATAAAAATAAATTGGTTTCAAGGTGTTATCATAGTTAGTTATTTTTCTACAGAGATTTGTGACTTACTTATTACCTTACCCTCGTAGTACCCACATTCATTTCTCTCTCTAATGTTGAAGCCTGGTCGCCCACTATGTTTTACAACCCAACTTAATTTTCCAGCTAAATCCCGGAGCGGGGACAAAATAATCATCCGCACTGTAAGGATTACGCAAGATTGATATTTCTGTCTGGAGAATTGTAACGGCAGGATTATGCAGGATTGTTCTACTCTCTAAGCAAACAAGGTTGCCGTGTGCACTGAAAGCTATCCGGGTGGCATTATGTATTCGAGATTACAGACTGTTAAGGTTATTATGGTTAACATTATACTTTCGTATTTAAATCCGATATCTGCGGAAATGTCTTGACCACTTAGTGCTGTGCGGGGGTTGTCAGTACTGGATCTCAAACCATTTCTGTCCAAAGCTTTCACTGATTCAGTGCCAAACAAAAAGTCGATTTGGTCTAAATGTGGAACAAAATCAAATGAACAAGCATAATGTACATTAGATCAGATGGTTCAGCCATTTAACTAGAATGTCAAGTGAAGCTGTCCCCTGAGGACTGCCTGCTTCTCTGTAATAGTGCCGTATCAAAAAAGCCGAACATGCAATGATGAGTAGCCATGGTGATGTTATTTGAAGGCAAAATATTTCAGAAGCAAGTTCCAAAACACTCCTTTGAGGATATTTTGCTTGTATATTTGAGTATATAGAAGAACATGAGGAGGAGGAGGAGGAGGAGGAGGAGGAGGAGGAGGAGGAGATGAAAAAAATGAAGAAGAAGAAGAAGAAGAAGAAGAAGAAGAAGAAGAAGAAGAAGAAGAAAAGTAGGAGGAAGGGGGGGGGGGAGGAAGAGGAGGAGAAGGAGGAGGAGAAGGAACAGGGAAAGAAGAAGCAGGGGATAAAGAACAAAAATAAGAGCAAAAACATAACAGGAAACAGAACAAGTACACGATGTACAAGAAGAAGCATACGAAATAATAATAATAATAATAATAATAATAATAGTGCTAATCATTCATCATCATCATCATCATCATCATCATCATCATCATCATCATCATCATCATCAGAAGAAGAAGAAGAAGAAGAAGAAGAAGAAGAAGAAGAAGACGAAGAAGAAGAAGAAGAAAAAGAAGAAGAAGAAGAGAAGAAGAAGAAGAAGAAGAAGAAGAAGAAGAAGAAGAAGAAGAAGAAGAAGAAGAAGAAGAAGAAGAAGAAGTAGGAGGAAGAGGGGGAGGAAGAGGAGGAGAAGGAGGAGGAGAAGGAACAGGGAAAGAAGAAGCAGGGGATAAAGAACAAAAATAAGAGCAAAAACATAACAGGAAACAGAACAAGTACACGATGTACAAGAAGAAGCATACGAAATAATAATAATAATAATAATAATAATAATAATAATAATAATAATAGTGCTAATCATCATCATAATCATCATCATCATCATCA
>JACEFZ010002967.1:0-290714 GCA_014155875.1 Cepaea nemoralis
ACACTGTCACAGACAGCAGCACAGACAGCAGGACACTCTCTGGTACAGGACATGTACAATACTGTCATACACTGTCACAGACAGCAGGCACAGACAGCAGACACTCTCTGGTACAGGACATGTACAATACTGTCAATAACTGTCACAGACAGCAGGCACAGACAGCAGGACACTCTCTGGTACAGGGACATGTACAATACTGTCATAAACTGTCACAGACAGCAGCACAGACAGCAGGACACTCTCTGGTACAGGGACATGTACAATACTGTCATAAACTGTCACAGACAGCAGGCACAGACAGCAGGACACTCTCTGGTACAGGGACATGTACAATACTGTCATAACTGTCACAGACAGCAGGCACAGACAGCAGACACTCTCTGGTACAGGGGACATGTACAATACTGTCATACACTGTCACAGACAGCAGGCACAGACAGCAGGACACTCTCTGGTACAGGGACATGTACAATACTGTCATAAACTGTCACAGACAGCAGGCACAGACAGCAGGACACTCTCTGGTACAGGACATGTACAATACTGTCATACACTGTCACAGACAGCAGGCACAGACAGCAGGACACTCTCTGGTACAGGGACATGTACAATACTGTCATAAACTGTCACAGACAGCAGGCACAGACAGCAGGACACTCTCTGGTACAGGACATTTACAATACTGTCATACACTGTCACAGACAGCAGGCACAGACAGCAGGACACTCTCTGGTACAGGGACATGTACAATACTGTCATAAACTGTCACAGACAGCAGGCACAGACAGCAGGACACTCTCTGGTACAGGGACATGTGCAATACTGTCATAAACTGTCACAGACAGCAGGACACTCTCTGGTACAGGGACATGTACAATACTGTCATAAACTGTCACAGACAGCAGGCACAGACAGCAGGACACTCTCTGGTACAGGGACATGTACAATACTGTCATACACTGTCACAGACAGCAGGACACTCTCTGGTACAGGGACATGTACAATACTGTCATAAATTGTCACAGACAGCAATCACAGACAGCAGGACACTCTCTGGTACAGGGACATGTACAATACTGTCATACACTGTCACAGACAGCAGGACACTCTCTGGTACAGGGACATGTACAATACTGTCATACACTGTCACAGACAGCAGGCACAGACAGCAGGACACTCTCTGGTACAGGGACATGTACAATACTGTCATAAACTGTCACAGACAGCAGGACACTCTCTGGTACAGGGACATGTACAATACTGTCATAAACTGTCACAGACAGCAGGCACAGACAGCAGGACACTCTCTGGTACAGGGACATGTACAATACTGTCATACACTGTCACAGACAGCAGGCACAGACAGCAGGACACTCTCTGGTACAGGGACATGTACAATACTGTCATAAACTGTCACAGACAGCAGGACACCCTCTGGTACAGAGACATGTACAATACTGTCATACACTGTCACAGACAGCAGGCACAGACAGCAGGACACTCTCTGGTACAGGGACATGTACAATACTGTCATAAACTGTCACAGACAGCAGGCACAGACAGCAGGACACTCTCTGGTACAGGGACATGTACAATACTGTCATAAACTGTCACAGACAGCAGGCACAGACAGCAATCACAGACAGCAGGACACTCTTTGGTACAGGGACATGTACAATACTGTCATAAACTGTCACAGACAGCAGGCACAGACAGCAATCACAGACAGCAGGACACTCTCTGGTACAGGGACATGTACAATACTGTCATAAACTGTCACAGACAGCAGGACACTCTCTGGTACAGGGACATGTACAATACTGTCATAAACTGTCACAGACAGCAGGCACAGACAGCAGGACACTCTCTGGTACAGGGACATGTACAATACTGTCATAAACTGTCACAGACAGCAGGCACAGACAGCAGGACACTCTCTGGTACAGGGACATGTACAATACTGTCATAAACTGTCACAGACAGCAGGACACTCTCTGGTACAGGGACATGTACAATACTGTCATACAATGTCACAGACAGCAGGCACAGACAGCAGGACACTCTCTGGTACAGGGACATGTACAATACTGTCATAAACTGTCACAGACAGCAGGACACTCTCTGGTACAGGGACATGTACAATACTGTCATACAATGTCACAGACAGCAGGCACAGACAGCAGGACACTCTCTGGTACAGAGACATGTACAATACTGTCATAAACTGTCACAGACAGCAGGCACAGACAGCAGGCACAGACAGCGGGTACATATATCAGATACATTCAGCAGACATAGACAAGAGGTACAGACAGCAGATATAGACATTAGATACCTTCAGCAGACATAGACAACAGACACAGACAATGGGTACAGACAGCAGACACAGACAGCAGACACAGACAACAGGACACAGACAATGGGTACAGACAGCAGACACAGACAGCAGACACAGACAGCAGACACAGACAATGGGTACAGACAGCAGACACAGACAGCAGACACAGACAATGGGTACAGACAGCAGACACAGACAGCAGACACAGACAATGGGTACAGACAGCAGACACAGACAGCAGACACAGACAACAGGACACAGACAGCAGACACAGACAACAGGACACTCTCTGGTACAGGGACATGTACAATACTGTCATACACTGTCACAGACAGCAGGCACAGACAGCAGGACACTCTCTGGTACAGGGACATGTACAATACTGTCATACACTGTCACAGACAGCAGGCACAGACAGCAATCACAGACAGCAGGACACTCTCTGGTACAGGGACATGTACAATACTGTCATACACTGTCACAGACAGCAGGCACAGACAGCAATCACAGACAGCAGGACACTCTCTGGTACAGAGACATGTACAATACTGTCATAAACTGTCACAGACAGCAGGCACAGACAGCAGGACACTCTCTGGTACAGAGACATGTACAATACTGTCATAAACTGTCACAGACAGCAGGCACAGACAGCGGGTACATATATCAGATACATTCAGCAGACATAGACAACAGACACAGACAATGGGTACAGACAGCAGACACAGACAGCAGACACAGACAACAGGACACTCTCTGGTACAGGGACATGTACAATACTGTCATACACTGTCACAGACAGCAGGCACAGACAGCAATCACAGACAGCAGGACACTCTCTGGTACAGAGACATGTACAATACTGTCATAAACTGTCACAGACAGCAGGCACAGACAGCAGGACACTCTCTGGTACAGAGACATGTACAATACTGTCATAAACTGTCACAGACAGCAGGCACAGACAGCGGGTACATATATCAGATACATTCAGCAGACATAGACAACAGACACAGACAATGGGTACAGACAGCAGACACAGACAGCAGACACAGACAACAGGACACTCTCTGGTACAGGGACATGTACAATACTGTCATAAACTGTCACAGACAGCAGGCACAGACAGCAGGACACTCTCTGGTACAGGGACATGTACAATACTGTCATAAACTGTCACAGACAGCAGGACACTCTCTGGTACAGGGACATGTACAATACTGTCATAAACTGTCCACAGACAGCAGGCACAGACAGCAGGACACTCTCTGGTACAGGGACATGTACAATACTGTCATAAACTGTCACAGACAGCAGGCACAGACAGCAGGACACTCTCTGGTACAGGGACATGTACAATACTGTCATAAACTGTCACAGACAGCAGGCACAGACAGCGGGTACATATATCAGATACATTCAGCAGACATAGACAACAGACACAGACAATGGGTACAGACAGCAGACACAGACAGCAGACACAGACAACAGGACACTCTCTGGTACAGGGACATGTACAATACTGTCATAAACTGTCACAGACAGCAGGACACTCTCTGGTACAGGGACATGTACAATACTGTCATAAACTGTCACAGACAGCAGGCACAGACAGCAATCACAGACAGCAGGACACTCTCTGGTACAGGGACATGTACAATACTGTCATAAACTGTCACAGACAGCAGGACACTCTCTGGTACAGGGACATGTACAATACTGTCATAAACTGTCACAGACAGCAGGCACAGACAGCAGGACACTCTCTGGTACAGGGACATGTACAATACTGTCATAAACTGTCACAGACAGCAGGCACAGACAGCAGGACACTCTCTGGTACAGGGACATGTACAATACTGTCATAAACTGTCACAGACAGCAGGACACTCTCTGGTACAGGGACATGTACAATACTGTCATACAATGTCACAGACAGCAGGCACAGACAGCAGGACACTCTCTGGTACAGGGACATGTACAATACTGTCATAAACTGTCACAGACAGCAGGACACTCTCTGGTACAGGGACATGTACAATACTGTCATACAATGTCACAGACAGCAGGCACAGACAGCAGGACACTCTCTGGTACAGAGACATGTACAATACTGTCATAAACTGTCACAGACAGCAGACACAGACAGCAATCACAGACAGCAGGACACTCTCTGGTACAGAGACATGTACAATACTGTCATAAACTGTCACAGACAGCAGACACAGACAGCAATCACAGACAGCAGGACACTCTCTGGTACAGAGACATGTACAATACTGTCATAAACTGTCACAGACAGCAATCACAGACAGCAGGCACAGACAGCAGGCACAGACAGCGGGTACATATATCAGATACATTCAGCAGACATAGACAAGAGGTACAGACAGCAGATATAGACATTAGATACCTTCAGCAGACATAGACAACAGACACAGACAATGGGTACAGACAGCAGACACAGACAGCAGACACAGACAGCAGACACAGACAGCAGACACAGACAGCAGACACAGACAATGGGTACAGACAGCAGACACAGACAGCAGACACAGACAGCAGACACAGACAATGGGTACAGACAGCAGACACAGACAGCAGACACAGACAGCAGGACACAGACAATGGGTACAGACAGCAGACACAGACAGCAGACACAGACAACAGGACACAGACAATGGGTACAGACAGCAGACACAGACAGCAGACACAGACAATGGGTACAGACAGCAGACATAGACAACAGACACAGACAATGGGTACAGACAGCAGACATAGACAACAGACACAGACAATGGGTACAGACAGCAGACATAGACAACAGACACAGACAATGGGTACAGACAGCAGACATAGACAACAGACACAGACAATGGGTACAGACAGCAGACACAGACAGCAGACACAGACAACAGGACACAGACAATGGGTACAGACAGCAGACACAGACAGCAGACACAGACAGCAGACACAGACAATGGGTACAGACAGCAGACACAGACAGCAGACACAGACAGCAGACACAGACAATGGGTACAGACAGCAGACACAGACAGCAGACACAGACAGCAGGACACAGACAATGGGTACAGACAGCAGACACAGACAGCAGACACAGACAGCAGACACAGACAGCAGATATAGACATTAGATACCTTCAGCAGACATAGACAACAGACACAGACAATGGGTACAGACAGCAGACACAGACAGCAGACACAGACAGCAGACACAGACAGCAGACACAGACAGCAGACACAGACAGCAGACACAGACAGCAGACACAGACAGCAGATATAGACATTAGATACCTTCAGCAGACATAGACAACAGACACAGACAATGGGTACAGACAGCAGACACAGACAGCAGACACAGACAACAGGACACAGACAATGGGTACAGACAGCAGACACAGACAGCAGACACAGACAATGGGTACAGACAGCAGACACAGACAGCAGACACAGACAGCAGACACAGACAGCAGACATAGACAACAGACACAGACAATGGGTACAGACAGCAGACACAGACAGCAGACACAGACAACAGGACACAGACAATGGGTACAGACAGCAGACACAGACAGCAGACACAGACAACAGGACACTCTCTGGTACAGGGACATGTACAATACTGTCATACACTGTCACAGACAGCAGGCACAGACAGCAGGACACTCTCTGGTACAGGGACATGTACAATACTGTCATACACTGTCACAGACAGCAGGCACAGACAGCAGGACACTCTCTGGTACAGGGACATGTACAATACTGTCATACAATGTCACAGACAGCAGACACAGACAACAGGACACTCTCTGGTACAGGGACATGTACAATACTGTCATACAATGTCACAGACAGCAGGCACAGACAGCGGGTACAGACAGCGGGTACATATATCAGATACATTCAGCAGACATAGACAAGAGGTACAGACAGCAGATATAGACATTAGATACCTTCAGCAGACATAGACAACAGACATAGACAACAGACACAGACAATGGGTACAGACAGCAGACACAGACAGCAGACACAGACAACAGACACAGACAATGGGTACAGACAGCAGACATAGACAGCAGACATAGACAACAGACACAGACAATGGGTACAGACAGCAGACACAGACAGCAGACACAGACAACAGGACACTCTCTGGTACAGGGACATGTACAATACTGTCATACACTGTCACAGACAGCAGGCACAGACAGCAGACATAGACAACAGACACAGACAATGGGTACAGACAGCAGACACAGACAATGGGTACAGACAACAGACACAGACAATGGGTACAGACAACAGACACAGACAGCAGACACAGACAACAGACACAGACAATGGGTACAGACAGCAGACACAGACAGCAGACATAGACAACAGACACAGACAATGGGTACAGACAGCAGACACAGACAGCAGACATAGACAACAGGACACTCTCTGGTACAGGGACATGTACAATACTGTCATACACTGTCACAGACAGCAGGCACAGACAGCAGACATAGACAACAGACACAGACAATGGGTACAGACAGCAGACACAGACAATGGGTACAGACAACAGACACAGACAATGGGTACAGACAACAGACACAGACAGCAGACACAGACAACAGACACAGACAATGGGTACAGACAGCAGACACAGACAGCAGACATAGACAACAGACACAGACAATGGGTACAGACAGCAGACACAGACAGCAGACATAGACAACAGACACAGACAGCAGACATAGACAACAGACACAGACAATGGGTACAGACAACAGACACAGACAATGGGTACAGACAGCAGACACAGACAGCAGACATAGACAACAGACACAGACAATGGGTACAGACAGCAGACACAGACAGCAGACACAGACAACAGACACAGACAATGGGTACAGACAACAGACACAGACAGCAGACATAGACAACAGACACAGACAATGGGTACAGACAGCAGACACAGACAGCAGACACAGACAACAGGACACTCTCTGGTACAGGGACATGTACAATACTGTCATAAACTGTCACAGACAGCAGACACAGACAGCAATCACAGACAGCAGGACACTCTCTGGTACAGAGACATGTACAATACTGTCATACAATGTCACAGACAGCAGGCACAGACAGCAGGACACTCTCTGGTACAGGGACATGTACAATACTGTCATACAATGTCACAGACAGCAGGCACAGACAGCAGGACACTCTCTGGTACAGAGACATGTACAATACTGTCATAAACTGTCACAGACAGCAGGCACAGACAGCGGGTACATATATCAGATACATTCAGCAGACATAGACAAGAGGTACAGACAGCAGATATAGACATTAGATACCTTCAGCAGACATAGACAACAGACACAGACAATGGGTACAGACAGCAGACACAGACAGCAGACACAGACAGCAGACACAGACAGCAGACACAGACAGCAGACACAGACAGCAGACACAGACAGCAGACACAGACAGCAGACATAGACAACAGACACAGACAATGGGTACAGACAGCAGACACAGACAGCAGACACAGACAACAGGACACAGACAGCAGACACAGACAGCAGACACAGACAACAGGACACAGACAACAGGACACAGACAGCAGACACAGACAGCAGACACAGACAACAGGACACAGACAATGGGTACAGACAGCAGACACAGACAGCAGACACAGACAACAGGACACAGACAGCAGACACAGACAGCAGACACAGACAACAGGACACAGACAATGGGTACAGACAGCAGACACAGACAGCAGACACAGACAACAGGACACTCTCTGGTACAGGGACATGTACAATACTGTCATAAACTGTCACAGACAGCAGGCACAGACAGCAGGACACTCTCTGGTACAGGGACATGTACAATACTGTCATACACTGTCACAGACAGCAGGCACAGACAGCAGGACACTCTCTGGTACAGGGACATGTACAATACTGTCATACACTGTCACAGACAGCAGGCACAGACAGCAGGACACTCTCTGGTACAGGGACATGTACAATACTGTCATACACTGTCACAGACAGCAGGCACAGACAGCAGGACACTCTCTGGTACAGGGACATGTACAATACTGTCATAAACTGTCACAGACAGCAGGACACTCTCTGGTACAGGGACATGTACAATACTGTCATAAACTGTCACAGACAGCAGGCACAGACAGCGGGTACATATATCAGATACATTCAGCAGACATAGACAACAGACACAGACAATGGGTACAGACAGCAGGCACAGACAGCAGACAGACAGCAGACATAGACAACGGGTACAGACAGCAGACACAGAAACAGACTGCAGACACAGACATAGACACACACAGACACCAGGGACAGAAGGCGGGCACATACAGCAATCGCAGACAGCTGTCACAGACAGAAAGATGCCGTTTCTGTCACTGTAACAGACTAGACGCTGTTCCACGGTGACCTCACAGGCAGAAGACACGAAGATCACAGTCTGTCATCAACCGAGGTACATGTAATTTTCGGGCAAGCTATCAAACCAGACCAGGCACAGAATCAGTCACATAGTAGATACACGCCACTAGGCACTTCACAGTCAGTCACATAGCAGATACACGTCACTGGACACTTCACAGTCAGTCACATGGTAGATACACGTCACTGGACACTTCACAGTCAGTCACATGGTAGATACATGTCACTGGACACTTCACAGTCAGTCACATGGTAGATACACGTCACTGGACACTTCACAGTCAGTCACATGGTAGATACATGTCACTGGACACTTCACAGTCAGTCACATGGTAGTTACACGTCACTGGGCACTTCACAGTCAGTCAAATAGCAGATACACGTCACTGGACACTTCACAGTCAGTCACATGGTAGATACATGTCACTGGACACTTCACAGTCAGTCACATGGTAGATATACGTCACTGGACACTTCACAGTCAGTCACATGGTAGATATACGTCACTGGACACTTCACAGTCAGTCACATGGTAGATACACGTCACTGGGCACTTCACAGTCAGTCACATGGTAGATACATGTCACTGGACACTTCACAGTCAGTCACATGGTAGTTACACGTCACTGGGCACTTCACAGTCAGTCAAATAGCAGATACACGTCACTGGACACTTCACAGTCAGTCACATGGTAGATATACGTCACTGGACACTTCACAGTCAGTCACATGGTAGATACACGTCACTGGGCACTTCACAGTCAGTCACATGGTAGATATACGTCACTGGACACTTCACAGTCAGTCACATGGTAGATATACGTCACTGGGCACTTCACAGTCAGTCACATGGTAGATATACGTCACTGGACACTTCACAGTCAGTCACATGGTAGATATACGTCACTGGCACTTCACAGTCAGTCACATGTAGATATACGTCACTGGACACTTCACAGTCAGTCACATGGTAGATACACGTCACTGGGCACTTCACAGTCAGTCACATGGTAGATACACGTCACTGGACACTTCACAGTCAGTCACATGGTAGATATACGTCACTGGACACTTCACAGTCAGTCACATGGTAGATACACGTCACTGGGCACTTCACAGTCAGTCACATGGTAGATATACGTCACTGGGCACTTCACAGTCAGTCACATGGTAGATATAAGTCACTGGACACTTCACAGTCAGTCACATGGTAGATATACGTCACTGGGCACTTCACAGTCAGTCACATGGTAGATACACGTCACTGGACACTTCACAGTCAGTCACATGGTAGATACACGTCACTGGGCACTTCACAGTCAGTCACATGGTAGATACACGTCACTGGGCACTTCACAGTCAGTCACATGGTAGATACATGTCACTGGACACTTCACAGTCAGTCACATGGTAGATACATGTCACTGGACACTTCACAGTCAGTCACATGGTAGATACATGTCACTGGACACTTCACAGTCAGTCACATGGTAGATACACGTCACTGGACACTTCACAGTCAGTCACATGGTAGATATACGTCACTGGGCACTTCACAGTCAGTCACATGGTAGATATACGTCACTGGGCACTTCACAGTCAGTCACATGGTAGATACATGTCACTGGACACTTCACAGTCAGTCACATGGTAGATATACGTCACTGGGCACTTCACAGTCAGTCACATGGTAGATACACGTCACTGGGCACTTCACAGTCAGTCACATGGTAGATATACGTCACTGGGCACTTCACAGTCAGTCACATGGTAGATACATGTCACTGGACACTTCACAGTCAGTCACATGGTAGATATACGTCACTGGGCACTTCACAGTCAGTCACATGGTAGATACACGTCACTGGACACTTCACAGTCAGTCACATGGTAGATATACGTCACTGGACACTTCACAGTCAGTCACATGGTAGATACACGTCACTGGACACTTCACAGTCAGTCACATGGTAGATACACGTCACTGGCACTTCACAGTCAGTCACATGGTAGATACACGTCCCTGGACACTTCACAGTCAGTCACATGGTAGATACACGTCACTGGGCACTTCACAATCAGTCACATGGTAGATACACGTCACTGGACACTTCACAGTCAGTCACATGGGAGAGTACACGTCACTGGGCACTTCACAATCAGTCACATGGTAGATACATTTCACTGGACACTTCACAGTCAGTCACATGGTAGATCATGTCACTGGACACTTCACAGTCAGTCACATGGTAGATACATGTCCCTGGACACTTCACAGTCAGTCACATGGTAGATACACGTCACTGGACACTTCACAGTCAGTCACATGGTAGATATACGTCACTGACACTTCACAGTCCAGTTCACATGTAGATACACGTCACTGGGCACTTCACAGTCAGTCACATGGTAGATATACGTCACTGACACTTCACAGTCAGTCACAGGGTAGATACATGTCACTGGACACTTCACAGTCAGTACATGGTAGATACACGTCACTGGATCAATTCACAGTCAGGTCACATGGTAGATATACGCACTGGACACTGTCACAGTCAGTAACATGGTAGATACACGTCACTGGACACTTCACAGTCAGTCACATGGTAGATATACGTCACTGGACACTTCACAGTCCAGTCACATGGTAATACATGTCACTGGGCACTTCACAGTCCAGTCACATGGTAGATACACGTCACTGGACACTTCACAGTCAGTACATGGTAGATACATGTCACTGGACACTTCACAGTCAGTCACATGGTAGATACATGTCACTGGACACTTCACAGTCAGTCCATGGTAATACATGTCACTGGGAATTCACAGTCAGTCACATGGTAGATACGTCACTGGACACTTCACAGTCAGTCACATGGTAGATACACGTCACTGGACACTTCACAGTCAGTCACATGGTAGATATACGTCACTGGGCACTTCACAGTCAGTCACATGGTAGATATACGTCACTGGACACTTCACAGTCAGTCACATGGTAGATATACGTCACTGGGCACTTCACAGTCAGTCTCATGGTAGATATACGTCACTGGGCACTTCACAGTCAGTCACATGGTAGATATACGTCACTGGGCACTTCACAGTCAGTCTCATGGTAGATACACGTCACTGGGCACTTCACAGTCAGTCACATGGTAGATATACGTCACTGGACACTTCACAGTCAGTCACATGGTAGATACATGTCACTGGACACTTCACAGTCAGTCACATGGTAGATACACGTCACTGGACACTTCACAGTCAGTCACATGGTAGATACATGTCACTGGACACTTCACAGTCAGTCACATGGTAGATACACGTCACTGGACACTTCACAGTCAGTCACATGGTAGATACATGTCACTGGACACTTCACAGTCAGTCACATGGTAGATACACGTCACTGGGCACTTCACAGTCAGTCACATGGTAGATATACGTCACTGGGCACTTCACAGTCAGTCATATGGTAGATACACGTCACTGGACACTTCACAGTCAGTCACATGGTAGATATACGTCACTGGACACTTCACAGTCAGTCACATGTAGATACATGTCACTGGACACTTACAGTCAGTAACATGGTAGATACACGTCACTGGACACTTCACAGTCAGTCACATGGTAGATATACGTCACTGGACACTTCACATTCATCACATGGTAGATACACGTCACTGGACACTTCACAGTCGTCACATGGTAGATAATTAACGTCCACTGGACACTTCACATTCAGTCACATGGTAATACATGTCACTGGACACTTCACAGGTCAGTCACATGGTAGATACACGTCACTGGAACTTCACAGTCAGTCACAATGGTAGATAATACGTCACTGACACTTCACAGTCAGTCACATGGTAGATCATGTCACTGGACGCTTCACAGTCAGTCACATGGTAGATATAGTGTCACTGGGCACTTCACAAGTCAGTCACATGGTAGATATACTTCACTGGGCACTTCACCGTCAGTCACATGGTAGATATACGTCACTGGGCACTTCACAGTCAGTCACATGGTAGATATACGTCACTGGCACTTCACAGTCAGTCACATGGTAGATATACGTCACTGGCACTTCACAGTCAGTCACATGGTAGATACACGTCACTGGGCACTTCACAGTCAGTCACATGGTATATATAACGTCAACTGGACACTTCACAGTCAGTCACATGGTAGATATACGTCACGGGCACTTCACAGTCAGGCACATGGTAGATACATGTCACTGGGCACTTCACAGTCAGTCACTGGTAGATATACGTCACTGGACACTTCACAGTCAGTCACATGGTAGATACGTCACTGGACACTTCACAGTCAGTCACATGGTAGATATACGTCACTGGGCACTTCACAGTCAGTCACATGGTAGATATACGTCACTGGACACTTCACAGTCAGTCACATGGTAGATATACCTCACTGGGCACTTCACAGTCAGTCACATGGTAGATATACGTCACTGGGCACTTCACAGTCAGTCACATGGTAGATATACGTCACTGGACATTTCACCAGTCAGTCACATGGGTAGATACACGTCACTGGGCACTTCACAGTCAGTCACATGGTAGATATACGTCCACTGGACACTTCACAGTCAGTCATATGGTAGAGATACGTCCACTGGGCACTTCACAGTCAGTCCATGGTAGATATACGTCACTGGACACTTCACAGTCAGTCACATGGTAGATATACGTCACTGGACACTTCACAGTCAGTCACATGGTGAGATACATGTCACTGGACACTTCACAGTCAGTCACATGGTAGATATACGTCACTGGACACTTCACAGTCAGTCACATGGTAGATACACGTCACTGGACACTTCACAGTCAGTCACATGGTAGATACATGTCACTGGACACTTCACAGTCAGTCACATGGTAGATACATGTCACTGGACACTTCACAGTCAGTCACATGGTAGATACACGTCACTGGACACTTCACAGTCAGTCACATGGTAGATATACGTCACTGGCACTTCACAGTCAGTCATATGTAGATACACGTCACTGGGCACTTCACAGTCAGTCACATGGTAGATATACGTCACTGGACACTTCACAGTCAGTCACATGGTAGATATACGTCACTGGACACTTCACAGTCAGTCACATGGTAGATATACGTCACTGGACACTTTACAGTCAGTCACATGGGAGATATACGTCACTGGACACCTTCACAGTCAGTCACATAGGTAGATATACAGTCACTGGACACGTTCACAGTCAGTCACAATGTATGATACACGTGCACTTGGACACTTCACAGTCAGTCAAATGGTAGATATACGTCACTAGGAACACTTCACAGTCAGGTCACATGGTAGATATACGTCACTGGACACTTCAACAGTCCGTCCACATGGTAGATACACGTCCTGGCACTTCACGTCAGTCACATGGTAGATAGATCACGTCACTAGGCACTTCACAGTCAGTCACATGGTAGATACACGTCACTAGGCACTTCACAGTCAGTCACATGGTAGATATACGTCACTGGACACTTTCACAGTTCAGTCACATGGTAGATACATGTCACTGGACACGTCACAGTCAGTCACATGGTAGTTTTACGTCACTGACACTTCACAGTCATAACATGGTAGATATACGTCCCGGGCACTCACAGTCAGTCACATGGTAGATACAACGTCACTGGGCACTTCACAGTCAGTCACATGGTAGATATACGTCACTGGACCACTTCACAGTCAGTCACATGGTAGATACACGTCACTGGACACTTCACAGTCAGTCACATGTAGATACACGTCACTGGACACTTCACAGTCAGTCACATGGTAATATACGTCACTGGACACTTCACAGTCAGTCACATGGTAGATATACGTCACTGGGCACGTCACAGTCAGTCTCATGGTAGATACACGTCACTGGACACTTCACAGTCAGTCACATGTAGAATAGACGTCACTGGACACTTCACAGTCAGTCACATGGTAGATACATGTCACTGGACACTTCACACAGTCAGTCACATGGTAGATACACGTCACTGGACACTTCACAGTCAGTCACATGGTAATATACGTCACTGGACACTTCACAGTCAGTCACATGGTAGATTACGTCACTGGACACTTCACAGTCCAGTCACATGGTAGATACACGTCACTGGGCACTTCACAGTCAGTCACATGGTAGATACACGTCACTGGACACTTCACAGTCAGTCACATGGTAGATACACGTCACTGGGCACTTCACAGTCAGACACATGGTAGATATACGTCACTGGGCACTTCACAGTCAGTCACATGGTAGATATACGTCACTGGACACTTCACAGTCAGTCACATGGTAGATACACGTCACTGGACACTTCACAGTCAGTCACATGGTAGATATACGTCACTGGACACTTCACAGTCAGTCACATGGTAGATATACGTCACTGGACACTTCACTGTCAGTCACATGGTAGATAGCATGTCACTGGACACTTCACAGTCAGTCACATGGTAGATATACGTCACTGGGCACTTCACAGTCAGTCACATGGTAGATATACGTCACTGGACACTTCACAGTCAGTCACATGGTAGATACACGTCACTGGACACTTCACAGTCAGTCCATGGTAGATATACGTCATTGGACACTTCACAGTCAGTCACATGGTAGATACATGTCACTGGGACACTTCACAGTCAGTCACATGGTAGATATACGTCACTGGGCACTTCACAGTCAGTCACATGGTAGATATACGTCACTTGGACACTTCACAGTCAGTCACAAGGTAGATACACGTCACTGGGCACTTCACAGTCAGTCTCATGGTAGATACATGTCACTGACACTTCACAGTCAGTCTCATGGTAGATACATGTCACTGGACACTTCACAGTCAGTCTCATGGTAGATACATGTCACTGGGCACTTCACAGTCAGTCTCATGGTAGATACATGTCACTGGACACTTCACAGTCAGTCTCATGGTAGATACATGTCCACTGGACACTTCACAGTCAGTCACATGGTAGATACATGTCACTGGGACACTTCACAGTCAGTCACATGGTAGATACACGTCACTGGACACTTCACATCTATGTCACACTTTGATGGCAACCACAGGTCAGCAGACATGGCACACCACAGGCAGCAGACTGGCTTCTGTTGTGGGAACCGTGAGGTTGTTATAGGCAAGGGGCTGTGCTGGGCTGTGAGGTTCTGGACAACTGTATTGTAACTCCAAAGTCTCAGGTATTGCCTGGAGGTGTGAATTTATCAGAGTGAGGCTGTTAGAGTCCTGGACAGGGTGTGAATCTATCAGAATGAGGCTGTTAGAGTCCTGTACAGGGCGTTAATCTATCAGAGTGAGGCTCTTAGAGTTCTGGACAGCGTGTGAATCTATCAGAGTGAAGATGTTAGAGTCCTGGACAGGGTGTAAATCTATCAGAGTGAGGCTGTTAGGGTTCTGGACAGCGTGTGAATCTATCAGAGTGAGGCTGTTAGGGTTCTGGATAGGGTGTGAATCTATCAGGGACAGCCTGTTAGAGTCCTGGACAGGGTGTGAATCTATCAGAGAGAAGCTGTTAGAGTTCTGGACAGGGCCTGAATCTATCAGAGTGAGGCTTTTGGAGTCCTGAACAGAGTGTGAATCTATCAGAATGAGGCCGGGGTAGTCACGTGCCTCCTGCACGGAGATACCATGGTGCTGTCTCCACTGGGTCTCTGCTGTAGAGCTCTGTCTGTCTGTCTGTCTGTCTGTCTGTCTGTCTGTCTGTCTGTCTGTCTGTCTGTCTGTCTGTCTGTCTGTCTCTCTCTCTCTCTCTCTCTCTCTCTCTCTCTCTCGTCTCTCTCTCTCTCTCTCTCTCTCTCTCTCTCTCTCTCCTCCCCAAGCTCAGGAGCATGTAGGGTGTGCAGGGCCACTACTGAAAACTCACATCAGCAGACAGACGTACCAGGATTAACTCAGGCCACGACAGTCCACAGTTTCCAGCTATTCCACTGTCAGCAGACAGTCCACAGTTTCCAGTTATTCCACTGTCAGCAGACAGTCCACAGTTTCCAGTTATTCCACTGTCAGCAGACAGTCCACAGTTTCCAGTTATTCCACTGTCAGCAGACAGTCCACAGTTTCCAGTTATTTCACTGTCAGCAGACAGTCCACAGATTCGAGTTATTTCACTGTCAACAGACAGTCCACAGATTCGAGTTATTCCACTGTCAGCAGACAGTCCACAGTTTCCAGTTATTCCAATGTCAACAGACAGTTGAGAGTGCTGGTATCTGTTCGGCTCATGAGAGAGAAAACTGTGATTAAAGTCAACAATAAACACCTACACATACCTGCAGACAGGTGAACATGGACGAGACAATCGTGCAACAGTGCCTGAACATACCTGCAGACAGGTGAACATGGACGAGACAATCGTGCAACAGTGCCTGAACATACCTGCAGACAGGTGAACATGGACAAGACAATCGTGCAACAGTGCCTGAACATACCTGCAGACAGGTGAACATGGACGAGACAATCGTGCAACAGTGCCTGAACATACCTGCAGACAGGTGAACATGGACGAGACAATCGTGCAAGCAGTGCCTGAACATACCTGCAGACAGGTGAACATGGACAAGACAATCGTGCAACAGTGCCTGAACATACCTGCAGACAGGTGAACATGGACGAGACAATCGTGCAACAGTGCCTGAACATACCTGCAGACAGGTGAACATGGACGAGACAATCGTGCAACAGTGCCTGAACATACCTGCAGACAGGTGAACATGGACGAGACAATCGTGCAACAGTGCCTGAACATACCTGCAGACAGGTGAACATGGACGACGACAATCGTGCAACATGCCTGAACATACCTGCAGACAGGTGAACATGGACGAGACAAATCGTGCAACAGTGCCTGAACATACCTGCAGACAGGTGAACATGGACGAGACAATCGTGCAAACAGTGCCTGAACATACCTGCAGACAGGTGAACATGGACGAGACAATCGTGCAACAGTGCCTGAACATACCCGCAGACTGGTGAACATGGACAAGACAATCGTGCAACAGTGCCTGAACATACCTGCAGACAGGTGAACCTAGAGTTGGCAGGCCTGGCTATCACAGAAAACCACAAATGTCCGTCGGCGAAGTCTTTCTTGCTCCTCTCCCCGAACTGGTAGCTGAAGTCTGCCATCTGTTCACGGTTAGCCACGGGGATGACCCTGTCAACCTGCAGACAACACATATACGGGGATAGTTCTGTCAACATATAGACAAAACATACTGACAACACACACAGGATAGTTCTGTCAACATATAGACAACACATACAGACCACACACAGAGGATACTTCTGTCAACATACAGACAACATATACAGGAATATCTCTGTCAATCTGCAGACAACATACATAGACATCACATACAGGCTGTCGTGATTATGTGTGAAGCACAGGGAGATGTATACAGACTGTCGTGATTATGTGTGAAGCACAGGGAGGTGTATACAGACTGTCGTGATTATGTGTGAGGCACAGGGAGATGTATACAGACTGTCGTGATTATGTGTGAGGCACTGGGAGATGTATACAGACTGTCGTGATTATGTGGGAGGCACAGGGAGATGTATACAGACTGTCGTGATTATGTGTGAGGCACAGGGAGATGTATACAGACTGTCGTGATTATGTGGGAGGCACAGGGAGATGTATACAGACTGTCGTGATTATGTGTGAGGCACAGGGAGATGTATACAGACTGTCGTGATTATGTGTGGAGGCACAGGGAGATGTATACAGACTGTCGTGATTATGTGGGAGGCACAGGGAGATGTATACAGACTGTCGTGATTATGTGGGAGGCACAGGGAGATGTATACAGACTGTCGTGATTATGTGGGAGGCACAGGGAGATGTATACAGACTGTCGTGATTATGTGTGAGGCACAGGGAGATGTATACAGACTGTCGTGATCATGTGTGAGGCACAGGGAGATGCATACAGACTGTCGTGATTATGTGGGAGGCACAGGGAGATGTATACAGACTGTCGTGATTATGTGTGAGGAAGAGAGAGATGTATACATCTTATCTTTATTTTCAAAGTGTCACAAATTGGTCACACAGGCCCGTCTTTCATTATGATGGAGGGAAAAAGAAGAGAGCGAGAGAGAGAGAGAGAGAGAGAGGTTGAGAGAGAGACATTGAGAGAGAGGTAGAGGTTGAGAGAGAGAGGTTGAGAGAGAGAGGTTGAGAGAAAGAGAGAGAGAGAGGTTGAGAGAGAGAGAGGTTGAGAGAGAGACATTGAGAGAGAGAGGTTGATAGAGAAAGAGGTTGAGAGAGAGAGAGAGGTTGAGAGAAAGAGAGAGAGAGAGAGGTTGAGAGAGAGAGGTTGAGAGAGAGAGAGAGGTTGAGAGAGAGAAGTTGAGAGAAAGAGAGAGAGAGGGGGAGAGAGAGAGAGGTTGAGAGAGAGAGGTTGAGAGAGAGAGAGAGAGAGAGAGAGAGAGAGAGAGAGTTCTTGGTTACAAACATTGTGAGTGTTTGAGTGACAGTGTATCCGCAGCCATATTGTATTTTGTGTAACTGGTGCATTCAGCTACATCTGTTGGCAAGACTGTGACCTTGGTGATGTCGGACATCTTACAGGAGTCCAGAAGACAGATAGAAGTCAAGCTGTCTAGGTATGCGAGTTCATGTTTTCCTATTGTGGATGTCAGTCATGAAGACACAAACACTATCAAACGTTTTCTGTGCTTCTAGAGGCGCCACATTTGTATCTATCAACGGGGAAAAGGGAATAAACTAAAAAAAAAAAACACAAAAAAACACACACACACACAATGGGCCCAGGAAGACACTGTGTGGGACCTTACCTGGCCATCACATACACACACGCACGCACACACACACACACACACACACACACACACATACACACAAAGCCTCCAGAAAGAAAAGTGTGTGGGAGCTCACCTGGCCGTCCTCCTCCTCCACAGCGAACCACTTGTTGGCGATGAAGAGCTGTTTGACGTCTGTCTGAATGTCCCGGATCATCAGGTAGTTGAGGTACCAGGACCCGAACTTGCCCCGCCCAGAGTTGTCGTGCCAGATTCTTATGAAGTTCAGGTACCCCAGCGGTCTGTGGTCACAGTTCAGAGGTCATTTGAGAGAGTTTTACTCTTAATATTTTAACAGAATCATTTGTTGACATTCAATTTATAGGACGATTTAAAGACAAAAATTGTGTACAGACGTGACTGTACAACATGTATGTGACTGTAGAACATCTTTGTGACTGTACAACATTTGTATGACTGTACAACATGTATGTGACTGTACAACATTTGTATGACTGTACAACATGTATGTGACTGTACAACATGTATGTGACTGTACAACATTTATGTGACTGTACAACATGTTATGTGACTGTACAACATGTATGTGACTGTACAAGGCACATGTCTGAGTACCAACCTGGGAACGGCCATCAGGAAGCCGTCGACTTGGCCACGTCTGAATATCTTCCTCTTGGAGTCCGAGAATGCCCGCACGTCCGTCTCGTCGTCCTCGCCAGACAGGATGAAGCACACCTGAAAGTGTATAGTACACGTCAGACCTGACACAGCGTCAACACACCTGAAAGTGTACACAGCGGGACCACTCGTCAGACCTGACACACCTGACGTAATCAACAACAGCCATCTGGGGGCTGGCCATGTGTATACAAATACATGAACCCAGGAGTCAGTCTGAGCTATGGTAGCCAACCCACAGAAAGTCACATTCAGGGAAGTCAAAATGCAGAAAGTCAAATTGATGAAATAACATTACATAAAGTCACACTGATAAATCACATTACAGAAAGTCAGATTGGTGAAATCATATTACAGAAAATCAGATTGATTAAATCACATAACAGAAAGACAAACTGATGAACTCAAATTACAGAAAGATTGATAAAATCACATTTCGGAAAGTTGGACTGATAAAATCATATTACAATAAGTTAGATTGATAAAATCATATTACAGAAAGTCAGACTGATAAAATCACATTACAGAAAGTCAGACTGATAAAATCACATTACAGAAAGTCAGACTGAGAACGGCGATGGGTTTGGTCAGAGGTTCCGGAGTTCCCCTACTGTTGACGTAAACCTCACTTGTCTCTCCGTTTAGACTGTTTAGGATGGTATAAACCTCCATGACGGTAGGTAGTGGACTGGACGTCTAGCCTGCTCTGACAAGGGCAAACAATTCGGAGAACCCATGTGATAACACAAGTCCCTGGACAGTTGGAAATAGAGCACATCGAAATCACGTCTTCACAGGCAAAGTGTTTAAATTAGAAAAGTTACATACAACAAGTCTATAGTACACCTGACTCTCTTATACCCACAACAGGTGTGTAGTACACCTGAATGTTGTATCATCTGTTGTATCATCTGGTCCCAAAGTGCCATGTTCTGCTAGCAGCAGTATATGAGAAGAAATGAATAGGAGAACTTGGTGACAACTGGCAAGATCGAAGGGAAGAGACCAAGGGGAAGACCGAGAAGTAAATATCTGGATGGCTTGGTCACGTGGCATGGTCGAGAGAGGAACACAGAGCTGATCCACGACTCTGGTGATCGAGTGAGATGACAGAACATGACCGCCCACGCTTATCGGCATGGCACATGATGGATGTGTACTCGGGTCGCGATGATGGTGGAATCCTGCAAGAGGGCATCTGATTGGTCTGGAACTCTGGGACCCCAGTATATAAGGCCCCGCACAGGTAGGACTGGCCCTTTCCGTAGTCCACCACATTGAGTGACGAGGCGCCAATGCCTATTTCTAATGTGTGTTTAGTAGTTAGACCCTGAAGTTTTGCAGTGGAAAAGCCAGAATTCTAGTTTTAGATTTTAGATTTTCCTGGGTTTTTAGTAGACTGGAAGTTTTTAGTAGACTGGAAGTTTTTGATAAATTAGTCTTTGGTGGACTAGAAGTTTTTGTTAAATTAGTTTTAGTGGATCAGTTTTGGTGGATTAGTGTTTGGTAGATTTGTAGCTTTTACTGGATTAGAAGTTTTTGCTACACTTAGGAATTTGGTTTGTTAGGTTAGTGTCTTTTGCTGTTTGATTTTTGCCTGTATCCTAATTTCTTTGTTGATGCTACATGTCTGTATATTATTGTGAAGTTTAGAAGTGTAATAAACAAATGATGCTTGTGTTACCCTTACTTTGTTGTTTAGTTGATAGACTCTAGTGTTATAGTCATTGGTGTTAGAACAGCCCTTGGAGTAATTCTTTGTCTGGGATTGGAGAATATTGTTCTAATCCCCTGTCGGCCCACCCTGGGATCTTCTTAAACCTTAATTCTTTTCTATTCTTGTTAACCGAGGACGGTGAGAGGTTCTTTCTCTTTATTCATTTTCTTCTTTGGCCCTACGCAGTCAGGGTTTGCGCTCTTCTCCTCACATCACCGTAGCAGAAGTAAGTGGTCCTTGCTTCCTGTTTATACCTCTGTTTTCAGATGGATGACTAGCAGCAGTGTCCACTGTACACTATGAAGTGTAATAAGTAACAGGTGTGCTCACACCAGCACGTCAAGATCATGTAACAGGTGTGCTCACACCAGCACGTCAAGATCATGTGACAGGTGTGCTCACACCAGCACGTCAAGATCATGTGACAGGTGTGCTCACACCAGCACGTCAAGATCATGTGAATGTGACAGTTGACCTCACACCAGCACGTCAAGATCATGTGAAAGTGAACAGTAAAACACGGACATCTAGACAGAATTAAATGACACTGAGAGAAACGGCACACAAGTGACAGACACGACACACAAGTGACAGACACGGCACACCAGTTGCAGAAACGGCACACAAGTGATAGACATGGCACATCAGTGACAGACACGTCACACAAGTGACAGACACGGCACATCAGTGACAGACATGGCACGCAAGTGACAGACACGGCACATCAGTGACAGACATGGCACGCAAGTGACAGACACGTCACACAAGTGACAGACACGGCACATCAGTGACAGACATGGCACGCAAGTGACAGACACGTCACACAAGTGACAGACACGGCACATCAGTGACAGACATGGCACGCAAGTGACAGACACGTCACACAAGTGACAGACACGGCACATCAGTGACAGACATGGCACGCAAGTGGACAGAACGTCACACAAGTGACAGGACACGGCACATCAGTGACAGACATGGCACACAAGTGACAGACACGGCACATCAGTGACAGACATGGCACGCAAGTGACAGCCTAAGATGTGACCAGTGTCACACTAGGGGAGACTGAGTACCTGGGAGTCTGTACCGGCGTTGCGTCTCATACCAGTGCTGACCAGAATCTCATAGAAGTACTTGTCCCTGGGGTCGTTGTCGGGCAGCGGCGCGATGCCCAGCTGTGGACATGTGGACAGTACAGGCATATGACCCACCACATACCAAGTGTTAAGTGTTCATACTGCAGTCAACAACTGGTTAGACAATCAACAACACATTTGGTCCGGTGCCGTCTATTCTGGCAGATCGACGAAATCTGTGAGACTATGTTATTGCCAACAAGAAATACATGACCCTCGCCCACACCTTCAGGCCTGTTGGGTTTATGGTGCTAATCTCATGTCTGTATAGACTATAGACCGACCGTCACTAGATGGCTGATGTGTTCAACACAACATGGGTTGTCTTCAACTCCTAGAATATCTCCTGGCATCTGTGTCAAATGTGTGGAGCTATGTGTATGTGAGAAGTTGTGTAGATTTGTGGAGCTGAGTAGATGTTTGGAGCTGTGAATTGAATTGAATTGAATCGAATTCAAATTTATTTTAAGAGGGTTAAAAATTGGGCACATAGGCCCGTCTTACACTCGGCCCTTCCAATCACTCATGTTTCGTTCATCCACAGTGCATGATTCACATAGGAAAAAACATTGTCAAATGAATTTTGTAAGCATAAACAATGCATATTATCATGTTATGTGACACAACTCCCCTCCCAACACACATCCCACATCAACCCACACACACATCCCTCACTCACTCACACATCACCCACCCATACCCACACATCCCCACCCACCATACATCCCCCACCCACCACACTTTCCCCCACCAACCCAGCCATCTCTCACCCACCCACATACACATACCTCACCCACATCCCCATCAACACACATCTCCCAACCCACTCATATATACCCCAATCCACACATACTCACCCATTCGCACATGCTCCATCCACCCACACCCCCAAACACACACACATCCCTCTCCCATTCAAACATCACCCACCCATACCAACACATCTTCCCATCCAAACACACATTCCCAAACACACATTTCTCCACCCACCCACACATTTCATATCCACCCACACACCAACCAACCGCACATACATCCCCAACCCAAACACATTCCTCCACCGACACACACATCCCCTACGCATACACACATCCCCCACACCCCTATACACGCCCAACACACCCATCCCCAAACATATCCCCCACCTACCAACATCCACAATCCCCCAACCACCAACACCCACACATACCACTGCCCGCCAACACCCACACAAACACCCCCAACCCAAACACGCCTCTTCCTCCCACACATCCTTCACCAACCACATATTCCCCGCCCACACACGCCTAAACCATACACTCATCCTTCCACCCACACACCAATTCACCCACCAACTCATCTCAGCAACCACCCACACATCCCCCACCAACCCACACATCCCACACCTCCCAACACACACATTCACATATCCTCCACCAAACACACATCTCCCACCCATACACATCTCCCCACCCACACACACTTATTCCTGCACACACACACATCCCACACAATCCCCACTCACACACACGTCTCCCATACTCCCACACACATCTCCCCCTCAGACACACACACACACACATTTCCATCTACACACACCCCCACAATCCACACATACACTCCCTATCCAGAAATTCCCCACCCACACACACATCCCCCCCCACACACACACATCCCCCACTCACACACACCTCCCCCATCCATATATACATCAGCCACACCCATCCCCCAACCCATACACACATTCACCACACCCATACACACATCCCCAGACACCCATCCACATACCCCCCACCCACACACCCTCACCCACCAATACCCACTCATACACACATCCCTCATCCATACACACATCCCCCACTGACCCTCACACATCCCCACCCAGACACATCCCTTATCCACACACATATTTTCCCCCCCCCACACACACACATACACACAAAACCCCCACCCACACACATCTCCCAACTCACACACATACATCCCCCACACATATACCCCACCCACAAACCGATCCCCCAACCCAAACGCAATCCTCACATCTACACACATCCATGATGCCTCACATAATCACTGAAGTGAATGTGAACAAACTCCCACACTTTACACACACATATACACTGACGCTTATCGTGAGCATTCTCACAAAATGTAAAAAAAAATGGAGAACAAATTATGCACATTCATTGTTCATTGTGTAACGTAAAAAATAGTGATGCGATTCAATATGTGATGCGATTAAATATGTGAAGATGTGTGGAGCTGTGTAGATGTGTGGAGCTGTGTGGATGTGTGGAACTGTGTAGATGTGTGGAGCTGTGTAGATGTGTGGAGCTGTGTAGATGTGTGGAGCTGTTTAGATGTGTGGAGCTGTATAGATGTGTGGAACTGTGTTGATGTGAGAGGTTGTGTAGATGTTTGGACATGTGTCTCCGTGGCAAAAGAGTTACGGATGCGATTCGTAATCCCGTATTCCCTGGTTCGAAACACAGCGGTGCTGTTTTTTTTTCTTCGAAAAAAGGTTTAGTAAACGGTCGTTCAGAAAGCAATGGCAAACTACTACTGAACGTATAATCTGCCCAGGAATCACGAACAGCCAAAAGGCTGGGGTTAACTGCAATGTCCTGTGAAGGACATGCAACTAAATTAAAAAATTGTTTGGAACAGTGTAGATGTGAGAAGATGTATAGATTAGTGAAGCTGTTTCATGTTGTTGGATGCTAAATTGACCTTTACCATTAAACAATTAATAAGAATTGAATAATTATAGTACAGATAAAATATATCGTAATCTAAGATGAACGCTGAGAATCTAAGTTCAGATGTACAAATAAACACATTTAAATTTATGAACAACATAAATTACGTATTGAGTGGACATTTATCCTAGACTGACAATTATTTTGTTGTACAAAGTACACTGTCACATGTGATGGATTGGTACTTGACCTAATTACACCTGTACGTACATGTGGCAGGTCTCATCTTCTCTGCCAGTTTTTTGTCCTTGTAGCGGGCCAAGATGGCGAAGATGACGTAGATAATGGCGGTGACGATGACGGTGATGTAGATGGTCGGGTTGGTCAGGAAGTCGGCGTGGGCGAAGACGTAGCTCCAGTCGATGGTGTTTGGTACCACCACCCAGCCCCCGGCAAATGTGGTCAGATGAGTGCAGTAGCAGACGGTCTGGAACACGGTTGTATCGATGCCAACCTGCTCACGGAGGACACAACCCAAGTAGCCATTGTTAGTGCTCTCCTCACAGACAGATTACATGTGGGCATTAGTTCATATGTGGTAGGGCAAGGCCGAGACAATGTTGGGGTAACAACGTCACAGACAGATTACGTGTATATGTAAAGCATTTCATATGGTGAAAGGGAGGGCGGATTGGCAAAGCAATGCTCCAACTGTCCGCCTGTCAGAGATTCGATCCTAGACCCAGATCATCATCAGTTGCCAACAAAGGCTTAAGACTGGTCTGACCTGCTATATGACATTTAATCTTTAGGCTGCATTTCCACACACTAAAGCATTATACATTCCTAATTTGGTTTGTATTTGTGTTGGATTGTATTTGTTTGTCCTGTGCTGACGACGGCTTTGGCCGCAACATCCAATTTGTCTCTTGTAGTCGTGTTTGAGTAAAGCTCACAATCTACTTCACGTGTTTTGGGTGATTCATTCATTGCCTTTTTAAGATTTACTGCAGTTCCCCTCATTCTTGTTTACATTCCTAATTGCGCTCCTCCGCCCGAAACCATTGGCAGATTGTGGGGTGTCGGGTTTGCTGAGTACCGCCAAACAAAAAAAAAACAGTAAACAGTTACAACACAACCACTAGAGTGATGAACTTCTCATATCAACAGTAGATACAAGAACCACTAGAGTGGTGAATTTATCATATCTACAACAGATTCAACAACCACTAGAGTGTCAGATTCTCATGTATACATTACTTGCTGTGATAACAAGATCTCACAATCTTACTGGAGTCCCCCGCCTACCACACACTCATGTCTTACACTAGTGTAACAAGGACATCCCAACTCACCACACATCCATTGGTAGTCCAGTTGACAGAAGTGTCACTCATCACCAAGCACTGGGTCACAAAGATTCGAAGACTATAATTGCCTGTAAAGTAATTGCTGCCGTTGGCGTACCGTGGCAGAGAGGCACAACCTTTGCTGATGTCCATGCCGATCTCCGTGGAGTTGAGCTCACGGACGCCGATGGACACGATCCCCGTGAAGTTCCCGATGATGGTGTTGTTGATGTAGAACCGGTAGCGGTTTTTATCCTCTACATCTGAGGAGAAGAGCACCAATGTCAAGGTCAGGTCTGTAGGAATAAATCTGACCTCACAGCAGAGGGCCGGTTCTGTGATGAATGGGTTAGGGACACAATTCGTAATCAAGCATACCACGTTCGAGACACAGCTGCGGGCGATGTGGCAGCAAACTGCCTTGCGATTGTTTCATTACAAAGGTATGAGTACTGGTCGTTCAGAAAGCAATGGCTACCTACTCAAAGTAAACTTGCCAAGAAATCACGAAAAACCAATATATGATGTGGTTGACTTCGACGTGCTGTAAAGAATATAGAGCTAACTAACACAACACATGACTGGGTAAATAAGTAACTTGTTCTACGCTCCAACATGATATTTGTCCCTCCAGACAGCCATGTGTCCACTCTCCTACGTGATGTTTGTTCCTCCAGACACCCACGTGTCCACTCTCCTACATGATATTTGTCCCTCCAGACACCCATTTGTCCACTCTCGTACATAACGTTTGTCCCTCCAGACACCCATGTGTCCACTCTCCTACATGATATTTCTCCCTCCAGACACCCATGTGTCCAATCTCCTTCATGATATTTGTCCCTCCAGACACCCATGTGTCCACTCTCCTACATGATATTTGTCCCTCCAGACACCATATTGTCCACTCTCCTACATGATGTTTTGTCCCTCCAGACACCACGTGTCCACTCTCACTACATGATATTTGTCCCTCCAGACACCCATGTGTCACTCTCCTACATGATATTTGTCCCTCCAGACACCCATGTGTCCACTCTCCTACATGATATTTGTCCTTATCAGACACCCATGTGTCCACTCTCCTACATGATATTTGTCCCTCCAGACACCCATTTGTCCACTCTCATACATGATATTTGTCCCTCCAGACACCCATGTGTCCACTCTCCTACATGATATTTGTCCCTCCAGACACCCACGTGTCCACTATCCTACATGATATGTGTCCCTCCAGACACCCATTTGTCCACTCTCCTACATGATGTTTGTCCCTCCAGACACCCATGTGTCCACTCTCCTACATGATGTTTGTCCCTCCAGACACCCATGTGTCCACTCTCCTACATGATATTTGTCCCTCCAGACACCCATGTGTCACCTCTCCTACATGATGTTTGTCCCTCCAGACACCCATGTGTCCACTCTCCTACATGATGTTTGTCCCTCCAGACACCCATGTGTCCACTCTCCTACATGATATTGTCCCTCCAGACACCCATGTGTCCACTCTCCTACATGATTTTTGTCCCTCCAGACACCCATGTGCCCACTCTCCTACATGATATTTGTCTCTCCAGACACCCAATTTGTCTACTCTCATACATGATATTTGTCCCTCCAGACACACATGTGTCCACTCACCTACATGATATTTGTCCCTACAGACACCCATGTGTCCACTCTCCTACATGATATTTGTCCCTCCAGACACCCATGTGTCCACTCTCCTACATAGATATTTGTCCCCTATAGACACCCATGTGTCCACTCTCCTACATGATTATTTGTCCATCCAGACACCCATGTGTCCACTCTCCTACATGATATTTTCCCTCCAGACACCCATGTGTCCACTCTCCTACATGATATTTGTCCCTCCAGACACCCATGTGTTGCCACTCTCCTACATGATGTTTGTCCCTCCAGACACCCATGTGTCCACTCTCACTACATGATGTTTGTCCTCCAGACACCCATTTGTCCACTCTCCTACATGATATTTGTCCCTCCAGACACCCATGTGTCCACTCTCCTTCATGATATTTGTCCCTCCAGACACCCATTTGTCCACTCTCCTACATGATGTTTGTCCCTCCAGACACCCATGTGTCCACTCTCCTACATGATAGTGTGGTCCCTCCAGACACCCATGTGTCCCTCTCCTACATATTGTCCCTCCAGACACCCCCATGTGTCCACTCTCCTACATGATATTTGTCCCTCCAGACACACACTTGTCCACTCTCCTACATGATATTTGTCCCTCCAGACACCCATGTGTCCACTCTCCTACATGATATTTGTCCCTCCAGACACCCATGTGTCCACTCTCCTACATGATATTTGTCCTTCCAGACACCTATGTGTCCACTCTCCTACATGATATTTGTCCCTCCAGTCAATCATTTGTCCACTCTCATACATGATATGTGTCCCTCCAGACACCCATGTGTCCACTCTCCTACATGATATTTGTCCCTCCAGACACCCACGTGTCCACTCTCCTACATGATATGTGTCCCTCCAGACACCCATTTGTCCACTCTCCTACATGATGTTTGTCCCTCCAGACACCCATGTGTCCACTCTCCTACATGATGTTTGTCCCTCCAGACACCCATGTGTCCACTCTCCTACATGATATTTGTCCCTCCAGACACCCATGTGTCCACTCTCCTACATGATGTTTGTCCCTCCAGACACCCATGTGTCCACTCTCCTACATGATGTTTGTCCCTCCAGACACCCATGTGTCCACTCTCCTACATGATATTTGTCCCTCCAGACACCCATGTGTCCACTCTCCTACATGATGTTTGTCCCTCCAGACACCCATGTGCCCACTCTCCTACATGATATTTGTCTCTCCAGACACCCATTTGTCTACTCTCATACATGATATTTGTCCCTCCAGACACACATGTGTCCACTCACCCTACATGATATTGTCCCTACAGACACCCATGTGTCCACTCTCCTACATGATATTTGTCCCTCCAGACACCCATATGTCCACTCTCCTACATGATATTTGTCCCTCCAGACACCCATGTGTGCACTCTCCTACATGATGTTTGTCCCTCCAGACACCCATGTGTCCACTCTCCTACATGATATTTGTCCCTCCAGACACCCATGTGTCCACTCTCCTACATGATATTTGTCCCTATAGACACCCATGTGTCCACTCTCCTACATGATATTTGTCCCTCCAGACACCCATGTGTCCACTCTCCTACATGATATGTGTCCCTCTAGACACCCATGTGTCCACTCTCCTACATGATATTTGTCCCTCCAGACACCCATGTGTCCACTCTCCTACATGATATTTGTCCCTCCAGACACCCATGTGTGCACTCTCCTACATGATGTTTGTCCCTCCAGACACCCATGTGTCCACTCTCCTACATGATATTTGTCCCTCCAGACACCCACGTGTCCACTATCCTACATGATATGTGTCCCTCCAGACACCCATTTGTCCACTCTCCTACATGATGTTTGTCCCTCCAGACACCCATGTGTCCACTCTCCTACATGATGTTTGTCCCTCCAGACACCCATGTGTCCACTCTCCTACATGATATTTGTCCTCCAGACACCATGTGTCCACTCTCCTACATGATGTTTGTCCCTCCAGACACCCATGTGTCCACTCTCCTACATTATGTTTGTCCCTCCAGACACCCATGTGTCCACTCTCCTACATGATATTTGTCCTCCAGACACCCATGTGTCACTCTCCTACATGATGTTTGTCCCTCCGACACCCATGTGCCCACTCTCCTACATGATATTTGTCTCTCCAGACACCCATTTGTCTACTCTCATACATGATATTGTCCCTCCAGACACACATGTGTCCACTCACCTACATGATATTTGTCCCTACAGACACCCCATGTGTCCACTCTCCTACATGATATTTGTCCCTCCAGACACCATGTGTCCACTCTCCTACATGATATTTGTCCCTCCAGACACCATGTGTGCACTCTCCTACATGATGTTTGTCCCTCCAGACACCCATGTGTCCACTCTCCTACATGATATTTGTCCCTCCAGACACCCATGTGTCCACTCTCCTACATGATATTTGTCCCTATAGACACCCATGTGTCCCACTCTCCTACATGATATTGTCCCTCCAGACACCCATGTGTCCACTCTCCTACATGATATGTGTCCCTCCAGACACCCATGTGTCCACTCTCATACATGATATTGTCCCTCCAGACACCCATTTGTCCACTCTCATACATGATATTTTCCCTCCAGACACCCACGTGTCCACTATCCTACATGATATGTGTCCCTCCAGACACCCATTTGTCCACTCTCCTACATGATGTTTGTCCTCCAGACACCCATGTGTCCACTCTCCTACATGATGTTGTCCCTCCAGACACCCATGTGTCCACTCTCCTACATGATATTGGCCCTCCAGACACCCATGTGTCCACTCTCCTACATGATGTTTGTCCTCCAGACACCCATGTGTCCACTCTCCTACATGATGTTTGTCCCTCCAGACACCCATGTGTCACTCTCCTACATGATATTTGTCCCTCCAGCACCATGTGTCCACTCTCCTACATATGTTTGTCCTCCAGACCCCATGTGCCCACTCTCTACATGATATTGTCTCTCCAGACACCCATTTGTCTACTCTCATACATGATATTTGTCCCTCCAGACACACACATGTGTCCACTCACCTACATGATATTTGTCCCTACAGACACCCATGTGTCCACTCTCCTACATGATATTTGTCCCTCCAGACACCCATGTGTCCACTCTCCTACATGATATTTGTCCCTCAGACACCATGTGTGCACTCTCATACATGATGTTTGTCCCTCAGACACCCATGTGTCCACTCTCCTACATGATATTTGTCCTCCAGACACCCATGTGTCCACTCTCCTACATGATATTTGTCCCTATAGACACCCCATGTGTCCACTCTCCTACATGATATTTGTCCCTCCAGACACCCATGTGTCCACTCTCCTACATGATATGTGTCCCTCCAGACACCCATGTGTCCACTCTCCTACATGATATTTGTCCCTCCAGACACCCATGTGTCCACTCTCCTACATGATATTTGTCCCTCCAGACACCCATGTGTGCACTCTCCTACATGATGTTTGTCCCTCCAGACACCCATGTGTCCACTCTCCTACATGATGTTTGTCGCTCCAGACAGCCATGTGTCCACTCTGGTACATGATATTTGTCCCTCCAGACACCCATGTGTCCACTCTCCTACATGATGTTTGTCCCTCCAGACACCCATGTGTCCACTCTCCTACATGATGTTTGTCCCTCCAGACACCCATGTGTCCACTCTCCTACATGATGTTTGTCCCTCCAGACAGCCATGTGTCCACTCTCGTACATGATATTTGTCCCTCCAGACAGCCATGTGTGCAGCTTCTGTATGATGTCTGTCTCTCGAGACAGCCATGTGTGCAGATCCTGTATGATGTATGTCTGTCGAGACAGCCATACGAGATTAATCCACCTAATCTGCTACTTCTATGATTGTGTGATTCCACCATTGACAGACACGAATTATGATTGCTTGTAATAAATATGGAATATACAATTCAAGAATACAAGCAAGGGCCGACAACCACAGACAACTTACTGTGGCCATGGACAGGGGCAACAAGCTGACATAGTCACACTCATCATGGGCTGGGGTCTTTGGCGATGCTGGCTAGCTTGCCCAGCTTGAACCACCAGCAGCAGCCTGTTTACCCTCGATGTTCTTGAAGTCCATTGTGGATGGCCGACTGCGGCCGGGTTATGTTGACCACGTAGGTCATCAGAGTGCTCCAGGAGGCGATGATGGGGCTGGTGTTGATGTAACTGGGCTCCGGCAGGTTGGCGTCTGCTGGGATGGTCACCTTCATGGGTTCGGACAGATTCTGGACTGACAGCTGAGAAAGAGAAACCATTGTTGTACACGTGAATCTGACACTACAAGCTGTGGCTACAAGCAGCAGTACAGCTGCTACAGGCTACAACCTTTAGTTGCTACCTCACGAAAACATTGTACTGCTGATGGCTGCCACATACAACATACAGCTGATGGCTACCACATACAAACATACAGTTGACGGCTACCACATACAACATACAGCTGATAGCTGCCACATACAACATACAGTTGATGGCTACCACATACATCATGCAGCTGATGGCTGCCACCTATTAATACCCACAGTCCGTGGCCAACACCCACAGTTATGGCTAAAACCCACATGCCATGGCTAACACATGCAGTTTATGGCTAACATGTACAATTCATTGTCCTGTACACATGCAACACATGTCCTATCTAGTGTTGTTGGCATTGTACACATGTGACAAATGTCCTACCTTGTTCTTGTATGTGCTGTACACATGTGACAAATGTCCTACCTGGTGTTGTTGGCGTTGTACACATGTGACAAATGTCTTACCTGGTGTTGTTGGCGTTGTACACATGTGACAAATGTCCTACCTGGTGTTGTTGGCGTTGTACACATGTGACAAATGTCCTACCTTGTTCTTGTGTGTGCTGTACACATGTGAAAAATGTCCTACCTGGTGTTGTTGGCATTGTACACATGTGACAAATGTCCTACCTTGTTCTTGTGTGTGCTGTACACATGTGACTAATGTCCTACCTTGTTCTTGTGTATGCTGTACACATGTGACAAATGTCCTACCTGGTGTTGTTGACGCTGTACACATGTGACAAATGTCCTACCTTGTTCTTGTGTGTGCTGTACACATGTGACAAATGTCCTACCTGGTGTTGTTGGCGTTGTACACATGTGACAAATGTCCTACCTTGTTCTTGTGTGTGCTGTACACATGTGACAAATGTCCTACCTTGTTCTTGTGTGTGCTGTACACATGTGACAAATGTCATACCTTGTTCTTGTGTGTGCTGTACACATGTGACAAATGTCCTACCTTGTTCTTGTGTATGCTGTACACATGTGACAAATGTCCTACCTGGTGTTGTTGACGCTGTACACATGTGACAAATGTCCTACCTTGTTCTTGTGTGTGCTGTACACATGTGACAAATGTCCTACCTGGTGTTGTTGGCGTTGCACACATGTGACAAATGTCCTACCTGGTGTTGTTGGCGTTGCACACATGTGACAAATGTCCTACCTGGTGTTGTTGGCGTTGTACACATGTGACAAATGTCCTACCTGGTGTTGTTGGCGTTGTACACATGTGACAAATGTCCTACCTTGGTGCTGTATGTGCTGTACACATGTGACAAATGTCCTACCTTGGTGTTGTTGGCGTTGTACAGGCTGACAGTGATAAAACTGCTGTAGGGCGAGATTGCCTTGGCCGAGTCTGAATATCTGAGGGGATAGTTGGTTGACTGGGAGACCTGGGAATGCATTACATGTCAGAATATATTATAACATATGATATCACTGTACGATTGCATAAGATATCTCTGGAAGATTGCACCTGGTATCTCTGGAAGATTGCACCTGGTATCTCTGTAAGATTGCACATGATATCTCTGTACGATCTCCATAAATACTGGACTGGATGTAAACTACCTGATAATAATAGGACGTACTGAAATCAAACATGTGACTTAATAACTGCATATACTGGCATGAAACTGTCGTCTTATACGAGGGCGAGTCAAGTCAGTCACACAGTTCTGTGGGATGGCAGGTAAATGTAGTTGGTGTTTTCTACAGGTGTCATTAGGTGACAGCAACATCGAACTTTATATTCCCGTTCGTCAAGTGGCGCATGCGCAGCGCATAAACAAAATGGCGACTGTACTTACGGAGTGTACAACCAAAGAGCAACGTGCTGTTGTGCGTTTTTTGTGAGCAAAAGGACTGCATGCAACTGACATTCATAAGGAATTGCTACTTGTTTATGCTGACTACCAGCTCGAATCAAAGCGTGCTTGAATGCAATGGAAACATTCTTCTTCGCCTTAGGTCCAAAAATTCAAGGTTCCGCCATCAGCAGGGAAGGTTATGATGACAGTGTTCTGGCATTGTCAAGGAGTGTTTTTAACCAATTTCAAGAAGAAAGGTGACAATGTGAATTCTGAATCGTACTGTGAAGATCTATCGATGCGTATTGACGCAATTCGAAGAAAACGTCCAGGACTGCTGATTATAGGAGTGTTGCTTCTCCATGACAATGCCAGACCACATACGGCTTGATTAACTCAGGAGAAAATTAACCAAATGAGGTGGGAAGTTCTGAATCATCCACCTTACAACCCCGCCTTATCCCCTAGCGATTTCCAGCTTTTTGGTCTACTGAAACCCCCTGACGGGAGACATTTCGCGAATGACGCCGAAGTTGAATGTGAAGTGAAAACATGGTATAGAAAACAGAGCACACAGTCCTATGCAGCCGGTTTGGGAGGACTGAGAAACGATGGCATAATGCATCAATGTTGGTGGAAATTATGTTGAGAAATAAAGGGACACTGTTTATATAAACATAAACTGGTTTCAAGTGTGACTTACTTATTGACTTCCCCACGTATGTTTGGTGTAGCACCCTTCCTCATTTTCTCCTCCTCCGCCTCCTCCTCCTCCAACTTCTTTTCGTTTTCCCCTCCTCCTTCTTCTGCCCCTGTTGTGTTTTACAGAGTCAGATTAGGACAAGCTATCTGAACATGGTCTGCCCACAAGATGGTGTTAGTTCCTCGAACATCTCACACGTGGGCCTGCCTACTGGTCTACTCCTGTCTATTGGTCTACTCCTGTCTATTGGTCTGTTCCTGTCTATTGGTTTGTTCCTGTCTACTGGTCTATTCCTGTCTACTGGTCTACTCCTGTCTACTGGTCTACTCCTGTCTATTGGTCTACTCCTGTCTACTGGTCTATTCCTGTCTATTTGTCTACTCTGTCTTGTGGTCTACTTCTGTCTATTGGTCTACTCCTGTCCTTTGGTCTACTCCTGTCTATTGGTCTACTCCTGTCTATTGGTCTACTCCTGTCTATTGGTCTGTTCCTGTCTATTGGTCTACTCCTGTCCTTTGGTCTACTCCTGTCTATTGGTCTGTTCCTGTCTATTGGTCTACTCCTGTCTATCGGTCTATTCCTGTCTATAGATCTACTGCCTATGTGTCTACTCCTGTCCTTTGGTCTACACCTGTCTATTGGTCTACTCCTGTATATTGGTCTACTCCTGTCTATTGGTCTACTCATGTCTATTGGTCTACTCCTGTCTTTTGGTCTACTCCTGTCTATTGGTCTACTCCTCTCTAATGGTCTATTCCTGTCTATTGGTCTACTCCTGTATAAAGGTCTACTCCTGTCTATTCATCTACTCATGTCTATTGGTCTACTCCTGTCTATTGGTCTACTCATGTCTATTGGTCTACTCCTGTCTTTTGGTCTACTCCTGTCTATTGTCTACTCCTCTCTATTGGTCTACTCCTGTCTATTGGTCTACTCCTGCTATTGGTCTACTTCTGTCATTCCCCTATCCCACCACTTGTGGGGACTATCTATTTGTCTGTTTCTGGATCTGTGTGCTGGATGCTGGTATATATAACACTTGTAAATGCACACTCACTTGTACCAGCTTCACATTGCTGACACACTGAGCAGATGCGCATCATGGAGATAGACAACTGTTGAAGATTGTGTGTGTGTGTGTGACTGACATGTTTGCGCGCGCGTGTTTAGTCGTTATACGGTTATACCTCTCACTCGAGGCAACAGTGGACCCTCTCCAACATTAGATAATATGTTTAACAGGTGAATGTCCGACTAGCTTCTTCATCTACTACAACCCATAAATCTAGACCCCGCTGCCACAGGCTCCCATGGGAAAACAACACAACATATAATAACAACAATCACTGTACCACGACAACACAGGATGACAACAATGATCACTGTACCGCCACAAAACAGGTGACAACAATGATCACTGTACCCCACAACACAGGATGAAAACAACTATCACTGTACCCCCAACAACATAGAATGACAACAACGATCACAACACAGGATCACAACAATGATCATTGTACCGCCAAACACAGATGACAACACCACCACGTACCGCACAACCACAGGTCCATCGTTGTCCCCGTCGTCCAGAAAGAAATGTTTGGGAAGACAACTCACCGGTGAGCCAGGAGCCACAGCTGCATCCCGCTAAGTCTACACCATGGTCTTTTCCAAGACTTGCTTCATCTTCAGAGAGTTGGAAGATTGTTTTGTTTGTTGTGTGTGTGTGTGTGTGACTGACATGTGTGCGCGCGCGTGTTTAGTCGTTATACGGTTATACCTCTCACTCGAGGCAACAGTGGACACTCTCCAACATTAGATAATATGTTTAACAGGTGAATGTCCGACTAGCTTCTTCATCTACTATCAAACCCATATTTCTAGACCCCGCTGCCACAGGCTCCCATGGGAAAACAACACAACATATAATAACAACAATCACTGTACCACCACAACACATAATGACAACAATGATCACTGTACCACCACAAAACAGGATGACAACAATGATCACTGTACCGCCACAAAACAGGATGACAACAATGATCACTGTACCGCCACAACACAGGATGAAAACAACTATCACTGTACCCCCACAACATAGAATGACAACAACGATCACAACACTGGATCACAATAATGATCATTGTACCGCCAAACACAGGATGACAACACCAAACCACGTACCGCCACAACCACAGGTCCATCGTTGTCCCCGTCGTCCAGAAAGGAAATGTTGGGGAAGACAACTCCACCGGTGGAGCCAGGAGCCAACAGCTGCATCCCGCTAAGTTCGACACCACTGGTCTTTTCCAAGACTTGCTTCATCTTCAGAGAGTTGCACTCCAAGGTCTGACAGATACAGACAGACAGAGAGTTGCATTCCAAGGTCTGACAGACACAGACAGAGAGTTACACTCCAAGGTCTGACAGATACAGACAGACAGAGAGTTGCACTCCAAGGTCTGACAGACACAGACAGAGAGTTACACTCCAAGGTCTGACAGATACAGACAGAGAGTTACACTCCAAGGTCTGACAGACACAGACAGAGAGTTACACTCCAAGGTCTGACAGATACAGACAGACAGAGAGTTGCATTCCAAGGTCTGACAGACACAGACAGAGAGTTGCACTCCAAGGTCTGACAGATACAGACAGACAGAGAGTTGCACTCCAAGGTCTGACAGACACAGACAGAGAGTTACACTGCAAGATCTGGCAGACACAGACAGAGAGTTACACTGCAAGGTGTGACAGACACAGACAGAGAGTTACACTGCAAGGTGTGACAGAAACAGACAGAGAGTTACACTGCAAGGTGTGACAGACACAGACAGAGAGTTACACTGCAAGGTGTGACAGAAACAGACAGAGAGTTACACTCCAAGGTCTGACAGACACAGACAGAGAGTTACACTGCAAGGTGTGACAGAAACAGACAGAGAGTTACACTGCAAGGTGTGACAGACACAGACAGAGAGTTACACTGCAAGGTGTGACAGACACAGACAGAGAGTTACACTGCAAGGTGTGACAGACACAGACAGAGAGTTACACTGCAAGGTGTGACAGAAACAGACAGAGAGTTACACTGCAAGGTGTGACAGACACAGACAGAGAGTTACACTGCAAGGTGTGACAGACACAGACAGAGAGTTACACTGCAAGGTGTGACAGAAACAGACAGAGAGTTACACTCCAAGGTCTGACAGACACAGACAGAGAGTTACACTGCAAGGTGTGACAGAAACAGACAGAGAGTTACACTGCAAGGTGTGACAGACACAGACAGAGAGTTACACTGCAAGGTGTGACAGACACAGACAGAGAGTTACACTGCAAGGTGTGACAGAAACAGACAGAGAGTTACACTCCAAGGTCTGACAGACACAGACAGAGAGTTACACTGCAAGGTGTGACAGACACAGACAGAGAGTTACACTCCAAGGTCTGACAGACACAGACAGACAGAGAGTTACACTGCAAGGTCTGACAGACACAGACAGAGAGTTACACTGCAAGGTCTGACAGACACAGACAGAGAGTTACACTGCAAGGTCTGACAGACACAGACAGACAGAGAGTTACACTCCAAGGTCTGACAGACACAGACAGAGAGTTACACTGCAAGGTCTGACAGACACAGACAGACAGAGAGTTACACTCCAAGGTCTGACAGACACAGACAGACAGAGAGTTACACTGCAAGGTCTGACAGACACAGACAGAGAGTTACACTCCAAGGTCTGACAGACACAGACAGACAGAGAGTTACACTCCAAGGTCTGACAGACACAGACAGAGAGTTACACTGCAAGGTCTGACAGACACAGACAGAGAGTTACACTCCAAGGTCTGACAGGCACAGACAGAGAGTTACACTGCAAGGTCTGACAGACACAGACAGAGAGTTACACTGCAAGGTCTGACAGACACAGACAGACAGAGAGTTACACTCCAAGGTCTGACAGGACACAGACAGAGAGTTACACTGCAAGGTCTGACAGACACAGACAGAGAGTTACACTCCAAGGTCTGGCAGACACAGACAGACAGAGAGTTACACTCCAAGGTCTGACAGACACAGACAGAGAGTTACACTCCAAGGTCTGACAGGCACAGACAGAGAGTTACACTGCAAGGTCTGAACGACACAGACAGAGAGTTACACTGCAAGGTCTGACAGACACAGACAGAGAGTTACACTGCAAGGTCTGACAGACACAGACAGAGAGTTACACTGCAAGGTCTGACAGACACAGACAGAGAGTTACACTGCAAGGTCTGACAGACACAGACAGAGAGTTACACTGCAAGGTCTGACAGACACAGACAGAGAGTTACACTGCAAGGTCTGACAGACACAGACAGAGAGTTACACTGCAAGGTCTGACAGACACAGACAGAGAGTTACACTGCAAGGTCTGACAGACACAGACAGACAGAGAGTTACACTCCAAGGTCTGACAGGCACAGACAGAGAGTTACACTGCAAGGTCTGACAGACACAGACAGAGAGTTACACTCCAAGGTCTGACAGGCACAGACAGAGAGTTACACTGCAAGGTCTGACAGACACAGACAGACAGAGAGTTACACTCCAAGGTCTGACAGGCACAGACAGAGAGTTACACTGCAAGGTCTGACAGACACAGACAGAGAGTTACACTGCAAGGTCTGACAGACACAGACAGACAGAGAGTTACACTGCAAGGTCTGACAGGCACAGACAGAGAGTTACACTGCAAGGTCTGACAGACACAGACAGAGAGAGAGTTACACTCCAAGGTCTGACAGACACAGACAGACAGAGAGTTACATTGCAAGGTCTGACAGACACAGACAGAGAGTTACACTGCAAGGTCTGACAGACACAGACAGACAGAGAGTTACACTCCAAGGTCTGACAGACACAGACAGACAGAGAGTTACATTGCAAGGTCTGACAGACACAGACAGACAGAGAGTTACACTGCAAGGTGTGACAGACACAGACAGACAGAGAGTTACACTGCAAGATCTGGCAGACACAGACAGACAGAGAGTTACACTCCAAGGTCTGACAGACACAGACAGACAGAGAGTTACATTGCAAGGTCTGACAGACACAGACAGACAGAGAGTTACACTGCAAGGTCTGACAGACACAGACAGAGAGTTACACTCCAAGATCTGGCAGACACAGACAGACAGAGAGTTACATTGCAAGGTCTGACAGACACAGACAGACAGAGAGTTACACTGCAAGGTCTGACAGACACAGACAGAGAGTTACACTGCAAGGTCTGACAGACACAGACAGAGAGTTACACTCCAAGGTCTGACAGACACAGACAGAGAGTTACACTCCAAGGTCTGACAGACACAGACAGACAGAGAGTTACACTCCAAGGTCTGACAGACACAGACAGAGAGTTACACTGCAAGGTGTGACAGACACAGACAGAGAGTTACACTCCAAGGTCTGGACAGACACAGACAGACAGAGAGTTACACTCCAAGGTCTGGCAGACACAGACAGACAGAGAGTTACACTCCAAGGTCTGACAGGACACAGACAGACAGAGAGTTACACTCCAAGGTCTGACAGCACAGACAGACAGAGAGTTACACTCAAGGTCTGACAGACACAGACAGACAGAGAGTTGACACTGCAAGGTCTGACAGACACAGACAGAGAGTTACACTGCAAGGTCTGACAGACACAGACAGAGAGTTACACTGCAAGGTCTGACAGACACAGACAGAGAGTTACACTCCAAGGTCTGGCAGACACAGACAGACAGAGAGTTACACTCCAAGGTCTGACAGGCACAGACAGACAGAGAGTTACACTCCAAGGTCTGACAGGACACAGACAGACAGAGAGTTACACTCCAAGGTCTGACAGACACAGACAGACAGAGAGTTACACTGCAAGGTCTGACAGACACAGACAGACAGAGAGTTACACTCCAAGGTCTGACAGACACAGACAGACAGAGAGTTACACTCCAAGGTCTGGCAGACACAGACAGACAGAGAGTTACACTTGCAAGGTCTGACAGACACAGACAGACAGAGAGTTACACTGCAAGGTCTGACAGACACAGACAGAGAGTTACACTCCAAGGTCTGACAGACACAGACAGACAGAGAGTTACACTCCAAGGTCTGACAGACACAGACAGAGAGTTACACTCCAAGGTCTGACAGACACAGACAGACAGAGAGTTACACTCCAAGGTCTGACAGACACAGACAGAGAGTTGCACTCCAAGGTCTGACAGACACAGACAGAGAGTTACACTCCAAGGTCTGACAGACACAGACAGAGAGTTACACTCCAAGGTCTGACAGACACAGACAGAGAGTTACACTCCAAGGTCTGACAGACACAGACAGACAGAGAGTTACACTCCAAGGTCTGACAGACACAGACAGACAGAGAGTTACACTGCAAGGTCTGACAGACACAGACAGACAGAGAGTTACACTCCAAGGTCTGACAGACACAGACAGAGAGTTACACTCCAAGGTCTGACAGACACAGACAGACAGAGAGTTACACTCCAAGGTCTGGCAGACACAGACAGACAGAGAGTTACACTCCAAGGTCTGACAGGACACAGACAGACAGAGAGTTACACTCCAAGGTCTGACAGACACAGACAGACAGAGAGTTACACTCCAAGGTCTGACAGACACAGACAGACAGAGAGTTACACTGCAAGGTCTGACAGACACAGACAGAGAGTTACACTGCAAGGTCTGACAGACACAGACAGAGAGTTACACTGCAAGGTCTGACAGACACAGACAGACAGAGAGTTACACTCCAAGGTCTGACAGACACAGACAGAGAGTTACACTGCCAAGGTCTGACAGACACAGACAGAGAGTTACACTCCAAGGTCTGACAGACACAGACAGACAGAGAGTTACACTCCAAGGTCTGACAGACACAGACAGAGAGTTACACTGCAAGGTCTGACAGACACAGACAGACAGAGAGTTACACTCCAAGGTCTGACAGACACAGACAGACAGAGAGTTACACTCCAAGGTCTGACAGACACAGACAGACAGAGAGTTACACTCCAAGGTCTGACAGACACAGACAGACAGAGAGTTACACTCCAAGGTCTGACAGACACAGACAGACAGAGAGTTACACTGCAAGGTCTGACAGACACAGACAGAGAGTTACACTCCAAGGTCTGACAGACACAGACAGACAGAGAGTTTACACTCCAAGGATCTGACAGACACAAGACAGAGAGTTACACTGCAAGATCTGACAGACACAGACAGAGAGTTACACTCCAAGGTCTGACAGACATAAACAGACAGAGAGTTACACTCCAAGGTCTGACAGACACAGACAGAGAGTTACACTGCAAGGTGTGACAGACACAGACAGAGAGTTACACTCCAAGGTCTGACAGACATAAACAGACAGAGAGTTACACTGCAAGATCTGGCAGACACAGACAGAGAGTTACACTGCAAGGTGTGACAGACACAGACAGAGAGTTACACTCCAAGGTCTGACAGACACAGACAGAGAGTTACACTCCAAGGTCTGACAGACACAGACAGAGAGTTACACTCCAAGATCTGACAGACACAGACAGAGAGTTACACTCCAAGGTCTGACAGACACAGACAGAGAGTTACACTCCAAGGTCTGACAGACACAGACAGAGAGTTACACTCCAAGGTCTGACAGACACAGACAGAGAGTTACACTCCAAGGTCTGACAGACAACAGACAGAGAGTTACACTCCAAGGTCTGACAGACACAGACAGAGAGTTACACTCCAAGGTCTGACAGACACAGACAGACAGAGAGTTACACTCCAAGGTCTGGCAGACACAGACAGACAGAGAGTTACACTCCAAGGTCTGACAGACACAGACAGACAGAGAGTTACACTCCAAGGTCTGACAGACACAGACAGACAGAGAGTTACACTCCAAGGTCTGACAGACACAGACAGACAGAGAGTTACACTCCAAGGTCTGACAGACACAGACAGACAGAGAGTTACACTCCAAGGTCTGACAGACACAGACAGAGAGTTACACTCCAAGGTCTGACAGACACAGACAGACAGAGAGTTACACTCCAAGGTCTGACAGACACAGACAGACAGAGAGTTACACTGCAAGGTCTGACAGACACAGACAGACAGAGAGTTACACTCCAAGGTCTGACAGACACAGACAGACAGAGAGTTACACTCCAAGGTCTGACAGACACAGACAGAGAGTTACACTCCAAGGTCTGACAGACACAGACAGACAGAGAGTTACACTGCAAGATCTGACAGATACAGACAGACAGAGAGTTACACTCCAAGGTCTGACAGACACAGACAGACAGAGAGTTACACTCCAAGGTCTGACAGACACAGACAGAGAGTTACACTCCAAGGTCTGACAGACACAGACAGAGAGTTACACTGCAAGATCTGGCAGACACAGACAGACAGAGAGTTACACTGCAAGGTCTGACAGACACAGACAGACAGAGAGTTACACTGCAAGGTCTGACAGACATAAACAGACAGAGAGTTACACTGCAAGATCTGACAGACATAAACAGACAGAGAGTTACACTGCAAGATCTGGCAGACACAGACAGACAGAGAGTTACACTCCAAGGTCTGACAGACATAAACAGACAGAGAGTTACACTGCAAGATCTGACAGACACAGACAGACAGAGAGTTACACTCCAAGGTCTGACAGACATAAACAGACAGAGAGTTACACTGCAAGGTCTGACAGACACAGACAGAAGAGTTACACTCCAAGGTCTGACAGACTAAACAGACAGAGAGTTACACTGCAAGATCTGGACAGACACAGACAGACAGAGAGTTACACTCCAAGGTCTGACAGACATAAACAGACAGAGAGTTACACTGCAAGGTCTGACAGACACAGACAGAGAGTTACACTCCAAGGTCTGACAGACATAAACAGACAGAGAGTTACACTGCAAGATCTGGCAGACACAGACAGACAGAGAGTTACACTCCAAGGTCTGACAGATACAGACAGACAGAGAGTTACACTGCAAGATCTGACAGACACAGACAGAGAGTTACACTGCAAGGTCTGACAGACACAGACAGAGAGTTACACTGCAAGGTCTGGCAGACACAGACAGACAGAGAGTTACACTGCAAGATCTGACAGACACAGACAGACAGAGAGTTACATTGCAAGGTCTGGCAGACATAAACAGACAGAGAGTTACACTGCAAGATCTGACAGACACAGACAGACAGAGAGTTACACTGCAAGATCTGACAGATACAGACAGACAGAGAGTTACACTGCAAAATCTGACAGACACAGACAGACAGAGAGTTACACTGCAAGATCTGGCAGACACAGACAGACAGAGAGTTACACTGCAAGATCTGACAGACACAGACAGACAGAGAGTTACATTGCAAGGTCTGGCAGACATAAACAGACAGAGAGTTACACTGCAAGATCTGACAGACACAGACAGACAGAGAGTTACACTGCAAGATCTGACAGATACAGACAGACAGAGAGTTACACTGCAAGATCTGACAGACACAGACAGACAGAGAGTTACACTGCAAGATCTGACAGACACAGACAGACAGAGAGTTACACTGCAAGATCTGACAGACACAGACAGACAGAGAGTTACATTGCAAGGTCTGACAGATACAGACAGACAGAGAGTTACACTGCAAGATCTGGCAGACACAGACAGACAGAGAGTTACATTGCAAGGTCTGGACAGACATACAGACAGAGAGTTACACTCCAAGGTCTGACAGACACAGACAGACAGAGAGTTACACTCAAGGATCTGACAGATACAGACAGACAGAGAGTTACACTCCAAGTCTGACAGACACAGACAGACAGAGAGTTACACTGCAAGATCTGACAGATACAGACAGACAGAGAGTTACACTGCAAGATCTGACAGACACAGACAGACAGAGAGTTACACTGCAAGGTCTGACAGACACAGACAGACAGAGAGTTACACTGCAAGGTCTGACAGACACAGACAGACAGAGAGTTACACTCCAAGGTCTGACAGACACAGACAGAGAGTTACACTCCAAGGTCTGACAGACACAGACAGACAGAGAGTTACACTCCAAGGTCTGGCAGACACAGACAGACAGAGAGTTACACTGCCAAGGTCTGACAGACATAGACAGAGAGTTACACTCCAAGGTCTGACAGACACAGACAGACAGAGAGTTACACTGCAAGGTCTGACAGACACAGACAGACAGAGAGTTACACTCCAAGGTCTGACAGACACAGACAGACAGAGAGTTACACTCCAAGGTCTGACAGACACAGACAGACAGAGAGTTGCACTCCAAGGTCTGACAGACACAGACAGAGAGTTACACTCCAAGGTCTGACAGACACAGACAGACAGAGAGTTACACTCAAGGTCTGACAGACACAGACAGACAGAGAGTTACACTCCAAGGTCTGGACAGACACAGACAGAGAGTTACACTGCAAGGTCTGACAGACACAGACAGACAGAGAGTTACACTCCAAGGTCTGACAGACACAGACAGACAGAGAGTTACACTCCAAGGTCTGACAGACACAGACAGAGAGTTACACTCCAAGGTCTGACAGACACAGACAGACAGAGAGTTACACTCCAAGGTCTGACAGACACAGACAGACAGAGAGTTACACTCCAAGGTCTGACAGACACAGACAGACAGAGAGTTACACTCCAAGGTCTGACAGACACAGACAGACAGAGAGTTACACTCCAAGGTCTGACAGACACAGACAGACAGAGAGTTCACTCAAGGTCTGACAGACACAGACAGACAGAGAGTTACACTGCAAGGTCTGACAGACACAGACAGACAGAGAGTTACACTCCAAGGTCTGACAGACACAGACAGACAGAGAGTTACACTCCAAGGTCTGACAGACACAGACAGACAGAGAGTTTCCACTCCAAGGTCTGACAGACACAGACAGAGAGTTGCACTCCAAGGTCGACAGACACAGACAGAGAGTTTACACTCCAAGGTCTGACAGACAACAGACAGAGAGTTACACTGCAAGGTCTGACAGACACAGACAGAGAGTTACACTCCAAGGTCTGACAGACACAGACAGAGAGAGTTTACACTGCAAGGTCTGACAGACACAGACAGACAGAGAGTTACACTGCAAGGTCTGACAGACACGACAGACAGAGTTACACTCCAAGTCTGACAGACACAGAGACAGAGAGTTACACTCCAAGGTCTGACAGACATAAACAGACAGAGAGTTACACTCCAAGGTCTGACAGACATAAACAGACAGAGAGTTACACTGCAAGGTCTGACAGACACAGACAGAGAGTTACACTGCAAGGTCTGACAGACACAGACAGACAGAGAGTTACACTGCAAGGTCTGACAGACACAGACAGACAGAGAGTTACACTGCAAGGTCTGACAGACACAGACAGACAGAGAGTTACACTGCAAGGTCTGACAGACACAGACAGAGAGTTACACTGCAAGGTCTGACAGACACAGACAGACAGAGAGTTACACTGCAAGGTCTGACAGACACAGACAGACAGAGAGTTACACTGCAAGGTCTGACAGATACAGACAGACAGAGAGTTACACTGCAAGGTCTGGCAGACACAGACAGAGAGTTACACTGCAAGGTCTGACAGACACAGACAGACAGAGAGTTACACTGCAAGGTCTGACAGACACAGACAGACAGAGTTACACTGCAAGGTCTGACAGACACAGACAGACAGAGAGTTACACTGCAAGGTCTGACAGACACAGACAGACAGAGAGTTACACTGCAAGGTCTGACAGACACAGACAGAGAGTTACAATGCAAGGTCTGACAGACACAGACAGACAGACAGAGTTACACTGCAAGGTCTGACAGACACAGACAGACAGAGTTACACTGCAAGGTCTGACAGACACAGACAGACAGAGTTACACTGCAAGATCTGGCAGACACAGACAGACAGAGTTACACTGCAAGGTCTGACAGACACAGACAGACAGAGAGTTACACTCCAAGGTCTGACAGACACAGACAGACAGAGAGTTACACTCCAAGGTCTGACAGACACAGACAGACAGAGTTACACTGCAAGGTCTGGCAGACAGAGACAGACAGAGAGTTACACTGCAAGGTCTGACAGACACAGACAGAGAGTTACACTGCAAGGTCTGACAGACACAGACAGACAGACAGAGTTACACTCCAAGGTCTGACAGACAGACAGACAGAGAGTTGCATTCCAAGGTCTGACAGACAGACAGACAGACAGAGAGTTACACTCCAAGGTCTGACAGACAGACAGACAGAGAGTTGCATTCCAAGGTCTGACAGACACAGACAGACAGAGTTACACTGCAAGGTCTGACAGACACAGACAGACAGAGTTACACTGCAAGGTCTGACAGACACAGACAGAGAGTTACACTCCAAGGTCTGACAGACACAGACAGAGAGTTACACTCCAAGGTCTGACAGACACAGACAGAGAGTTACACTCCAAGGTCTGACAGACACAGACAGAGAGTTACACTCCAAGGTCTGACAGACACAGACAGAGAGTTACACTCCAAGGTCTGACAGACACAGACAGAGAGTTACACTCCAAGGTCTGACAGACACAGACAGAGAGTTACACTCCAAGGTCTGACAGACACAGACAGAGAGTTACACTCCAAGGTCTGACAGACACAGACAGAGAGTTACTGCAGGTCTGACAGACACAGACAGAGAGTTACACTCCAAGGTCTGACAGACACAGACAGAGAGTTACACTCCAAGGTCTGGCAGACACAGACAGAGAGTTACACTCCAAGGTCTGACAGACACAGACAGAGAGTTACATTGCAAGGTCTGACAGACACAGACAGACAGAGAGTTACATTGCAAGGTCTGACAGACACAGACAGACAGAGAGTTACACTCCAAGGTCTGACAGACACAGACAGACAGAGAGTTACACTCCAAGGTCTGACAGACACAGACAGAGAGTTACACTCCAAGGTCTGACAGACACAGACAGAGAGTTACACTCCAAGGTCTGACAGACACAGACAGACAGAGAGTTACTGCAGGTCTGACAGACACAGACAGAGAGTTACTGCAGGTCTGACAGACACAGACAGAGAGTTACTGCAGGTCTGACAGACACAGACAGAGAGTTACACTCCAAGGTCTGACAGACACAGACAGAGAGTTACACTCCAAGGTCTGACAGACACAGACAGAGAGTTACACTCCAAGGTCTGACAGACACAGACAGAGAGTTACACTCCAAGGTCTGACAGACACCAGACAGAGAGTTACACTCCAAGGTCTGACAGACACAGACAGAGAGTTACACTCCAAGTCTGACAGACACAGACAGAGAGTTACACTCCAGAGGTCTGACAGACACAGACAGAGAGTTACTGCAGGTCTGACAGACACAGACAGAGAGTTACACTCCAAGGTCTGACAGACACAGACAGAGAGTTACACTCCAAGGTCTGGCAGACACAGACAGAGAGTTACACTCCAAGGTCTGACAGACACAGACAGAGAGTTACATTGCAAGGTCTGACAGACACAGACAGACAGAGAGTTACATTGCAAGGTCTGACAGACAGACAGACAGAGAGTTGCACTCCAAGGTCTGACAGACACAGACAGACAGAGAGTTACATTGGTCTGGCAGACACAGAGAGGGAGGGAGTGAACGAACAAACGAACGAACGAACGAACAAACTTTATTTTCGAAGGGTAACAAATTGGGCACGCATGCTCGTCTTACATTCGGTCCTTCCAATCTCTCATCTTTCATTCATCAGTGCATAGTGCATTCACATAGGAAAAAAACATTGTCAAATGAATGTTGTAAGCATAAACAATGCATGTTACCATCGTATGAGACAAATCCCACACCCACCCACCCATCCCCGATCCATCCACGTGTCCCCCACACACACATCCACCACCCACATACCCACAGGCACATACATGACCCCATCCATCCATCCATCCCCCAACCCACACACACCCCCACATACACCATCTCCCCACCCACACACACACATCTCCCACCCACAACACACCCCCACACACATCCCCCACCCAACCACACACAAACCCAGGCACACATGCATGCAACCACCCACCCATACCCACCCACACATCCCCCCATCCACACGCACACATCCTCCACCCATCCCATAACCTACCAACACTCACCCACCCACATATCCTCCACCACCCACCCACACGCCCCCAATCACTCAGCCGAACACACATTCCCCCAAGCGAGAGAGAGAGATCAAATCAAATCAAATCAAATCAACTTTATTAGGGTCACAAATTGGGCGCGCAGGCCCGTCTTACATTCGGCCCTTTCAATCACTCGTCTTTCGTTCATCAAGAGCATTATACATTTACATAGGAAGAAAAATAAACATTGTGAAATGAATGTTGTAAACATAAACAAGGCTAATTACCATGTTATGAAGCCCATCTCCCACCTATCCATACATCACCCCACCCACACAACCCCACCTACCCACACACACGCGCACCAAGGGACACATAAACACCCCCACCTACCCACACACACGCACACCAAGGGACACATACATACCCCACCAACCGACCCATCCCCCTTCCCGCACATCCCCCACCCACACACACTGCCCTCACCTGATCCCCCAACCAAAACACACTCGCCATCCACAAACATTCCCCCACCAACCCACACATCCCACGCCCATCCACTTCTTAACCCACACATCCTCTCCCCACCCACACCTCAAACCACCCATCCCGTAGCCACATCTCCATCGACAACATATTCCCCACCCATGCACACAATCCCCACCAACCCACACATCGCACATTCACTCACACATCCCCAAACCATACACACACATCCCCACCACTGACATGTCCCTACCCCCCACCCCACCCACACACACCTCCCTAACCACCCATACATCCCCAATCCACACACCCCACCACCCACACATACAACTTCCACCCACCCACACATGCTTAACCTAAACCCCACCACGCAATCCCCCACCCGCACATCACATACACCCCCTACCACGCACTATTCCCAACCCACGCACCACACACACACATATCCCTCACCAACACATCCCCACTTACACACCACACACATATCCCCCACCCAGATACCACACAATATTCCCACCCACACCCACAGAGAGAGAGAGAGAGAGAGAGAGAGACAGAGAGACAGAGAGAGACAGAGAGAGAGAGTTACACTGCAAAGTCTGACAGACACATACACACACACACATAGAGAGAGAGAGAGAGAGAGAGAGAGAGAGAGAGAGAGAGAGAGAGAGAGAGAGAGAGAGAGAGAGAGAGAGAGAGAGAGAGAGAGAGCTACACTGCAAAGTCTGGCAGACACAGACTATCAAACAGACAGACATTATAGTCTGTTTGAATTAAATATTATCGGTAAATCTAAACAGTAATTAAAACATGTCTGACAGAAACTGATAGAAAGTATAGTATAGGTCGCTGAAATACTGCAGGCAAGTCTATACAGTAATTTAAATATAATGTTGGAGTTTGTGCGTTCGTAATTGTCACCTCTGTCAGTTCAAACTCAGTGATAATGTAATTGTCACCTCTGTCAGTTCAAACTCAGTGATAATGTAATTGTCACCTCTGTCAGTTCAAACTCAGTGATAATGTAATTGCTCACCAGGTGTCCTCCGTCTCTTTATTGCCTCTAGTTTATGTGTTGTTCTAGTTCATACCAACATTCACAACAAACAAATACATAAATACAATAACAACAACAACACCAACGACAACAACACGGGGCTGCGTTCACCCACCTGGCCTGGCACGCTGATGCGAGAGAAGCAAGCGACCTGTTGATCCAGGGCTGCCAGCAGTTGTGCGCGGCCTTGCTGGGCCTGTCAATGAAACCACCAGACGGTCATGTAGACAAGGATCGCATTCACATGTTCTCACAGTCAGTCATTTTATTTATTTCTACTGAAAGATGCGTTGAGTTGAGTTGAGTTGAGTTAAGAACCTACATCACTGCACTCAGGACATTCCCATACATGCTCCGTCCCCTCGTTCAACCGCCAGAGAAGAGTCATACTACTAATCGTTCACACCGCTATCTGATTAAAAGTTCTCCTGGTCTTCCCTCTCAGTTTCGAGATTCTTCCAGAACCCCTGCCGATCCCCCGCAATCTCATTCTTTCCACATATGGGTTCTCAATCTGTTCCTCCACCTTCTCCACCTGGTCCCACAAGCGCACATAGGCAAAATTCCACCAAGAGGTGCCTTCCCTGCTAGACTATCAGCCTATTCATTCCCCCGTACACCCGCATGGCCAGGGCAAAATATCCACACAATTCTCACGATCTGTGACCTCTGAAGCGACGAGAGCCATTCCACCAGAAACATTCCTTTCTCCACTTTGCTAAGCATACTCTTTGAATCCGTAATGAATACAACGTGTGTTGCAGTAGTCTCCTCTAGCTGAAAGATGCGTTAACATAAACAAGTGTTGTCAATTCTTCCTCAGCCATCATGTCACTATCCTAGGTAACACTTCCTATAGGACAGTTGCTGTCACTGTCCACAGGTACAATTCCCAGTGAAGGTACTTCCCTGTGGGTACTAGTCTGGAGTCTGTGGGACAATCAACCACCTGACATCCGCATCGAGTTTGAATCAAACTGAATTTAGTAAGGATTCGGCATTGGGTTGATTAGATACACGTCAATGAAGGAGATGAGTAATTTGATACACGTCAATGAGGGAGATGACTGATGGGATACACGTCAATGAGGGAGATGACTGATGGGATACACATCAATAAGGGAGATGACTGATGGGATACACGTCAATGAGGGAGATGACTGATGGGATACACGACAATGAGGGAGATGACTGATGGAATAAACGTCAATGAGGGAGATGACTGATGAGATAAACCTCAATGAGGGATTTGACTGATGGGATACACCTCAATGGGGGAGATGACTGATGGGATACACGTCAATGAGGGAGAAGACTGATGGGATGCATGTCAATGAGGGAGATGACTGATAGGATACACGTCAATGAGGGAGAAGACTGATGGAATACATGTCAATGAGGGAGATGACCGATGAGATAAACCTCAATGAGGGATTTGACTGATGGGATACACCTCAATGAGGAAGATGACTGATGAGATACACGTCAATGAGGGAGAAGACTGATGGGATACACGTCAATGAGGGGATGCTAGACTACAGAGAGCGGGAGACTGTTGTTGTGCTCACCACTTGTTCCTGTCTGAGCCGGTTGATTCTCGCTATATGCCACTCCATGGCCTCCTCAAAAGAGTCGGCAGCACTGAAATCTGAGGACAAATATCATTCAATCCAGCTATTAAATACAATTATAAGGACACATATAATACAATCCAGCTTTAAGATACAATTATAAGGACAAATATCATCCAATCCAGCTTTCAGATAACAATCATAAGGTTAAATATCAGTTGATACACAGCAAATTTGGATCGTCCCGACAAATAATATGAACATGATTGAGGAAAACTGGAATCATTTGATTACAAACGTGTTATAGAAACAACACTTCATCGGCTAATGAACATAGACATCGGGCAGCAGGCTTGAAGACAGCTGCGATGACAGAAAGGTGCGGTTTTCAGGCTGCAACACATGCACAATGATTGCAGTATGGTCTGCTTCCAGAGGCAGACACGGGAAAAATAAATATAAGTAACAATATAAAAAATAGTCGTTGTTTATAATGACTGGCTGAACAAAGACAAGAGAACGCCAGATTACCGTGGTCTCCGCCCATGTGATACAGAGGAAAGACAAGAGAAGTGCTTACCATCGTCTCCGCCCATGGAATCAATGTTTGTGTCGTAATGGGGAAAGCGTTCGTCTTTTGTGGCGTTCTTCAGGTCAGACCTCAGACCATAGTATCCGTTGTTGCCAAGAGACTACATCAAGTCAATAAGAACAGACAAAAGATGGCGATCAGCACAAAATATCAGAATATATGAGACATGTTTACATCAGCACACACAAAAAGAACAGATAGATCACAGCAATGTCTGTTCACTCGACAAGAACAGACAACACGTACCAACAATAGAACACAGACAAACATAGGCAACACATAACAACAATAGAACACTGAACAAGAACAGCAACACATAACTACAATAGAACACAGAAAAAGAGCAGACAACATACAGCACCAACTGAACACAGCACAAAAATGGATAAACTCCAGTAAGAGTCACCAGACACCTATTGTTTTCAATATAATCAAGATTGATGTGTTAGACTGCAAGTGTCTGCTGCATTCAGGGCGGTAAAGATATGTCGGACAACAAGTCACTGCATCACGGCGGGCGGCAGCGATGTGTCGGACAGCAGGTGTCTGCACCACTGAGGGCGGTAGTGATGTGTCGGACAGCTGGTTTCTGCACCACTGAGGGCGGTAGTGATGTGTCGGACACCACTGAGGGCGGTAGCGATGTGTCGGACAGCAGGTGTCTGCACCACTGAGGGCGGTAGCGATGTGTCGGACACCACTGAGGGCGGTAGCGATGTGTCGGACAGCAGGTGTCTGCACCACTGAGGGCGGTAGTGATGTGTCGGACAGCAGGTGTCTGCACCACTGAGGGCGGTAGTGATGTGTCGGACAGCAGGTGTTCTGCACCACTGAGGGCGGTAGTGATGTGTCGGACAGCAGGTGTCTGCACCACTGAGGGCGGTAGTGATGTGTCGGACACCACTGAGGGCGGTAGTGATGTGTCGGACACCACTGAGGGCGGTAGTGATGTGTCGGACACCACTGAGGGCGGTAGTGATGTGTCGGACACCACTGAGGGCGGTAGTGATGTGTCGGACACCACTGAGGGCGGTAGCGATGTGTCGGACACCACTGAGGGCGGTAGTGATGTGTCGGACACCACTGAGGGCGGTAGCGATGTGTCGGACACCACTGAGGGCGGTAGTGATGTGTCGGACACCACTGAGGGCGGTAGTGATGTGATGATCACCGATGTCAGGGTGCAGTTTTCCTGACAAGAGCGACACTATCATCATCATGTGCACCATCAAGTGGCGTAGACTTTAGTGTCTTGGTCAGCTCTGTTGATGATGCTCTATCATACCAACATCTCAGTCCATCCAACATCTCAGTCCGTCCAACATTTCATTCCTTCCAACATGCCAGTCCCCACAACATGCTAGTCCCTCCAACATCTCGGGTCCCCCCAATATCTCATTCACCCCCCCCCCCCCCACCCACCCGAACATGTCAGTCCCTCTAAAGTCTCTGTCTGTTCAACTTTTCAGTCTGTCCAACTTGTCATTTAGTCCAACATCTTAGTCCCTCCAACAAGTCAGTCCCTCCAACACCTAATTCCCTCCAACATGTCAGACCATCCAACATCTCGGGTCCCTCCAAAATCTCAGTCCCTCCAAAATCTCAGTCCTTCCAACACCTCAGTCCCTCCAACATCTCAGTCCCTCCAACATCTCAGTCCATCCCACATCTCAGTCCATCCCACATCTCAGTCCCTCCCACATCTCAGTCCCTCCAACATCTCAGTCCCTCCAACATCTCAGTCCATCCCACATCTCAGTCCATCCCACATCTCAGTCCCTCCAACATCTCAGTCCCTCCAACATCTCAGTCCATCCCACATCTCAGTCCCTCCAACATCTCAGTCCCTCCAACATCTCAGTCCATCCAACATCTCAGTCCCTCCAACATCTCAGTCCCTCCAACATCTCAGTCCATCCCACATCTCAGTCCCTCCAACATCTCAGTCCCTCCAACATCTCAGTCCATCCCACATCTCAGTCCCTCCAACATCTCAGTCCCTCCAACATCTCAGTCCATCCCACATCTCAGTCCCTCCAACATCTCAGTCCCTCCAACATCTCAGTCCATCCCACATCTCAGTCCCTCCAACATCTCAGTCCCTCCAACATCTCAGTCCCTCCAACATCTCAGTCCCTCCAACATCTCAGTCCATCAAACATCTCAGTATGCCCAACATTTCAGTCCGATCAAAAGCATTTCTCTCGGCCTGGCTCTGCTTCTTCAACCCCTGATCTTCCCAGTGGTGAGAGCCTTGACCAGTGATTCTCTTCTCATCACGTGACTACATAACACTGCCTCATCACATGACAACAGAACACTGTCTCATCCCATGACAACAGAACACTGTCTCTACCTTATTGAAGCCGGGGTAAAACAAAAGAAAACGTTTCCCCCCTCTGTTTCAAGTAGGGATCCTGCCAGGATTTTGACAGCCTTTGAATTGTTCTGTTCGAATTGTTCTGTATGATAGGTAAATGTCTATGTCGTTTGTGTCAGTTGTTGGGGTAAATGTCTATGTCGTTTGTGTCAGTTGTTGGGGTAAATGTCTATGTCGTTTGTGTCAGTTGTTGGGGTAAATGTCTATGTCGTTTGTGTCAGTTGTTGGGTAAATCTCTATGTCGTTTGTGTCAGTTGTTGGGGTAAATCTCTATGTCGTTTGTGTCAGTTGTTGGGGTAAATCTCTATGTCGTTTGTGTCAGTTGTTGGGGTAAATCTCTATGTCGTTTGTGTCAGTTGTTGGGGTAAATCTCTATGTCGTTTGTGTCAGTTGTTGGGATAAATCTCTATGTCGTTTGTGTCAGTTGTTGGGGTAAATCTCTATGTCGTTTGTGTCAGTTGTTGGGGTAAATCTCTATGTCGTTTGTGTCAGTTGTTGGGGTAAATGTCTATGTCGTTTGTGTCAGTTGTTGGTGTCGTGTCCTCCTTTACAGTGTCGTCCCTGGAGTGAAGAGAGTCGACACTCACATTATAATATTTTTATTTCCCTCTCAATATTCTGGAGAATCCACCAGCTTCCGTCCAACACACTCCATCAGCCTATGGACACCTTTTCCTATCACTCTCTCACTGTCGTACTATGCCCCCTCTCATACTTCCCAACGCAACATACCTGTGTTTACTCTGTTAGTACGACTGTTGTGGCCTAGAAAATATACGCCAAGCAAACGTCGGTATTATTATCTGGTTAACTCATGGCGAGCTCGTGACAGTTGGATAGGTTTGAGTTATGACTCTAGCAGAGCCCAGGTTTGCTGTCGACATTCCCCCGGAAGTGCTGCACCAGAGGTGAGTCCCCTGTACTGAGTGTGGGCTGAGATAGCCTCCAGGTACAACTTTACTGTTCATCTATAGCAGTTATGGCCTTACCCTCTACAATGGGTACAGGAGATTCCTGCCCAGTGGGCATTCAACCAAAAGAGCTCAAAGATGCTTTAAGGTATATTATAGTACCTACAAAGAGAGAAGTACGTCGCTCTGGTCAGCAAGGTGGTCAACTGTTGGTGATTATGTGAGGACGGTGAGAACAGCATGAAGAGCAGTTGTACTATGTGCTGAAGGTAAAGTCGACATAATCTGGGAAATCGTCACTCCCTGTATGGATGGAGCTGGAGCTTAGATCAGTCTGTGATGACCCTGAGAAGATACAGCGGACCACCCAGGAAGTCTACGGGGAGCAGTGCAGCATGGTGGAGCTGGCGGCGGCTTTCTTCCAAGTAAAAAAAGACGCCGGGGAATACATCGTGGATTTCTCCCACCGGGTCCTGCAGGCAAAGAAATGAGGGGCATGGTTTATTGGGACCCACCTCTCCTAAGGGACTGGTTCATTGCTCAATTACGTGATGTTCACTGCAAGATGATGGCAGAGGAAAGGATCTGGCAAGATCCTTCAGTGACTTTTATTAGAGTTAGAGACCTAGCCATACGATGGACTGTGATGGTGATGGCGCCAGAGGTTTGTGCAGTTTGTGTTTGTCATCATGTGGAGCTAGACGAGGAAAGTTTGGAGGTGTGGCCTTGTGACCGTTATAATAGTCCGGAGGTTAAGAAAAAGAGTCTGGGAGAACAGGAAGCTTACTGCCAAAATAAAAGTCCTTGTCTGTCAAGCCTGTGTCCTTAGTACTCTTCTTTTTGGTAGTGAAACCTGGTCAACTTACTCAGACAAGTGGGTAGGAGATCTCAGGGTCGGCCTCTACTACGATACAAAGATGTGTGTAAACGTGACATGATTGATACAGGCATTGATAATGCACATTGTGAGCAAGTCGCTGCTGAACTTGCAGAAATGTAATAAAGACAAAGGAGAAAATTATTGCAGATAAGTTACACACCGAGCGTGGGAGACGTAAGATGGTATATGATGGTGGATGTGACCACGTGTTCGCATGCACCCTCTGTGAACGGACATTTACAGCGCGAATTGGCCTTATCAGTCACATTCGCTACCGCCATAGGTAAAAGTTATTATGCCTTTTTGAAGCACAAACTATCGTCTGTCAAGACGGCAACTTAGCAGTCAACATAAGGTCACCATACAGTGGATACCATCCCACTTTGGAGTAACCGGAAACGACAGACCTGATCAATTGGGTAAGGAAGGAGCCAAAGAAGAACAGCCTGAGGTGCCCATTACATACCACCAAAAGAAGAGAATGATCAAATCAGTCAGAAAGTCACCAAAACCTGCTCAAGATGATTACCACGTTATGGACACACCAGAACAAGTCACTATTCTGCGCCTCAGAACAGGGCACAATAGATTACGCAACCACATGTATACAAAATTCAAGATTGGTGAATCAGCCATGTGCACATGTGGATTGGCGTTGCAGACAGCAGAGCACATACTCCAAGACTGCCCAAAATATAACATATCTAGGCAAACCTTCTGGCCTAGAGAGACGACAGTGGAAGATAAACTCTATGGACCGCTGTGTGAACTAAAAAAGACAGTTAAATTTATACAAGGGACAACATTGCAGGTATAGATATATTTCAAGCGAACGAAAGAAGAAGAAGATCACTGATGGCAACCACTGAGCCACAAGATGATGTTTCTACTTACATCATACATTTCTCCACTGATGGCAACCACTGAGCCACAAGATGATGTTTCTACTTACATCATACATTTCTCCACTGATGGCAACCACTGAGCCACAAGATGATGTTTCTACTTACATCATACATTTCTCCACTGATGGCAACCACTGAGCCACAAGATGATGTTTCTACTTACATCATACATTTCTCCACTGATGGCAACCACTGAGCCACAAGATGATGTTTCTACTTACATCATACATTTCCCCACTGATGGCAACCACTGAGCCACAAGATGATGTTTCTACTTACATCATACATTTCTCCACTGATGGCAACCACTGAGCCACAAGATGATGTTTCTACTTACATCATACATTTCTCCACTGATAGCAACCACTGAGCCACAAGATGTTTCTACTTACATCATACATTTCTCCACTGATGGCAACCACTGAGCCACAAGATGATGTTTCTATCTTACATCATACATTTCCCCACTGATGGCAACCACTGAGCCACAAGATGATGTTTCTACTTACATCATACATTTCTCCACTGATGGCAACCACTGAGCCACAAGATGATGTTTCTACTTACATCATACATTTCTCCACTGATGGCAACCCACTGAGCCACAAGATGATGTTTCTACTTACATCATACATTTCTCCACTGATGGCAACCACTGAGCCACAAGATGATGTTTCTACTTACATCATACATTTCCCCACTGATGGCAACCACTGAGCCACAAGATGATGTTTCTACTTACATCATACATTTCTCCACTGATGGCAACCACTGAGCAAAAGATGATGTTTCTACTTACATCATACATTTCCCCACTGATGGCAACCACTGAGCCACAAGATGATGTTTCTACTTACATCATACATTTCTCCACTGATGGCAACCACTGAGCCACAAGATGATGTTTTCTACTACATCATACATTTCCCCACTGATGGCAACCACTGAGCCACAAGATGATGTTTCTACTTACATCATACATTTCCCCACTGATGGCAACCACTGAGCCACAAGATGATGTTTCTACTTACGTCATACATTTCCCCACTGATGGCAACCACTGAGCCACAAGATGATGTTTCTACTCACGTCATACATTTCTCCACTGATGGCAACCACTGAGCCACAAGATGATGTTTCTACTCACGTCATACATTTCTCCACTGATGGCAACCACTGAGCCACAAGATGATGTTTCTACTCACGTCATACATTTCTCCACTGATGGCAACCACTGAGCCACAAGATGATGTTTCTACTCACATCATACATTTCCCCACTGATGGCAACCACTGAGCCACAAGATGATGTTTCTACTTACATCATACATTTCCCCACTGATGGCAACCACTGAGCCACAAGATGATGTTTCTACTTACATCATACATTTCCCCACTGATGGCAACCACTGAGCCACAAGATGATGTTTCTACTTACATCATACATTTCCCCACTGATTGGCAACCACTGAGCCACAAGATGATGTTTCTACTTACATCATACATTTCCCCACTGATGGCAAACCAACTGAGCCACAAGATGATTGTTTCTACTTACATCATACATTTCCCCACTGATGGCAACCACTGAGCCACAAGATGATGTTTATACTTAACATCATACATTTCCCCACTGATGGCAACCACTGAGCCACAAGATGATGTTTCTACTCACGTCATACATTTCTCCCACTGATGGCAACCACTGAGCCACAAGATGATGTTTCTACTTCACGTCATACATTTCTCCACTGATGGCAACCACTGAGCCACAAGATGATGTTTCTACTTACATCATACAATTTCCCCCACTGATGGCAACCACTGAGCCACAGATGATGTTTCTACTTACATCATACATTTCCCCACTGATGGCACCACTGAGCCACAAGATGTTTTCTACTCACGTCATACATTTCTCCACTGATGGCAACCACTGAAGCCACAAGATGTTCTACTTACATCATACATTTCCCCACTGATGGCAACCACTGAGCCACAAGATGATGTTTCTACTTACATCATACATTTCCCCACTGATGGCAACCACCTGAGCCACAAGATGATGTTTCTACTCTACATCATACATTTCCCCACTGATGGCAACCACCTGAGCCACAAGATGTTTCTACTCACGTCATACATTTCTCCACTGATGGCAACCACTGAGCCACAAGATGTTTCTACTTACATCATACATTTCTCCACTGATGGCAACCACTGAGCCACAAGATGATGTTTCTACTTACATCATACATTTCCCCACTGATGGCAACCACTGAGCCACAAGATGATGTTTCTACTTACATCATACATTTCCCCACTGATGGCAACCACTGAGCCACATGATGTTTCTACTCACGTCATACATTTCCCCACTGATGGCAACCACTGAGCCACAAGATGATGTTTCTACTTACATCATACATTTCTCCACTGATGGCAACCATGTTCTTCAGGACGATCTCCAGCTCTTCCGAAGGCACATTGACTGTGTTCTTGGGGTCGGATAGGAACTCTGTCATCTTGCCCAGGGCATCGATCACTACTCTCTGGTGGTGAATAAAAAATGTGAAAAATAAATCAGTTTTAGGTCAGTAATGTATTGAAATAAGGATGACAGGAATTTACTGACATAAAGATGCCAGCATCTTAATGACATAAAGATGACGTCACTTTACTGACATAAAGATGACAACAATTTAATGATATGAAGATGACAAACACGTCAAATGTCTTGCTGAGTCTACGTGTCGGAGGCTAGAACTGAACTTAGTCCACACCAGCTTATGTCTCACTCATTACACATGAGCCTCACTAATTACACAAGAGGCTGATTTATTTCTCACAAGCATCGCCCATTACACACATCCCACGCCCGTTATACACACGGTTAACCCATTACACACAAGCCTCAGCCGTTAAACACAAGGCTCACCCATTATACACAAGCCTCACTCATTAGACACAAGCCTCACTCATTACACATAAGCACCACCGATTACACACAAGCACCACCCATTACACACAAGGCTCACCCGTTACACAAACGCCTCACCCATTATATAAACCAAAGGTTCACCCATTACACACAAGGCTCACCCATTATATAAACCCAAGGCTCAACCATTACACACAAGGCACACCCATTATATAAATCCAAGGCTCACCCATTACACACAAGGCTCACCCAATATATAAAACCAAGGCTCACCCATTATATAAACCCAAGGCTCACCCATTATATACACCCAAGGCTCACCCATTATATAAACCTAAGGCTCACCCATTACACACAAGGCTCACCATTATATAAACCCAAAGCTCACCCATTATATAAACTCAAGGCTCACCCATTACACACAAGGCTCACCCATTATATAAACCCAAGGCTCACCCATTACACACAAGCCTTCACCCATTATATAAACCCAAGGCTCACCCATTACACACAAGCCTCACCCATTATATAAACCCAAGGCTCACCCATTACACCCAAGGCTCACCCATTACACACAAGGCTCACCCATTACACACAAGGCTCACCCATTACACACAAGCCTCACCTATTATATAAACCCAAGGCTCACCCATTACACACAAGCCTCACCCATTATATAAACCCAAGACTCACCCATTACACACAAGCCTCACCCATTATATAAACCCAAGGCTCAACCATTACACACAAGCTTCATCCATTATATAAACCCAAGGCTCACCCATTACACACAGGGCTCATCCATTATATTAACCCAAGGCTCACCCATTACACACAAAACTCATTCATTATATAAACCAAAGGCTCACCCATTACAAACAAGGCTTACCCATTACACACAAGGCTCACCCATTACACACAAGGCTCACCCATTACACACAAGCCTCACCTATTATATAAACCCAAGGCTCACCCATTACACACAAGCCTCACCCATTATATAAACCCAAGACTCACCCATTACACACAAGCCTCACCCATTATATAAACCCAAGGCTCAACCATTACACACAAGCTTCATCCATTATATAAACCCAAGGCTCACCCATTACACACAGGGCTCATCCATTATATTAACCCAAGGCTCACCCATTACACACAAGCCTCATCCATTATATAAACCAAAGGCTCACCCATTACAAACAAGGCTTACCCATTACACACAAGGCTCACCCATTACACACAATGCTCACCCATTACACACAAGGCTCACCCATTATATAAACCCAAGGCTCACCCATTACACACAAGCCTCACCCATTATATTAACCCAAGGCTCACAGATTACACACAAGCCTCATCCATTATATAAACCCAAGGTTCAACCATTACACACAAGGCTCATCCATTATATTAACCCAAGGCTCACCCATTACACACAAGCTTCATCCATTATATAAACCCAAGGCTCACCCATTACACACAAGGCACACCCATTACACACAAGCCTCATCCATTATATAAACCCAAGGCTCACCCATTACACACAAGCCTCACCCATTACACACAAGGCTCACCCATTACACACACGTCTCACCCATTACACACACGGCTCACCCATTACATACACGTCTCACCCATTACACACAAGGCTCACCCATTTCACACAAGGCTCACCCATTACACACAAGGCTCACCCATTACACACAAGCCTCACCCATTATATAAACCCAAGGCTAACCCATTACACACAAGCCTCACCCATTATATAAACCCATGGCTCACACATTACACACAAGGCTCATCCATTATATAAACCCAAGGCTCACCCATTACACACAAGGCTCATCCATTATATTAACCCAAGGCTCACCCATTACACACAAGGCTCATCCATTATATAAACCCAAGGCTCACCCATTACACACAAGGCACACCCATTACACACAAGCCTCACCCATTACACACAAGCCTCACCCATTATATAAACCCAAGGCTCACCCATTACACACAAGCCTCACCCATTATATAAACCCAAGGCTCACACATTACACACAAGCCTCATCCATTTTATAAACCCAAGGTTCAACCATTACACACAAGGCTCATCCATTATATTAACCCAAGGCTCACCCATTACACACAAGCTTCATCCATTATATAAACCCAAGGCTCACCCATTACACACAAGACACACCCATTACTCACAAGCCTCATCCATTATATAAACCCAAGGCTCACCCATTACACACAAGGCTCACCCATTACACACAAGGCTCACCCATTACACACACGTCTCACCCATTACACACAAGGCTCAGCTACCACACACAAGGCTCACTCATTACACACAAGGCTCACCCATTACACACAAGACTCACCCATTACACACAAGGCTCACCCATTACACACAAGGCTCACCCATTACACACAAGGCTCACCCATTACACACAAGGCTCACCCATCACACACAAGGCTCACCCATTACACACAAGCCTCACTCGTTACATAAAAGTTTCACCCATTACACAAACGCCTCACCCTTTACACATTCGTCTCGCCCATTACACACAAGCCTCACTCGTTACATACAAGGTTCACCCATTACACACAAGCCTCACTCGTTACATGCAAGGTTCACCCATTACACACACGCCTCACCCTTTACATAGAAGCCTCACCCATTGCACACGCGGCTTACTTATTACACACCATATCACAGGAATTGACCTGACAGATCTCATCCCCCAACAACTGACCTGGCTGATCACACGCCCCCCTCACCCAACAACTGACCTGACTGATCACACGCCCCCCCTCCCCCAACAACTGACCTGACTGATCACACGCCCCCCTCCCCCAACAACTGACCTGACTGATCACACGCCCCCCTCCCCCAACAACTGATCTGACTGATCACACGCCCCCCTCCCCCAACAACTGACCTGACAGTCATCACCCCCCTCCCCAACAACTGACCTGGCTGGCCTGACTGATCTCACCCCCCTCCCCCAACAACTGACCTGGCTGGCCTGACTGATCTCACCCCCCTCCCCCAACAACTGACCTGGCTGGCCTGACTGATCTCACCCCCCTCCCCCACAACTGACCTGACATCTTCACCCCCCCCCCCTCCCCCAACAACTGACCTGGCTGCCTGACTGATCTCACCCACCTCCCCCAACAACTGATCTGACAGACTTCACCCCCCCCCTCCCCCAACAACTGACCTGACAGACCTCACCACCCCCCTCCCCAACAACTGACCTGGCTGGGCTGACTGATCTCACACCCCCTCCCCAACAACTGACCTGGCTGGCCTGACTGATCTCACCCCCCTCCCCAACAACTGACCTGGCTGGCCTGACTGATCTCACCCCCCTCCCCCAACAACTGACCTGGCTGGCCTGACTGATCTCACCCCCCTTCCCCAACAACTGACCTGGCTGGCCTGACTGATCTCACCCCCCTCCCCCAACAACTGACCTGGCTGGCCTGACTGATCTCACCCCCCTCCCCCAACAACTGACCTGGCTGGCCTGACTGATCTCACCCCCCTCCCCCAACAACTGACCTGGCTGGCCTGGCTGATCTCACCCCCCTCCCTCAACAACTGACCTGGCTGGCCTGACTGATCTCACCCCCCAACAACTGACCTGGCTGGCCTGACTGATCTCACCCCCCTCCCCCAACAACTGACCTGGCTGGCCTGGCTGATCTCACCCCCCCCCCCCCTCCCCCAACAACTGACCTGGCTGGCCTGACTGATCTCACCCCCCTCCCCCAACAACTGACCTGGCTGGCCTGGCTGATCTCACCCCCCTCCCCCAACAACTGACCTGGCTGGCCTAACTGATCTCACCCCCTCCCCCAACAACTGACCTGGCTGGCCTGACTGATCTCACCCCCCAACAACTGACCTGGCTGGCCTGACTGATCTCACCCCCTCCCCCAACAACTGACCTGATATACCTCCCCCCCCCTCCCCCAACAACTGACCTGGCTGGCCTGACTGATCTCATCCCCCAACAACTGACCTGGCTGGCCTGACTGATCTCATCCCCCAACAACTGACCTGGCTGGCCTGGCTGATCTCACCCCCCCCCCCTCCCCAAACTGACCTGGCTGGCCTGGCTGATCTCGTCCCCAAAGATGAGGACCTCGGCCAGGAAGCTGCACTGCTGCTGGACGCCGACCACGGACTGGGGGATCTGCTTGGTCACCTCGCTGATCAGAAGGCTTCTCACCTGCAGGGGAAACAACAAGCCTCAGATGGTTGTGGTCATCTGTGAAAGTACTTGTATTAAACACATAACACATCTGTACATTCACATACAATCACATGTTTGTTGTCAGAGTAGTGATCTAGGATACCTAGACATCTCGGATAAGGGAACAAACGGAAGGTCACGTGTTTCAAGTGTACGCGTTAATAATATGTAACTCCTTAAATAATATGGAGTGAGTACACATCTAATAAACCTATGTAGAAGCTTATATAACAACAGTGAATGCATAGTGAGAACAACTGGAGGACACTCAGAACCCTTCACCATAAGATCCGGAGTACGACATATGTAAAGAAACCAGCCAAGCAGAGACAGCAAGAATACCGTATGACGAGAACACAGAAGAAGAACCATTGGCAAATAATGCCATTAAAGAACCCATATTTTCTGGTAAAAATAAATCGGTTGTCATAGCATCACCGTTCATTGCTTGATTGCTTCATTCAGTAATCTTTTAGCTCACTACCCATCAACCAAACGGTGATAGTTGACAGAACATTTGTAATGGAACACAACCAACCAGACAGTGACAGCTGATGGAACACATGTAGTGGAACACAACCAACCTGACAGTGACAACACAACGAACCAGACAATGACAGCTGATGGAACACATGTAGTGGGACACAACCAACCTGACAGCTGATGGAACGTTTGTAGTGGGACACAACCAACCTGACAGCTGATGGAACGTTTGTAGTGGGACACAACCAACCTGACAGCTGATGGAACACATGTAGTGGGACACAACCAACCTGACAGCTGATGGAACGTTTGTAGTGGGACACAACCAACCTGACAGCTGATGGAACGTTTGTAGTGGGACACAACCAACCTGACAGCTGATGGAACACATGTAGTGGGACACAACCAACCTGACAGCTGACAGAACACGTGTAGTGGAACACAATCAACCAGACAATGACAGCTAATGGAACGTTTGTAGTGGGACACAACCAACCTGACAGCTGATGGAACGTTTGTAGTGGGACACAACCAACCTGACAGCTGATGGAACGTTTGTAGTGGGACACAACCAACCTGACAGCTGATGGAACACATGTAGTGGGACACAACCAACCTGACAGCTGACAGAACACGTGTAGTGGAACACAATCAACCAGACAATGACAGCTGATGGAACGTTTGTAGTGGGACACAACCAACCTTACAGCTGATGGAACGTTTGTAGTGGGACACAACCAACCTGACAGCTGATGGAACACATGTAGTGGGACACAATCAACCTGACAGCTGACAGAACACGTGTAGTGGAACACAATCAACCAGACAATGACAGCTGATGGAACGTTTGTAGTGGGACACAACCAACCTGACAGCTGATGGAACGTTTGTAGTGGGACACAACCAACCTGACAGCTGATGGAACGTTTGTAGTGGGACACAACCAACCTGACAGCTGATGGAACGTTTGTAGTAGGACACAACCAACCTGACAGCTGATGGAACGTTTGTAGTGGGACACAACCAACCTGACAGCTGACAGAACACGTGTAGTGGAACACAATCAACCTGACAGCTGACAGAACACGTGTAGTGGAACACAATCAACCAGACAATGACAGCTGATGGAACGTTTGTAGTGGGACACAACCAACCTGACAGCTGACAGAACACGTGTAGTGGAACACAATCAACCAGACAGCTGATGGAACGTTTGTAGTGGGACACAACCAACCTGACAGCTGATGGAACGTTTGTAGTGGGACACAACCAACCTGACAGCTGACAGAACACGTGTAGTGGAACACAATCAAACCAGACAATGACAGCTGATGGAACGTTTGTAGTGGGACACAACCAACCTGACAGCTGATGGAACGTTGTAGTGGGACACAACCAACCTGACAGCTGATGGAACGTTTGTAGTGGGACACAACCAACCTGACAGCTGATGGAACGTTTGTAGTGGGACACAACCAACCTGACAGCTGATGGAACGTTTGTAGTGGGACACAACCAACCTGACAGCTGACAGAACACGTGTAGTGGAACACAACCAACCAGACAATGACAGCTGATAGAACACGTGTAGTGGAACACAATCAACCAGACAATGACAGCTGATGGAACGTTTGTAGTGGGACACAATCAACCTGACAGCTGACAGAACACGTGTAGTGGAGCACAATCAACCTGACAGCTGACAGAACACGTGTAGTGGAACACAATCAACCAGACAATGACAGCTGATGGAACGTTTGTAGTGGGACACAACCAACCTGACAGCTGACAGAACACGTGTAGTGGAACACAATCAACCAGACAGCTGATGGAACGTTTGTAGTGGGACACAACCAACCTGACAGCTGACAGAACACGTGTAGTGGAACACAATCAACCAGACAATGACAGCTGATGGAACGTTTGTAGTGGGACACAACCAACCTGACAGCTGATGGAACGTTTGTAGTGGGACACAACCAACCTGACAGCTGACAGAACACGTGTAGTGGAACACAATCAACCAGACAATGACAGCTGATGGAACGTTTGTAGTGGGACACAACCAACCTGACAGCTGATGGAACGTTTGTAGTGGGACACAACCAACCTGACAGCTGATGGAACGTTTGTAGTGGGACACAACCAACCTGACAGCTGACAGAACACGTGTAGTGGAACACAACCAACCAGACAATGACAGCTGATAGAACACGTGTAGTGGAACACAACCAACCTGACAGCTGACAGAACACGTGTAGTGGAACACAACCAACCTGACAGCTGATGGAACGTTTGTAGTGGGACACAACCAACCTGACAGCTGACAGAACACGTGTAGTGGGACACAACCAACCTGACAGCTGACAGAACACGTGTAGTGGAACACAATCAACCAGACAATGACAGCTGATAGAACACGTGTAGTGGAACACAATCAACCAGACAATGACAGCTGATGGAACGTTTGTAGTGGGACACAACCAACCTGACAGCTGACAGAACACGTGTAGTGGAACACAATAAACCAGACAACTTTCACTTACCGCCGCCCTGTCGTTGCGTTCCGTTTCCATCTTGTACTGAATGTCTGCGTTCTCCACAGAAGCGTTCTGTCAATGAACAATGTGACAATTTCTCGATACAGATCACACTGAACATTGCAATAATCATACTGTAATAACCAGTCCCTCAACACTAGATCATTGTAATCATCATACAGTAATAACCAGTCCCTCAACACTAAATCATTGTAATCATCATCATCATCATCACATCCTGCCCTTCATATCTCGACCTTTAGGTCATTGAATGATGGAAGTAAGTTGACGTGGCTTTCCACTCCCTCCCGGTGCTAGACCTACATGTGTGTAGACCTGTGGGCACGTAACCATGTCTCCTGCTTGTCGTGGAGGTCAGGGAATGTCTGTCTTAACGACCCCAAGAGCTATGTCTTGTCGTGGGGGTCAGGGAATGTCTGCCTTAACGACCCCAAGATCTATGTCTTGTCGTGGGGGTCAGAGAATGTCTGCCTTAACGACCCCAAGGGCGTGCTATGTCAAGGACACTGTAGATATTAGCAGACTCTCAGGCTTGTAAGATCCAGCAGTAGGAACCGGAAGTAGGTATGCAAGCGAACATGCAGATGTAGGTAGACAAGCAAATATGCAGACACGTAGGTAGACAAGCAAATATGCAACAGTGTTGTCTTTTAGAGAGACATCACAAGAACTGCCTACACGAGGAGACATCACAAGAACTGCCTACACGGGGATAACATCACAAGAACTGCCTACACGAGGAGACATCACAAGAACTGCCTACACGGGGATAACATCACAAGAACTGCCTACACGGGGAGAACATCACAAGAACTGCCTACACGGGGAGAACATCACAAGAACTGCCTACACGGGGAGAACATCACAAGAACTGCCTACACGGGGAGAACATCACAAGAACTGCATACACGAGGAGACATCACAAGAACTGCATACACGGGGATAACATCACAAGAACTGCCTACACGGGGAGAACATCACAAGAACTGCCTACACGGGGAGAATATCACAAAAACTGCCTACACGGGGAGAACATCACAAGAACTGCCTACACGGGGAGAACATCACAAGAACTGCCTACACGGGGAGAACATCACAAGAACTGCCTACACGGGGAGAACATCACAAGAACTACCTACACAGGGAGAACATCACAAGAACTGCCTACACGGGGAGAATATCACAAAAACTTCCTACACTGGGAAAATATCACAAGAACTGCCTACACGGGGAGAATACCACAAGAACTGCCTACACGGGGAGAACATCACAAGAACTGCCTACACGGGGAGAATACCACAAGAACTGCCTACACGGGGAGAATATCACAAAAACTTCCTACACTGGGAAAATATCACAAGAACTGCCTACACGGGGAGAATACCACAAGAACTGCCTACACGGGGAGAACATCACAAGAACTGCCTACACGGGGAGAACATCACAAGAACTGCCTACACGGGGAGAACATCACAAGAACTGCCTACACGGGGAGAACATCACAAGAACTGCATACACGAGGAGACATCACAAGAACTGCATACACGGGGATAACATCACAAGAACTGCCTACACGGGGAGAACATCACAAGAACTGCCTACACGGGGAGAATATCACAAAAACTGCCTACACGGGGAGAACATCACAAGAACTGCCTACACGGGGAGAACATCACAAGAACTGCCTACACGGGGAGAACATCACAAGAACTGCCTACACGGGGAGAACATCACAAGAACTACCTACACAGGGAGAACATCACAAGAACTGCCTACACGGGGAGAATATCACAAAAACTTCCTACACTGGGAAAATATCACAAGAACTGCCTACACGGGGAGAATACCACAAGAACTGCCTACACGGCGAGAACACCACAAGAACTGCCTGCCTACACGTTGACAAACTAACCTGTTGCCTGTAGGACGGTCTCCCATCGTCTGCTGATCCGTACATGGAGCCGACAAAGTTGCTGGCGATCTTCTGTCCGGCATATTCTGGGTAACACACAACACGAGCGTGTCAGGCCGGGCTGGCTATGTGATACCACTTTTCACTCAAACCAACAGATGTACCCAATATGTTAGTTTTTTAACGTCACTCAAACCAGCTGACGTGTCCAGCTTATTATCCCACCCCTCCCCCCGTGTTATTTGTGAAATGTTATTTTGTGTGCACACGTAAATTCACAGGGGATAAGATCACGGGCAGTTTACTTCTGGTCTTGGATGTATCTTGTGGATTTTTCTGGCCTGACTCCACTGTGTGTCAGCTACACCAAGTACTCTACCCACAATCTTTTGTTTGATACTGAAGTACTCTACCACAATATCCAGTATGATACTGAAGTACTCTACCCACAATCTCCAGTAAGATACTAAAGTACTCTACCCACAATCTCTAGTATGATACTGAAGCTCTCTACCCACAATATCCAGTATGATACTGAAGCACTCTACCCACAATATCCAGTATGATACTGAAGCTCTCTACCCACAATCTATAGTATGATACTGAAGCACTCTACCCACAATCTATAGTATGATACTGAAGCTCTCTACCCACAATATCCAGTATGATACTGAAGCACTCTACCCACAATATCCAGTATGATACTGAAGCTCTCTACCCACAATCTATAGTATGATACTGAAGCACTCTACCCACAATCTCTAGTATGATACTGAAGCACTCTACCCACAATCTATAGTATTATACTGAAGCTCTCTACCCACAATATCCAGTATGATACTGAAGCACTCTACCCACAATCTCTAGTATGATACTGAAGCACTCTACCCACAATCTCTAGTATGATACTGAAGCACTCTACCCACAATCTATAGTATGATACTGAAGCTCTCTACCCACAATATCCAGTATGATACTGAAGCACTCTACCCACAATATCCAGTATGATACTGAAGCTCTCTACCCACAATATCCAGTATGATACTGAAGCACTCTACCCACAATATCCAGTATGATACTGAAGCACTCTACCCACAATCTCTAGTATGATACTGAAGCACTCTACCCACAATCTATAGTATTATACTGAAGCTCTCTACCCACAATATCCAGTATGATACTGAAGCACTCTACCCACAATATCCAGTATGATACTGAAGCACTCTACCCACAATCTATAGTATTATACTGAAGCTCTCTACCCACAATATCCAGTATGATACTGAAGCACTCCACAATCTCTAGTATGATACTAAAGTACTCTACCCACAATCTCTAGTATGATACTAAAGTACTCTACCCACAATCTATAGTATTATACTGAAGCTCTCTACCCACAATATCCAGTATGATACTGAAGCACTCCACAATCTCTAGTATGATACTAAAGTACTCTACCCACAATCTCTAGTATGATACTAAAGTACTCTACCCACAATCTCTAGTATGATACTAAAGTACTCTACCCACAATCTCCAGTAAGATACTAAAGTACTCTACCCACAATCTTCAGTAAGATACTAAAGTACTCTACCCAAAATCTCCAGTAAGATACTAAAGTACTCTACCCACAATCTCCAGTAAGATACTAAAGTACTCTACCCACAATCTCTAGTATGATACTAAAGTACTCTACCCACAATCTCTAGTAAGATACTAAAGTACTCTACCCACAATCTCTAGTATGATACTAAAGTACTCTACCCACAATCTCTAGTATGATACTGAAGCTCTCTACCCACAATATCCAGTATGATACTGAAGCACTCCACAATCTCTAGTATGATACTAAAGTACTCTACCCACAATCTCTAGTATGATACTAAAGTACTCTACCCACAATCTCCAGTAAGATACTAAAGTACTCTACCCACAATCTCCAGTAAGATACTAAAGTACTCTACCCACAATCTCCAGTAAGATACTAAAGTACTCTACCCACAATCTCTAGTATGATACTAAAGTACTCTACCCACAATCTCCAGTAAGATACTAAAGTACTCTACCCACAATCTCCAGTAAGATACTAAAGTACTCTACCCACAATCTCTAGTATGATACTGAAGCACTCTACCCACAATCTCTAGTATGATACTGAAGCTCTCTACCCACAATATCCAGTATGATACTGAAGCTCTCTACCCACAATATCCAGTATGATACTGAAGCACTCCACAATCTCTAGTATGATACTAAAGTACTCTACCCACAATCTCTAGTATGATACTGAAGTACCCTACCCACAATCTATAGTATTATCCTGAAGAACACTACCTGACACCAGAATAAAAGGGGAAAGGATGCAAGGAGCTCCACCACAGTTACACGTTTGTCTACTCTGGAGTAGAACAGCAAGAAAGGACAAGACACGGTGTGGGAATAGTTATTGAACCACAGCTAGCAAGAGGAATACTAGAAATATGTCAGAAAGAATCATAACAGTGAGAATAAAAGAACAAACAATTACAACATATGTACGAGTACAAATATACGTACCATGTAATACAAACATAATGAGCAAGAATGCGAGGACTTCTACGAAGACATACATGACGTGCTAACTAAAATAGATAAGCAGGACAACATCATAGTTATGGGAGACTTCAATGCAACACTAGGACACAACAGAGCTGGCATAGAAAAACATCTTGGAGCATTTGGAGACCAACATAATGAAAGAAATGATAATTGAAGTAGACTGATAGAGCTATGCAACCAACACGACCTCTATATAACAAACACATTCTATAAACACAAACACTCACAAGTATACACCTGGTATAAATGGAGCGATCTAGATACTAAAAGCCAAATTGATTTTATATTAACAAGAAATAACAGAAAGAGAAATATATTAAATGCAAGGGCAGTGCCCAACTTAAGTATAAACACAGACCACAAAGCAGTTGTTGCCACAATAAGAACCATCTGTAGAAGAAAGCAAAGACCATGGAAAATACGTGCCATGCGAATCAGTAAGCTTAAAAATCCCCAAAAGACAAGGCAGTGAGGGAAAATTTATGAGAAAGAACTAACTGAAATCTTTGGAAAATTACCTATAGTAAGAAAGACAGTGGAAGAAGAATGGGAGATGTTCAAATCAAGCATTTTAAATACTGCAAAAATAACATGTGGAACCACGAAAAAACACAAGACACGGATAACGAAAATAACAAGTTGGTGGTACACAGAAGTAAAGAAAGCTATCAAAGACACAAAGGAAAAATATTAAAAGTGATCGAAGAGCAAACAGGAATGCGATTATACGGAATATAGAATAGCGAGAAGAAATGTGAATAGAATAGTATAGAGGGGAAAACAAAACGATTGGGAGGAGTATAGAGAAACCTTAAATAAAATCTACAAGGAAGCAACTAGAAACTTCTACAAAAAGATAAGCGCAATGAGAACCAGAGGAGAACCCTTTGACCCAACTGAAATAATTAACAGTGAAAATGGAGAACTAATAAATGAACAAAAACAAATCCTAATAAGATGGAAACAGTACTTCGATTGATTAGATTGATTGATTGATTTAGGAACCGACATCACAGCATTCGGGGCATTCCCATAAGTGCTCCGTCCCCATCCTCAGCAGACAGCGAAGAGTTCCAACATTAATAATTCCAGTAGCAATCTGATTATATGTCCGTCTCGCCTTTTCTCTGAGCGTCGATCGTCGACCAGATCCCCTCGTCACTCCTCGCTGTCTCATTCTTGCCAGACTATGGTGATCCATTTGCTCCTCCGAGGTGTACACGTGCTCCCACAAGGCCGCAACCACGTCTGCCTTATCCTGCATCAATACTCCACCATGTTTTGCAGAGCCAGCCAATCTGTCCACCTGTTCAATCACCAGCACACCAGCATGCCCTGGAGAAAAGATCCAGACGATGCTTGTCACCCGTGACTTCCGAAGCGAAGCAAGCCACTCTCTGCACGAAGCTTGCCTGTCCTCACCCTACTCAGCATGCTTTGTGAGTCAGTTCCAATCACGATGTGTGTGTGTGTGTGTGTGTGTGTGTGTGTGTGTGTGCGTGTGTGTGTGTGTGTGTGTGTCGTATTCTCCATCCAGCGGAAAGCTGCACTGACCACCTCCACCTCCATTCTTAAGCTAGATGTTGTGGTATTATGTGCCAGGCTCTCCTGCACCAAACGGCGACCATTAGCTTTTGCTGAGAACCTCCACGCACTTCTCCTGCCTCTCAACACCAACCATCTGTGTATATAATCACACCACCCGGGCAAGCATTATCCCGAATTAGTTGCTGGATTTCCACTTCCGTGGCCCTTGCTGGCCACATTACGTCTAACAAGTTCTCAACATCCCATCAGATGTCGCAGCAATTCAAGAAACCGACACAGATCCCACCGAAGAACTAGAACCAAACATACTGAAAGAAGAAATTATAGAAGCCGTCAGTTTAGCAACATTGAACAAATCACCAGGACAAGATGAAATACCAAATGAACAATTAAAGCAGCAAGAGAAGTAGGAACGACATCGCTACATAGACTATTCAACCATGTTTTGGTAGAACAACAGACACCACGAGACTGGGGAAACGCCATAATTATCCCAAATTGGAAAAGCAAAGGCAGCAAAAGAGATTGCACACAATACAGAGGCATTTCACTGCTGAATCGTACTGGGAATATATTTTGCAAAATTCTTGAGAAACAAATTACGAACTACTTTAGAACCCCAGCTAAGCTAAACACAACTTGGATTTAGGAAAAACAAAGGATGCACAGACGCCATTTTTGCTCTTAGACAACTTATAGAAAAATCAATCAAATTCAATGAAACACTCTACTTAGCCTTTGTCGACCAAGAAAAGGCATTTGATAGGGTAGATAGAAACAAGCTGTGGGAAATCCTTAAACAATATGGAGTGAGTACACATCTAACAAACCTATGTAGAAGCTTATACAACAACAGTGAATGCATAGTGAGAGCAACTGGAGGACACTCAGAACCCCTCACCATAAGATCTGGAGTACGACAAGGTTGTGTCCTATTCCTTCTCTTATTCATAACATACATAGACAACATATGTAAAGAAACCAGTCAAACAGAGACTGCAAGAATACCGCATATTGAGAACACAGAAGAAGAACCATCTGCAAATCTAACCATTAGGTAACTCCTGTTTGCGGACGACCAAGTACTAATAGGAAAATCAGAAGCTGAATTACAAGACCACATGAATAGTCTAAATGAAATGTGTAGGGAACATAACACGAAAATTAGCACAAGTAAAACAGAGGTAATGATTGTAACTAAAGAAGAAAAAGCAACAAAGATTCACCTAAACGAACATCCCTTGAAACAAGTGAAGAGTTTCAAGTACCTAGGAAGTATACTATCATCAAATGGCAAATAAGAAGACGTAATCGAAAATAGATGCAACAAGGCAAACCAACTCATTGGACAAATGGCATCAATACTAAGGAACAAACATGTATCAATAGCTACTAAGAAAGCACTTTACAACACAACTCTATGTTACCAATGCCAAACCTGGAATTTGACAGAAAAAGAGAAAAGAAAATTCACAACAGAAATGAGATTCCTGAAAATAATACTCAATGTATCAAGAAGAAATGAAGAAATCAGGACTAAAGTGGGGGTTATAGTTGCACTATATTTTATTAGAAAGCAGCAAGTTAAATGGTTTGGCCATGCAAGTAGATTACCAACTAACAGTATACCACAACAAGCAATGATGTACAGACCAGAGGGAAGCAGAGGAAGAGGCCGACCACGTAAACGTTGGACGCAGGGAATAACAGAGTCCATGGGAATATCGATACATGAAGCCCATAAGCGGGCACTGTCCCGCTGTTTATACTTCACCTCGACAAGGTACAAGAGGAACGTGATACGATGAGATGAGATGACTACCCACAATCTCTAGTATAATACTGAAGTACCCTACCACTATCTCCAGTATGATACTCAAGTATTCTACCCACAATCTCTAGTATAATACTCAAGTACTCTACCCACAATCTATAGTATGATACTCAAGTACTCTACCCACAATCTCTAGTATGATACTCAAGTACTCTACCCACAATCTCTGGTATGATACTCAAGTACTCTACCCACAATCTCTAGTATGATACTCAAGTACTCTACCCACAATCTCTGGTATGATACTCAAGTATTCTACCCACGATCTCTAGTATGATACTCAAGTACTCTACCCACAATCCATGTGAGTATCTCCAAGTGCTGAACTCTCTCTGGAGCCTCATCAGCACTCTGTGTGATGCAAGATGACATCTGCTGACTCTAGAGTCGTGTACTCTTGTTGGCATGTCATGGTGCAAGCTGACATCTGCTGACTCTAGAGAAGTGAATCTTGTTGGCATGTCATGGTGCAAGCTGACATCTGCTGACTCTAGAGAAGTGAATCTTGTTGGCATGTCATGGTGCAAGCTGACATCTGCTGACTCTAGAGAAGTGAATCTTGTTGGCATGTCATGGTGTAAGCTGAGTCGTGTACTCTTGTTGGCATGTCATGATGCAAGCTGACATCTGCTGACTCTAGAGTCGCGTACTCTTGTTGGCATGTCATGATGCAAGCTGACATCTGCTGACTCTAGAGTCGTGTACTTTTGTTGGCATGTCATGATGCAAGCTGACATCTGCTGACTCTAGAGTCGTGTACTTTTGTTGGCATGTCATGATGCGCGCGCCATGAATGGGATTAGTACTGTGTTAATACCAAGCTATATAGTGCTGAGTTGAATAAATGACATGCAGTGAGTAAACATCTAGACATGCATGTTTGAGTTAGAATCTAGACATGCCTGTTTGAGTTAGAATCTAGACATGCATGTTTGAGTTAGAATCTAGACATGCCTGTTTGAGTTAGAATCTAGACATGCCTGTTTGAGTTAGAATCTAGACATGCATGTTTCAATTGGAATCTAGACATGCTTGTGCCAATGAGAATTTAGACATGTTTGTGTAATTGAAAATCTAGACATGATTGTTTGAAGAATTTTCTAGCATGTTTGTTTGAGTAATCATGAACTCATGAATATCAATTCAAGATCAAGACTACTTCCATGAGCGCTGAACGATACGTTGTGTGAATTCTTGACTATCAATTCAAGATCAAGCCTACTTCTGTGAGCGCCAAACTATACGTTGTGTGAATTCTTGACTATCAATTCAAGATCAAGCCTACTTCTGTGAGCGCCAAACGATATGTTTTGTGAACGAAGTGCCCTAACCTTGACATTTCCTTGGATTAGGCACGCGCGTGTATAACAAGCCGAGACTTGGTGGTGCAGAGGCTGCTTGCAGGTCCAGTGTTGGGATCCCCATGGAGGCGGGGGTGTGGGTTACATTAACATGACTCAGTGGTCACGTGTTGGGATCCCCATGGGGACGGGGATGTGGAATACATTAGCCTGGCTCAGTGGTCAGGTGTTGGGATCTCCATGGGGACGGGGGTGTGGGTTACATTAACCTGTCTCCCACATTAACCTGTCTCCCACATTAACCTGTCTCCCACATTAACCTGTCTCCCACATTAACCTGTCTCCCACATTAACCTGTCTCCCACATTAACCTGTCTCCCACATTAACCTGTCTCCCACATTAACCTGTCTCCCACATTAACCTGTCTCCCACATTAACCTGTCTCTCACATTAACCTGTCTCCCACATTAACCTGTCTCCCACATTAACCTGTCTCCCACATTAACCTGTCTCCCACATTAACCTGTCTCCCACATTAACCTGTCTCCCACATTAACCTGTCTCCCACATTAACCTGTCTCCCACATTAACCTGTCTCCCACATTAACCTGTCTCCCACATTAACCTGTCTCCCACATTAACCTGTCTCCCACATTAACCTGTCTCCCACATTAACCTGTCTCCCACATTAACCTGTCTCCCACATTAACCTGTCTCCCACATTAACCTGTCTCCCACATTAACCTGTCTCCCACATTAACCTGTCTCCCACATTAACCTGTCTCCCACATTAACCTGTCTCCCACATTAACCTGTCTCCCACATTAACCTGTCTCCCACATTAACCTGTCTCCCACATTAACCTGTCTCCCACATTAACCTGTCTCCCACATTAACCTGTCTCCCACATTAACCTGTCTCCCACATTAACCTGTCTCCCACATTAACCCTGTCTCCCACATTAACCTGTCTCCCACATTAACCTGTCTCCCACATTAACCTGTCTCCCACATTAACCTGTCTCCCACATTAACCTGTCTCCCACATTAACCTGTCTCCCACATGACCCAGCACAGAATGATCCCAGGAAATGCTGTTGGAAGTAGAACTAGTGCAGCATCATGTACCACGTGGTAAGTGTTGTATACTGACCTCACCGTGTACCAGGTAGTAAGTGTTGTATACTGACCTCACCGTGTACCACGTGGTAAGTGTTGTATACTGACCTCACCGTGTACCAGGTGGTAAGTGTTGTATACTGACCTCACCGTGTACCAGGTAGTAAGTGTTGTATACTGACCTCACCGTGCACCAGGTAGTAAGTGTTGTATACTGACCTCACCGTGTACCACGTGGTAAGTGTTGTATACTGACCTCACCGTGTACCACGTGGTAAGTGTTGTATACTGACCTCACCGTGTACCACGTGGTAAGTGTTGTATACTGACCTCACCGTGTACCAGGTGGTAAGTGTTGTATTCTGACCGCACCGTGTACTTTCTTCTTCTTCTTCTTCAGCTTTCCGAGCCATTGAGGTTCTTTGCTGCAGATACAATCCGTCTCCATTCGTCTCTCTGGTGGACCTTCTCTTGCCAGTCGTTGATTCCAAGTGCTTGTAGGTCTGTATATATATTATCTCTCCACCGTCTTCTTGGTCTACCTCGGGGTCTACGGTCATTTATTTCCCGAGTGTAAGCGAGTTTTGTTTCCCTGTTATCTTCCATTCTTTCTATATGCCCCAGCCATTGTAGTCTATTAGCCTTCATGATACCAGTGATTAGCGGGGAACTTAAACAGATCATAAATGTCTTTGTTACTTCTTCTTTTCCACTCTCCACTTTCTGTATCCCTAACCGTGTACTTTATGAAGGGAAAATCCCAACTGCACCTCCCCGCGGTAGAGGATGGGAAACACACTACGGTGTGGCTAAAGCAGCCCTGAGGACCGAGTATCCACCCGGATAAGTGGACAACTCTGCAGCTGAGCAGAGCAGGACACTCACTTCTCCTGACAGTAGGAAATGGCTGTCAAAGGCAGAGGTACAAGACCACCATGTGGATGTGGAAGGTAAGGGGAAACCACCACATTATCTTCCCAAGAATTCATGGCTTCATACAAATATTCGGTAATTCCATATATCTAACAGTCCTTAAGGCATGTACAAGGGTCATTGGCCTTTCATTTACAACAAACTTGCCAGGAACATAGTCACTTAGGTGCTACTACAACATGCCAGGACGGACTACACGCAAGAGTGCCAGCTGATGAGTGTTAGTTGATGGATGTTAGATGAGAAATGTCAGTTGATGGATGTTAGATGAGAAATGTCAGTTGATGGATGTTAGATGAGAAATGTCAGTTGATGGATGTTAGATGAGAAATGTCCGTTGATGACAGATCAGATGTCAAAGTGTGCCAAAGCTACATGCAAGTGTTCAATCTGTGTTTCTACAGCGCCATGCTGTTAGAGCGCTGCCTACATGCAATGCTGAACCACTCTACAGATAACCAAGTTCATGCTCAAGATTGGGAAGGACATCGCTAACCTAGACACACACACAAATACCTGGACGTGGCTGTCACCTGCCTGGCTCCGTAGACACAGACACACACACACAAATACCTGGACGTGGCTGTCACCTGCCTGGCTCCGTACACGCACCCATGACTGCTGGCGTCCTGTGGCAAGCTTTCTTACCATCAACTACAGTCCCATACTATTTCTGCTGTTCAATGTTAATTCAGTTCATTTCCAGTGCAAAGATTGAATTAACCTATTTAACCTAATGTTGTGACGCAAGTAACAGATTAGCGTGAGTTAGCCTAATATTGTGTTATAACTCTATCTTATATAATTATAAATCATTGTTGTTTATCACAAGTGTATATGCAACTATAGCTATCAGGCATGTTTAGTGTTGTGTCTGTTTGCTGACAAATCATATTTATCCATAACATTCAGTCTATCCTGTTGTGAATACGCTTTCATGCTTTCTTCTATTGTAACATATCCTTCATTTTAGCGTCTGTCTGTCATGTTTGTTGAGCCATATAATCACAGGTGTCCTAGCTGTATCCGCGTTATTTCCTGTAAGTTTGTATAAATGTATTTCTGTAATGGCAGAGATGTGTGTAGACATGTGCCTAACTTTCGCTGTGTTGGCAGACATGTGTGTAGACATGTGCCTAACTTTCGCTGTGTTGGCAGACATGTGTGTAGACATGTACTTTGGCAGAGATGTGTGCAGACATGTGCCTAACTTTCGCTGTGTTGGCAGACATGTGTGTAGACATGTGCCTAACTTTCGCTGTGTAGGCAGAGATGTGTGCAGACATGTGCCTAACTTTCGCTGTGTTGGACGACATGTGTGTAGACATGTGTCTACCTTTCGCTGTGTTGGCAGACATGTGTGTAGACATGTGCCTAACTTTCGCTGTGTTGGCAGACATGTGTGTAGACATGTACCTTGGCAGAGATGTGTGCAGACATGTGCCTAACTTTCGCTGTGTTGGCAGACATGTGTGTAGACATGTGCCTAACTTTCGCTGTGTTGGCAGACATGTGTGTAGACATGTACCTTGGCAGAAATGTATGTAGACATGTGCCTAACTTTCGCTGTGTTGGCAGACATGTGTGTAGACATGTACCTTGGCAGAGATGTGTGTAGACATGTGCCTAACTTTCGCTGTGTTGGCAGACAAGTGTGTAGACATGTACCTTGGCAGAGATGTGTGTAGACATGTGCCTAACTTTCGCTGTGTTGGCAGACAAGTGTGTAGACATGTACCTTGGCAGAGATGTGTGTAGACATGTGCCTAACTTTCGCTGTGTTGGCAGACATGTGTGTAGACATGTACCTTGGCAGAGATGTGTGTAGACATGTGCCTAACTTTCGCTGTGTTGGCAGACAAGTGTGTAGACATGTACCTTGGCAGAGATGTGTGTAGACATGTGCCTAACTTTCGCTGTGTTGGCAGACATGTGTGTAGACATGTACCTTGGCAGAGATGTGTGTAGACATGTGCCTAACTTTCGCTGTGTTGGCAGACAAGTGTGTAGACATGTACCTTGGCAGAGATGTGTGTAGACATGTGCCTAACTTTCGCTGTGTTGGCAGACATGTGTGTAGACATGTACCTTGGCAGAGATGTGTGTAGACATGTGCCTAACTTTCGCTGTGTTGGCAGACAAGTGTGTAGACATGTACCTTGGCAGAGATGTGTGTAGACATGTGCCTAACTTTCGCTGTGTTGGCAGACATGTGTGTAGACATGTGCCTAACTTTCGCTGTGTTGGCAGAGATGTGTGTAGACATGTGCCTAACTTTCGCTGTGTTGGCAGACATGTGTGTAGAAATGTACCTTGGCAGAGATGTGTGCAGACATGTGCCTAACTTTCGCTGTGTTGGCAGACATGTGTGTAGACATGTGCCTAACTTTCGCTGTGTTGGCAGAGATGTGTGCAGACATGTGCCTAACTTTCGCTGTGTTGGCAGACATGTGTGTAGACATGTGTCTAACTTTCGCTGTGTTGGCAGACATGTGTGTAGACATGTGCCTAACTTTCACTGTGTTGGCAGACATGTGTGTAGACATGTACCTTGGCAGAGATGTGTGCAGACATGTGCCTAACTTATCGCTGTGTTGGGCAGACATGTGTGTAGACATGTGCCTAACTTTCGCTGTGTTGGCAGACATGTGTGTAGACATGTACCTTGGCAGAGATGTGTGTAGACATGTGCCTATACTTTCGCTGTGTTGGCAGACAAGTGTGTAGACATGTACCTTGGCAGAGATGTGTGTAGACATGTGCCTAACTTTCGCTGTGTTGGCAGACATGTGTGTAGACATGTACCTTGGCAGAGAGGTGTGTAGACATTTGCCTAACTTTCGCTGTGTTGGCACGACATGTGGTGTAGACATGTACCTTGGCAGAGATGTGTGTAGACATGTGCCTAACTTTCGCTGTGTTGGCAGACAAGTGTGTAGACATGTACCTTGGCAGAGATGTGTGTAGACATGTGCCTAACTTTCGCTGTGTTGGCAGACATGTGTGTAGACATGTACTTTGGCAGAGATGTGTGTAGACATGTGCCTAACTTTCGCTGTGTTGGCAGACAAGTGTGTAGACATGTACCTTGGCAGAGATGTGTGTAGACATGTGCCTAACTTTCGCTGTGTTGGCAGACATGTGTGTAGACATGTACCTTGGCAGAGATGTGTGTAGACATGTGCCTTACTTTCGCTGTGTTGGCAGACAAGTGTGTAGACATGTACCTTGGCAGAGATGTGTGTAGACATGTGCCTAACTTTCGCTGTGTTGGCAGACAAGTGTGTAGACATGTGCCTAACTTTCGCTGTGTTGGCAGACAAGTGTGTAGACATGTACCTTGGCAGAGATGTGTGTAGACATGTACCTAACTTTCGCTGTGTTGACAGACAAGTGTGTAGACATGTGCCTAACGTTCGATGTGTTGGCAGACATGTGTGTAGACATGTACCTTGGCAGAGATGTGTGTAGACATGTGCCTAACTTTCGCTGTGTTGGCAGACATGTGTGTAGACATGTGCCTTGGCAGAGATGTGTGTAGACATGTGCCTAACTTTCGCTGTGTTGGCAGACATGTGTGTAGACATGTACCTTGGCAGAGATGTGTGTAGACATGTGCCTAACTTTCGCTGTGTTGGCAGACATGTGTGTAGACATGTGCCTTGGCAGAGATGTGTGTAGACATGTGCCTATCTTTCGCTGTGTTGGCAGACATGTGTGTAGACATGTGCCTTGGCAGAGATGTGTGTAGACATGTGCCTAACTTTCGCTGTGTTGGCAGACATGTGTGTAGACATGTACCTTGGCAGAGATGTGTGTAGACATGTGCCTAACTTTCGCTGTGTTGGCAGACATGTGTGTAGACATGTGCCTTGGCAGACATGTGTGTAGACATGTGCCTAACTTTCGCTGTGTTGGCAGAGATGTGTGTAGACATGTGTGTAGACATGTGCCTAACATTCGCTGTGTTGGCAGACATGTGTGCAGACATGTGCCTAACTTTCGCTGTGTTGGCAGACATGTGTGTAGACATGTACCTTGGCAGAGATGTGTGTAGACATGTGCCTAACTTTCGCTGTGTTGGCAGACAAGTGTGTAGACATGTACCTTGGCAGAGATGTGTGTAGACATGTGCCTAACTTTCGCTGTGTTGGCAGACAAGTGTGTAGACATGTGCCTTGGCAGACATGTGTGTAGACATGTGCCTAACTTTCGCTGTGTTGGCAGAGATGTGTGTAGACATGTGCCTAACTTTCGCTGTGTTGGCAGACATGTGTGTAGACATGTGCCTTGGCAGACATGTGTGTAGACATGTGCCTAACTTTCGCTGTGTTGGCAGACATGTGTGTAGACATGTGCCTAACTTTCGCTGTGTTGGCAGACATGTGTGTAGACATGTGCCTAACTTTCGCTGTGTTGGCAGAGATGTGTGTAGACATGTGCCTAACTTTCGCTGTGTTGGCAGAGATGTGTGTAGACATGTGCCTAACTTTCGCTGTGTTGGCAGAGATGTGTGTAGACATGTGCCTAACTTTCGCTGTGTTGGCAGAGATGTGTGTAGACATGTGCCTAACTTTCGCTGTGTTGGCAGACATGTGTGTAGACATGTACCTTGGCAGAGATGTGTGCAGACATGTGCCTAACTTTCGCTGTGTTGGCAGACATGTGTGTAGACATGTGCCTAACTTTCGCTGTGTTGGGAGATATGTGTGCAGACATGTGCCTAACTTTCGCTGTGTTGGACGACATGTGTGTAGACATGTGTCTACCTTTCGCTGTGTTGGCAGACATGTGTGTAGACATGTGCCTAACTTTCGTTGTGTTGGCAGACTTGTGTGTAGACATGTACCTTGGCAGAGATGTGTGCAGACATGTGCCTAACTTTCGCTGTGTTGGCAGAGATGTGTGTAGACATGTGCCTAACTTTCACTGTGTTGGCAGAGATGTGTGTAGACATGTGCCTAACTTTCGCTGTGTTAGCAGAGATGTGTGTAGATATGTGCGTAACGTTCCCTGTGTTGGTAGTACTGATCTTCACACAAACAGATGGTGTATCACGACAGCGCTGTTCAGATCTTGTCCCACCATTCATCTATGATCCCAGCCGCTGCCCATGTAGGGTCCTTCAGGCGATCCTGTGACGGGCTGAGAGGAATAAAGTAACATCATGGAATAACATTAAAACATCAACTATGTGTGCTAAATCAGTGAGTAGTTGTTAAGTGTGGGCGTGCATCGACAACTAACGAATCATGCAACATGCACCTGTGCGGCTGTTCTTACTGTCGCTGTTCAACAGAGACACGATGTTGGTGGATTTCTCGATGCACTCCTTCTGGTCTCCCTCGGCGAACATTTTCTTGATCTCGTGCAGCTGGTTGGAGATGATGTTCTTGGCTATTGCTCGAATCTCCCTCACCGGGATGGGTCGTACCTGAGTGGACAGAGATGACAGGTATGTGTACATGTGAGATGGCAGGTATTGCCATGTGAGATGAGAGGTATGTGTACATGTGAGCTGGCAGGTATATTTACGTATGGGATGGCAGGTATACGTACATGTGAGATGAGAATTATATGTACATGTGAGATGGCAGGTATGTGTACATGCGATATAACAGGTGTGTGTACATGTAAGATGGCAGGTATGTGTACATGTGAGATGGCAGGTATGTGTACATGCGATATAACAGGTGTGTGTACATGTAAGATGGCAGGTATGTGTACATGCGAGATAACAGGTGTGTGTACATGTGAGATGTTAGATATGTGTATACGTGAGATGAAAAGTATGTGTACACTTGAAATGACAGGTATGTGTACACTTGCGATGACAGGTATGTGTACACTTGAGATGACAGGTATTGTCATGTGAGATAAGAGGTATGTGTACATGTGAGATCATAGGTATGTGTTCATGTGAGATGACAGGTGTTTGTACATGTAAGATAATAGATATGTGTACATTTAAGATGACAAGTACGTGAACATGTGAGATGACAGGTGTATGTACACGTGATATAAAATGTATGTGTACAAGTGAGATGAGAAGTATGTGAAAATGTGAGATGAGACGTATGTGTACATGTGAGATAAGAGGTATGTGTGCATGTGGGATGAAAGTTTTGTGTACATGTGAGATGAGATTATGTGTGCATGTGAGATGAGATGTATGTGTGCATGTGAGATGAGATGTATGTGTGCATGTGAGATGAGAGATATATGTACAATTGACATGACAGGTATATGTACACATGAGATGAGATGTGTATGTATACGTGAGGTGAGAGTTATGTGTACACGTGAGATTACAGGTATGTGTACGTGTATTGACAACCCGTACAGGATGAGCACATGTAAATGATGTGATGACACCCTGTACAGGTTGAATACATGTAAGTAATGTGAGGACAACCCGTACAGGTTGAGTACATGATGTAAGTGATATGAGCACAACCCGTACAGGTTGAGTAATGTAGTTACGTGATCATTGCCAGACTTACCACCACAGTTCCACACTCCAAGATCTGAGTTGCCCCAATGATGTCCCTGGCCTTGACCTGAACCAACTGCTGGTATTTGTTGTAGTCCGGACCCTCGCTCAGACTGACCTGCAGCTCGTAGTGACCGTTGCTGGTCTGCACGGAGGTCACCTGTTTGTCCACGGTGTTGTCATCCACGTGAGCTGTAAGTAGATCAGTCAGTCAAAACTCTGGTAACACATTAAGATGTCTGTACCTGTTTTTTACAGACAGTTATCGTTTCAACTATTCCTGCATCAGAGAGTTATTGCTTCATCTATCCTTGTCCCAGATAGTTATTGCTTCATCTATCCCTGTCCCAGACAGTTATTGCTTCATCTATCCCTGTCCCATATAGTTATTGCTTCATCTATCCCTGTCCCAGATAGTTATTGCTTAAACTATTCCTGTCCCAGACGGTTATTGCTTCATCTATTCCTGTCCCAGACAGTTATTGCTTCATCTAACCCTGTCCCAGACAGTTATTGCTTCATCTATTCCTGTCACAGACAGTTATTGCTTCACCTATCCCTGTCCCAGATGGTTATTGCTTCAACTATTCCTGTCCCAGACAGTTATTGCTTCATCTAACCCTGTCCCAGACAGTTATTGCTTCATCTAACCCTGTCCCAGACAGTTATTGCTTCATCTATTCCTATCCCAGACAGTTATTGCTTCAACTATCCCTGTCCCAGATGGTTATTGCTTCATCTATTCCTATCCCAGACAGTTATTGCTTCAACTATCCCTGTCCCAGATGGTTATTGCTTCAACTATTCCTGTCCCAGACAGTTATTGCTTCATCTATTCCTATCCCAGACAGTTATTGCTTCAACTATCCCTGTCCCAGATGGTTATTGCTTCATCTATTCCTATCCCAGACAGTTATTGCTTCAACTATCCCTGTCCCAGATGGTTATTGCTTCAACTATTCCTGTCCCAGACATTTATTGCTTCATCTAACCCTGTCCCAGACAGTTATTGCTTCATCTATATCCTGTCCCAGACAGTTATTGCTTCAACTATCCCTGTCCCAGAGAGTTATTGCTTCATCTATCCCTGTCCCAGACAGTTATTGCTTCATCTATTCTTGTCCCAGACAGTTATTGCTTCAACTATCCCTGTTCCAGATGGTTATTGCTTCAACTATTCCTGTCCCAGACAGTTATTGCTTCATCTAACACTATCCCAGACAGTTATTGCTTCATCTATATCCTGTCCCAGACAGTTATTGCTTCAACTATCCCTGTCCCAGACAGTTATTGCTTCATCTATTCCTGTCCCAGACAGTTATTGCTTCATCTATCCCTGTCCCAGATAGTTATGGCTTCATCTATCCCTGTCCCAGACAGTTATTGCTTCATCTATCCCTGTCCCAGACAGTTATTGCTTCATCTATCCCTGTCCCAGACAGTTATTGCTTCATCTATCCCTGTCCCAAATAGTTATTGCTTCATCTATTCCTGTCCCAGACAGTTATTGCTTCATCTATTCCTGTCCCAGACAGTTATTGCTTCAACTGTTTAGGGCAGCAACATGAGTCTCTATGTAATGAGGGCAGCAACACGAATCTCTGTATAATGAGGACAGCAACACGAATCTCTGTATAATGAGGACAGGAATATTAATCTCTGTGTAATGAGGACAACAACATGAATCTCCGTGTAATGAGGACAGCAACATGAATCTCTGTATAATGAGGACAGCAACATGAATCTCTGTATAATGAGGTCAGCAACACGAATCTCTGTGTAATGAGGACAGCAACATGAATCTCTGTATAATGAGGACAGCAACATGAATCACTGCGTATTGAGGACAGCAACATGAGTCCTTGTGCAATGAGAACAGCAACATGAATTTCTGTGAAATGAGAACAGGAACATGAATTTCTGTGCAATGAGGACAGCAACATGAATCTCTGTGTAATTAGGACATCAACATGAATCTGTGTAATGAAAACAACAACGCGAATCTCTGTGTAATGAGGACAGCAACATGAGTCTCTGTGTAATGAGGACAGGAACACAAATTTATGTGTAATGAGGACAGCAACATGAGTCCTGTTTAATGAGGACAGCAACATGAATCCCTGTGTAATGAGGGCAGGAATATTAATCTCTGTGTAATGAGGACAGCAGCATGAAACCCTGAGTAACAAGGACAGCAAATTGGCAGAACTCACTGAAAAACTGGTATTCGGCAATGCCGTCATCATCCGTCCAGCCATCCACGACCAGATGCCATGCCGTCTCCGTGGTGATGGTTCTGTTGAGTGGGGTCACAAGACAGGTCCCGGGCACCGGCGGGCGATTCACCTGTCAGAAGTTGGCACAATAGGTAGACATGGCACGTCATCTTCATCACAATCATTGGTTACATCACTGGTAGACATGGCACGTCATCTTCCTCACAATCATTGGTTACATCAGTGCTTGATGTGGTCTACAATCATTGATTGCCTCAGTGCTTTATGTGATCTTCAATTATAGGTTACACCAGTGCTCGATGTGATCTACAATCATGGGTTCCATCAATGCTTGGTATGATCTACAATAATGTGTTACATCAGTTCGTGATGTGATCTGCAATCATTAGTTACATCAGTGCAACAATTATTGGTTACACCAGTACTTTATGTGATCTACAATCATCGATTACATCAATGCTTGATGTGGTCTACAATAATTGGTTACACCAGTACTTCAAGTGATCTACAGTCATTGGCAAGCAGACAGACAGACAGACAGACAGACAGACAGACAGACAGACAGGCAGGCAGACAGGCAGACAGGCAGAAAGAAAGAAAGAAAGAAAGAAAGAAAGAAAGAATGAAAGAAAGAAAGAAAGAAAACATACCTCCAGTTGTACTGACACATTTCCTGCTTGACCTTTGACCCTGACCAGGCACTCCAGTCGCATCTTTGTGGCAGCGAACAGGTCGAACAGCGATGTCTGGATGGAGATCTGCTTGCTGGTGGCACCTGAACATCACGGGCAGTGTATGATCGTTAGATGTGTTCATCTCACGTGTTCAGATGTATATGCATGCTGAGGTGTGTTCTTTGCAAATGTTAACTTGTGTTCATTAGACATGTTAAGATGTATTCATTAGGCATGCTCGAATGTGTTCATGAGTTATGTTCAGAGAGATAAGTAGTAATATATGCTCATTTGAGGTATCTTTTCCAGTGCTGCACCGCATAATTATCGATTATATCCTAAGTAAAATACTCCGTCTGGCGTCACAAACTTGCACCGCAGGGATCCAATCCGCCAGTAGGCACTTCCTTTTTTTTTAAAGTGACCGTCATCGATTTTATTTTTAAAGTCACAGCTGTTGTTTGTTTAAAGTTAACGGGTATTATTGTCTGTTGTGGGCGTGACTTGCTTGCCTACACCTTATAGTTACAATCATTATCATCATACAACTGGTAGTATATATCAAAATGTGGGCGTGGCTTACTTTACAAACAACAACAAAACATGACAAAGAATACAATAATGAAAAGAAAAATCAAAAAGCAACATAAATAGATATAATATGTACATTTCATTCTTAAGAGTTATATCGAATCAAGTCAGTTTTAGCCAGGCCAATCATGGACATCTAGAAAAACAAGATTGTTTAGGTTTGCTATGGGAGAGTGGAATTGGAAAGTGAGGGTGTAGTTTTAGGTCATTATCTCGTCACAGTTCTAGATCATTTTATTTCTTAGTTCTAGATCACTATCTTGTCTTTGTTCTAGATTTAGATCATTACCTTTTCTTAGTCCTAGATCTTTATCTTGTCTTAGTTCTAGATCTTTGTCTTTTTTAGTTCTAGATCTTTATTTTGTCTTAGTTCTAGAGCATTTTCTTCTCTTAGTTCTAGATCATTATTTTCTCTTAGTCCTAGATCCCTATCGTTTCCTAGTTCTATAGTATTATCTTATTTTAGTTCTATTTCATTATCTTGTCTTCGTTCCAGTCCATTATCTTGCCTTAGTTCTTTTCTGAAGTGTGTTTGCCAGCAATGAAAATTTGATGATATGATCAGACCTCTGACCACACAGAATGTCAATATGATTCTGCCTTGACATAACCAGCCACACATATTGTGTATGTGATTCTGCCATGAAATGACCAGCTATACAGACTGTGAATGTGATTCTGCCATGACATGACAAGGTACACAGGCTGTGAATGTGATTGTACCATGAAATCACCAGCCACACAGACTGTGAATGTGATTCTGCCATGAAATGACCAGCCACATGGAGTGGCTGTTGTTTTGACTCACCTAACACCCGCCCTTCCAGATCCCAGGGTTCCAGAACCCGCCAGCTGTTGGGCCACCTGTAGTCATCCAGGTAGACGGTCCACAGGTAGTCAATGGGGTCTGCAGCCGTGCAGCTGGTACAGCTACAGTCCATGGCAAACCTGGACGACTTGAGGATCTTGTAGCCAGTGGGAAGTTGGTAGACCACAGATCCTGGCAGAGGCCTGTCAATGGGAAACTCGCACCATGAAGTCAGAATAACATTTAGTAACACCGAGTGACAACACACCCCTACAGTTACTGTAGAACACCGAGTGACTACACACCTCTACAGTTACTGTAGAACACCGAGTGACTACACACCTCTACAGTTACTGTAGAACACCGAATGACTACACACCTCTACAGTTACTGTAGTACACCGAGTGATTACACACCTCTACAGTTACACTAGTACACCGAGTGACTACACACCTCTACAGTTACTGTTGAATACCATGTGACTGCATATCTCTACAGTTACTGTGACTGTTGGCGAGTACGTGCACAACGAGGCATTGTTTACTCTAAATGTCAAACACGAATCTAGGTCCCGCTTCACTGTGTAGCAGATCCTAAGACAATGTCCAGCTTCACCATGTAGCAGACCCCTGGGAGAATGTCCAACTTCACCATGTAGCAGATCTTGGGAGAATGTCCAACTTCACCATGTAGCAGATCCTTGGGAGAATGTCCAACTTCACCATGTAGCAGATCTTGGGAGAATGTCCAGCTTCACCATATAGCCGATCCAGGGAGAATGTCCAGCTTCACCATATAGCAGATCCTGGGAGAATGTCAAGCTTCACCATGTAGCAGATCTTGGGAGAATATCAAGCTTCACGCAGTAGCAGATCCTGGGAGAATGTCCAGCATCACTATGTAGTAGATCCCCGGAAAATGTCCAGCTTTACTATGTAGCAGGTCCTCCGAGAATGTCCAGCTTCAAAGTGTAGCAGATCATGGGAGAATGCCCAGCTTCACCATCTAGAAGATCTTTCGATAGTGTCCAGCTTCACCATGTAACAGATCCTGGGAGAATTTCCAGCTTTACCATGTAGCAGATCCTGGGAGAATGTCCAGCTTCAACATGTAGCAGATCCTGGGAAAATGTCCAACTTCACTATGTAGCAGATCCTGTGAGAGTGTCCAGCGTTACCGTGTAGCAGATCCTGTGAGAAAGTCCAGCTTCACTACGCAGCATATCCTCGGTGAATGTCCAGCTTCACTTTGTAACAGATCCTGGGAGAATGTCCAGCTTTACCATGTAGCAGATCCTGGGAGAATGTCCAGCTTCACTATGTAGCAGATCCTGTGAGAAAGTCCAGCTTCACTACGCAGCATATCCTCGGTGAATGTCCAGCTTCACTTTGTAACAGATCCTGGGAGAATGTCCAGCTTTACCATGTAGCAGATCCTGGGAGAATGTCCAGCTTCACCGTGTAGCAGATCCTGGGAGAATGTCCAGCTTCACGCAGTAGCAGATCCTACGAGAATGTCCAGCTTTACTATGTAGCAGACCCTTGGGGGAATTTCCATGGGGGATTGACTCTCCATCTTCAGCCATCTTCCCTGCAGACTGATGCTCTCACCGTGGCACGTGGGACAGTTTGATGCTCTCACCGTAACATGTAGGACAGTTTGATGCTCTCACCGTGGCATGTCGGACAGACTGATGCTCTCACCGTGTCACGTCGGACAGAGTGTTGCTCTTACCGTGGCATGTCGGACAGAGTGTTGCCCTCACCGTGGCAAGTCGGACAGACTGTTGCCCTCACCGTGGCACGTCGGACAGACTGTTGCCCTCACCGTGGCATGTCCAGTTCATGCCATCAGCTGCAACAGTTGAAGCCGGCCGTACATTGGTGCCACGGGAAGGAGCAGTGAACCGTTTCTGTCCTTTCAGGGACTTCTGTCATCTCAGGGACTTCTGTCATCTCAGGGACTTCTGTCATCTCAGGGACATCTCTCATCTCAGTGGCTTGTGTGCACCTCCTTCTTATTTGTAATTGTAGCAGACACCTACACGAAAGGTGCGGTGGAGATTTCTGTCACTGCCTTACAATCTTGTACTGGAGACAACTTGTTTTATCTTCCTATGTAAATGTATAATGCTCTTGATGAACGAAAGACGAGTGATTGGAAGGGCCGAATGTAAGACGGGCCTGCGCGCCCAATTTGTGACCCTAATAAAGTTGATTTGATTTGATTTGATTTGATTTGGAGAACAGAATTATTCACTCGCTGGACATTCTCCGCCCAACAGGCATTGACATTCAACCGGCTTTCGCGCGATGTCTATCCCATGTCCATTCATCTACATTTGTAAATATAGCTTATTTTATTTCAGTCAGTAGTTGCAGTTTGAGTAAATGCAATTAGGGGGGGGGGGCTGCATGGTGTCCGCCTCGAGTGCTGGAGATCCCGGGTTCAAGCCCCGGTGAGGACCAGGATTTTTTCACGTGGACTTCTAGTAATGAAATTTCCCCTGGACTCTGGGTAGTGAGATCGGGCGCCCGTGTGTATTGTTGCGCACGTAAAAAATCCCTTGGCAGTTGGAAATCGAAAGAGAGTAGCGCGCTTCCCGGGCAAAATTTCGAATTAAAAATCTACCCAAAGTATTTCAGGATCCTCGCTGGCTGCTACGGAATTCGTGCACTGAGCTGAGTTTCTCCAAACTCAGGTTTGAGTTAGGAGGAGAACAGAGCACTTATGGGTTACAGCCGTGTGCCGTGATGTTGATCCATCGACTAAACTAAACTAAACTGAGTAAATGCAAGTCAAATTGAACACAGACGTGACAACTGCTGGATTGTTACAGCTGGACAGAGACGTGATAACTGATGAGTTGTTACAGCTGGACACAGACGTGATACCTGTGTGATTGTTATAACTGGAAACAGACATGATAACTGTGTGATTGTTACAACTGAACACAGACGTTACAACTGTGTGATTGTTACAACTGGACACAGATGTTACAACTGTGTGATTGTTACAACTGAACACAGACGTGATACCTGTGTGATTGTTATAACTGGAAACAGACATGATAACTGTGTGATTGTTACAACTGAACACAGACGTTACAACTGTGTGATTGTTACAACTGAACACAGACGTGATACTGTGTGATTGTTATAACTGGAAACAGAAATGATAACTGTGTGATTGTTACAACTGAACACAGACGTTATCAACTGTGTGATTGTTACAACTGAACACAGACGTGATAACTGTGTGATTGTTATAACTGGAAACAGACATGATAACTGTGTGATTGTTACAACTGAACACAGACGTGATAACTGTGTGATTGTTACAACTGAACACAGACGTGATAACTGTGTGATTGTTACAACTGAACACAGACGTGATAACTGTGTGATTGTTACAACTGAACACAGACGTGATAACTGTGTGATTGTTACAACTGAACACAGACGTGATAACTGTGTGATTGTTACAACTGGACACAGACGTGACAACTGCTGGATTGATACAACTGGACAGAGACGTGATAACTGATGAGTTGTTACAACTGAACACAGACGTGATAACTGTGTGATTGTTACAACTGGACACAGATGTTACAACTGTGTGATTGTTACAACTGGACACAGAAGTGATAACTAATGAGTTATTACAACTGAACACAGACGTGATAACTGTGTGATTGTTACAATTGAACACAGACATGATAACTGTGTGATTGTTACAACTGGACACAGATGCGATGGTTACAACTGGACACAGACGTTGTAACTGTGTGATTGTTACAACTGGACACAGACGTGATAACTGTGTGATTGATACAACTGAACACAGACGTGATAACTGTGTGATTGTTACAACTGGACACAGACGTTACAACTGTGTGATTGTTACAAAAGGACACAGACGTTACAACAGTGTGATTGTTACAACTGGACACAGAAGTGATAACTGTGTGATTGTTACAACTGGACACAGACGTTACAACTGTGTGATTGTTACAACTTTACACAGAAGTGATAACTGATGAGTTATTACAACTGAACACAGACGTGATAACTGTGTGATTGGTACAACTAAACACAGACGTGATAAATGTGTGATTGTTAAAACTGAACACAGACGTGATAAATGTGTGATTGTTACAACTGGACACAGACGTGATAACTGTGTGATTGTTACATCTGGACACAGACGGTGTAACTGTGTGATTGTTACAACTGGACACAGACGTGATAACTGTGTGATTGTTACAACTGGACACAGACGTTGTAACTGTGTGATTGTTACAACTGGACACAGACGTGATATCTGTGTGATTGTTACAACTGGACACAGACGTGATAACTGTGTGATTATTACAACTGAACACAGACGTTGTAACTGTGTGATTGTTACAACTGGACACAGATGTGATAACTGTGTGATTGTTACAACTGGACACAGACGTTGTAACTGTGTGATTGTTAAAACAGAACACAAACGTGATAACTGTGTGATTGTTACAACTGGACACAGACGTGATAACTGTGTGATTGTTACAACTGAACACAGACGTGATATCTGTGTGATTGTTACAACTGGACACAGACGTGATATCTGTATGATTGTTACAACTGAACACAGACGTGATATCTGTGTGATTGTTACAACTGGACACAGACGTGATAACTGTGTGATTGTTACAACTGGACACAGACGTGATAACTGTGTGATTGTTATAACTGGACACAGACGTTACAACTGTGTGAATGTTACAACTGGGACACAAACGTGATAACTGTGTGATTGTTACAACTGAACACAGACGTGATAACTGTGTGATTGTTACAACTGAACACAGACGTGATAACTGTGTGATTGTTACAACTGAACACAGACGTGATAACTATGTGATTGTTACAACTGGACACAGACGTGACAACTGTGTGATTGTTACAACTGGACACAGACGTGATAACTGTGTAATTGTTACAACTAAACACATACGTGATAACTGTGTGATTGTTACAACTGAACACAGATGTTACAACTGTGTGATTGTTACAACTAGACACAGACGTGATAACTGTGTGATTTTTACAACTGGACACAGACTTTGTAACTGTGTGATTGTGTGACGGGACAGCCCCGGCAGCATCCGAATGACACAAGTTTGAAAGGAATTAAAGAGCCCACAAGAATTATTCTATCATTCTCTATGTAAAAGAATAATAGTCCACCAGAAAATAATCTAGTCCCCAACCAAGGAATAAGGAAAAACTAACAGAGATTGCAAACAAGAGAAAATTACATTGTGACCACGCACGCCCCATCATTTCTGTAATGCTAGGTCTGAGAAAGCTTTGATGTCCAGATCAAACGTAAAACCCAGACATCACGGCACCAGTCGGCGGGCGCTATCAAAGGTTGACAACTCATTGTTTTCAGTACCAGGGGAGAGAAAGACCGAAAAGTGTGAAATCTGGGCTGGAGATGAATTGATACATGGACATGCTACTCAGGGGAAAACCCGTGTGATCCAAAGACGGCAATATAATGCAGGCCTAACACCTTATCTAAAAGTCCAGACTTTGTGGAGCCAGGACAACGTCTGTAATTGCCACCACAAGGGAGAAATTAGAACCAGATGCCTAACACCTCACTGCAATACAGCGGCAAAGTAGGAACACATGGCTGACACCTTTTTTCCAGCAACCCAGGAAGGCGGGTGTTAACAGCAGATTGGAATGTAATGACGCAACTACATTGCCGCCAAAGCATGTTTCATTGTTTCAGGCGTGGGGGGGGGGGGGGCATCGGTCAATTTGATTGACACATGAAACTACCGTCCACAGGAAAGGAGGAGGGGTGAGACAAGTTTGGGACTTAATCCATCCCGACATCGTACATGGAAAAATAGGCGGAGTTAATTAATATGGGACATATTAATTAGCCAACGTGAAAACTAGCCAGGGCTGAAGAGAATAAACCTACATGCATGGCCAGCAAGACTTCAGACGCAAATTTACAATAGCATTCTTAGGATACCTACTGGAGAAATATTAACATTTCGTTCTGTTGGACTTCTGTACGAAGTCGTATGACAGGATTTCCTAGCTATAACCCAGGTAATACCATTATTCTGAGTTTGTCTGCTAGTCTGAAGGCCTTATAGTTTCTTGTTTCTGTTTATTCTCCCAAACTTTACACTCGTGGATTTTCTTTGTACTTAATGTTCCAGTTCTAGCTTTTCGATTTCACTGAGAACTATTTTCTTCTTGCATTCACTACTTGGTTGTCTGATTTGTTGTATGTGACAATTTGGAGAAATCCATTATCCAAGCTACATGAGCGTGTGGCTTATGCATGTACAGGAGATACATGTAGATTCATCCTGTATGATGTTAAACATTGGGGAGACTGACTACTTAGGAGATATTCCTGAGAGCTACCAGTCTCTTGATAGCGTCAATTAACATTGATTATTTGGACCAACACTTTGAGTGCCTACCAAGATTGTGGTGAATCCACTTGGTTTGAGGAATGGCACCAGTTCACCTTGTCTGCATGATGTCTGCATGAGGACAGACATGACTTAGGACTTTAAATATCCCAGACAGATTCAGGGAAGGCATTTAATGTTCGACAGGACTGTGCGACCAGCCCTTCCGACAAGACAGTATGAATGAATCAGAAAGGGAGAAAGTGAGGTGAATTTATATGGGAAACACTGCATTACATAAATGTATGTGAATATGTATGTTTTAAGCTATAGATGTTCTAAATAGTTGTATTAATATATACATATATATATTTATTTATTTAGAACTGATATATGTTTATGTAACATGCCATCATATATATCATCATACCATCATATATTATGACTTGAATGTATGTTTATATGAATGTATAGACATATGTGTTTGAGATGTGTAGACGTAGATACTACCCATCTCCGTTCGTTTCATTCCAGATCTCTTAGGAGCAATGGACAGTCAACAACCCATATCAGGAAGTGACTTAGCCTTGTGAGGGACCAATTTGGACTCCTTCAATCTGACAGTGAACTGCGTCTCACTGGGGGAAGCATGACCTATGTGACCTCTTAAGTTACGTATACCATAATATAATCATCATCATCATATGATCATCAAGATTAGAAATAATAAACACAGTTGTTGTATTTTAAAACTCAATTTGTCTGTATAATTCTAAATGTTTATAAGGTTTGTGTAGCGTATCAAGTACACACATTATTGTATCATTTAGTGGGGGTTCACACATATTGTCCAGAAGTGGGAATCTATGTCCGGGAGGTATCTTGCCTATGCAGTCATAAGTAACCAGATTACGTTGCATGTCTTAACTCCTCCTTTCTCACTTCTGGTGATACCAAGTACAGCCAAAACTATATAGATATATTATATCTTCAACGAGCCACTTCTTGGCTGTTTTCTTGAGTATCAGGGACAGTGTCTTAAATCAGCATAACAGACATTTGTTCCACGTTTTCTCTCTGGGATCTGGGGTAGCAATTAGTTCCTTCTGACAGAGTTAGGGGATCTTAAACTGCATCCAGAACTTAACACCAGCAGAAGAAAATGATGTTGGCTGGGTGGTTGCCCAACCGGGAGCTACCTCAAGCCAGTTGGTGACAGATTGTTACAACTGAACACAGACGTAACAACTGTGTACTTGTTACAACTGAACACAGACGTGATAACAGTGTGATTGTTACAACTGGACACAGACGTGATAACTGTGTGATTGTTACAACTGAACACATACGTTACAACTGTGTGATTGTTACAACTGGACACAGACGTTACAAGTGTGTGATTGTTACAACTGGACACAGACATGATATCTGTGTGATTGTTACAACTGGACACAGACGTGATAACTGTGTGATTGTTACAACTGGACACAGACGTGACAACTGTGTGATTGTTACAACTGAACACAGGCGTGATAACTTTGTGATTGTTACAACTGGACATAGACGTGATAACTGTGTGATTGTTACAACTGAAGACAGACGTGATAACTGTGTGATTGTTAAAACTGGACACAGACGTGATAACAGTGTGATTGTTACAACTGGACACAGACGTTGTAACTGTGTGATTGTTACAACTGGACACAGACGTGATAACTGTGTGATTTTTACAACTGGACACACAAGTTACAATTGTGTGATTGTTACAACTGGACACAGACGTTACAACTGTGTGATTGTTACAACTGGACACAGACGTGATAACTGTGTGATTTTTACAACTGGACACAGACGTTACAACTGTGTGATTGTTACAACTGAACAAAGACGTGATAACTGTGTGATTGTTACAACTGGACACAAAAGTTACAGCTGTGTGATTGTTACAACAGGACACAGACGTTACAACAGTGTGATTGTTACAACTGTACACAGAAGTGATAACTGTGTGATTGTTACAACTGGACACAGAAGTGATAACTGATGAGTTATTACAACTGAACACAGACGTGATAACTGTGTGATTGTTACAACTGGCACAGACGTGATATCTGTGTGATTGTTACAACTGGACACAGAAGTGATAACTGATGAGTTATTACAGCTGAACACAGACGTGATAACTGTGTGATTGTTACAACTGAACACAGACGTGATAACTGTGTGATTGGTACAATTAAACACAGACGTGATAAATGTGTGATTGTTAAAACTGAACACAGACGTGATAACTGTGTGATTGTTACAACTGGACACAGACGTGATAACTGTGTGATTGTTACAACTGGACAAAGACGTTGTAACTGTGCGATTGTTACAACTGGACACAAACGTGATAACTGTGTGATTGTTACAAATGAACACAGACGTTGTAACTGTGTGATTGTTACAACTGGACACAGACGTGATATCTGTGTGATTGTTACTACTGAACACAGACGTGATATCTGTATGATTGTTACAACTGGACACAGACATGATAACTGTGTGATTGTTACAACTGAACACAGACGTTGTAACTGTGTGATTGTTACAACTGGACACAGACGTGATAACTGTGTGATTGTTACAACTGGACACAGACGTTGTAACTGTGTGATTGTTACAACTGGACACAGACGTGATAACTGTGTGATTGTTACATCTGGACACAGACGTTGTAACTGTGTGATTGTTACAACTGGACACAGACGTGATAACTGTGTGATTGTTACAACTGGACACAGACGTTGTAACTGTGTGATTGTTAAAACCGAACACAGACGTGATAACTGTGTGATTGTTACAACTGGACACAGAAGTGATAACTGTGTGATTGTTACAACTGAACACAGACGTTGTAACTGTGTGATTGTTACAACTGGACACAGACGTGATAACTGTGTGATTGTTACAACTGGACACAGACGTGATAATTGTGTGATTGTTACAACTGGACACAGACGTTACAACTGTGTCATTGTTACAACTGGACACAGACGTGATAACTGTGTGATTGTTACAACTGGACACAGACGTTACAACTATGTGATTGTTACAACTGGACACAGATGTGATAACTGTGTGATTGTTACAACTTACAGGATGGACACGATGGGTGGGTTGCCGGCTACGATGGTGACGTAGATGGTTGTGCTGGTGGTTCTGGTGTCCTTCCACAGGTCAGCTGTAAATCTGAGGGTGTAATCACGTGACAGACAGCATCATCAAGTTTGTCTGCATGAGTTGTCGTGCTATCTACTAATAATCACACATCTTAAACATATTATCCATCGTCACTATAATGTTTCATGCCGACAGGAGTTGTTGGTCATGGTTCACCATCTCGCACAATCACCGGAGTTGTGGGTCAGTTCTGTTTTCTTGACCGGCTAAAGTCGTGTAGTCGAGCCCTTCGGGTGTTCATCTCTGTGCCTTCTCATTGCTGTTTCCCAACCTAATTTGCCAGTTGTAACCAGGTTTTCAAGTGTACTTATACGGATAACATGACCACATATCTGGATCATCTCTGTGTAATTTCTCCAATCAATTTGCAGTGTTATGTGTGTCTTCTAGGACGGTCCGATTCGTTTTTCTGTCCTAAGATTCCACTGCCACTATATGTTTCTCAGATTCTCTGAGTATTGTCTGTATTCCACAAGCATATAGCAATATGAGAGATATATATAGCACTATGGGCTTTTTTAAATAGTACTACAAATTCTATATACCACTTCAAATATATATATATATATATATATATATATATATATATATATATATGTGTGTGTGTGTGTGCGTATGGGTGTGTGTGTGTGTGTGTGTGTGTGTGTGATGTACACAACACAATGAAATCTATATACCGCAAGTGGTTCTATATTGCACAGTGAATTCAGTATAGCACAATAAGTTCTATATATCACTGTGGGTTCTATATAGAAACGTGGGTTCTAAATACCAGCATTGGATCCATATAGCACTGAGGGATATATATATATATATATATATATATATATATATATATATATATATATATATATATATATATATATATTCTTCTTCTTCTTCTTCTTCTTCAGCGTTCCGAGCCATTGAGGTTCTTTGCTGCAAATACAATCTGTCTCCATTCGTCTCTCTGGTGGACCTTCTCTTGCCAGTCGTTGATTCCAAGTGCTTGTAGGTCTGTATGTATATTATCTCTCCACCGCCTTCTTGGTCTACCTCGGGGTCTACGGTCATTTATTTCCTGAGTGTAAGCAAGTTTTGTTTCCCTATTATCTTCCATTCTTTCTATATGCCCCAGCCATTGTAGTCTATTAGCCTTCATGATACCAGTGATTAGCGGGGACTTAAACAAATCATACATGTCTTTGTTACTTCTTCTTTTCCACTCTCCACTTTGTGTATCCCTAATGGGTCCAAAGATGCGTCTTAAAATTTTGTTCTCAAAGGTTTGTAACAAGGCTTCATCTCCTTTCGTTGTACTCCAGGTTTCAGAGCCATACAGCACAACTGGTCTGATCAGTGTTTTGTATATTGTGATTTTGGTGTTACGAGATAGCGCCTTTGATTTTAGTAGATGTTGTAGTGCATAGTATATCTTATTTCCAGAGTTGATTCTAGTTTGTATTTCTTCCCTTATGATGTTGGAGCAGTTGAAGATTGTACCCAGGTATTTGTATGTTTCCGTTCTTTTAATGGTCATATTATCTATTTGTATGTGGCCAGAGTTTTTAGCCATTCCGTCTCTTGAAATTACCATATATTCTGTCTTATCTTGGTTGATAACCAGCCCCATCTGTTGGGCTTTTTCCTTTAAGTGAGTCAATATTTCTAATGTCTTTTGTTCACTTTGCCCTATAATATCTATATCATCTGCATAACCAAGCAGCTTGGATGTTCCTCCAATATCACATTCCTCCTTTACCTTCCTTACATATAGCATTTTGGAATCTATATATAGCGCTATCAGATCTATATAGTACTGTGGAATTTATATAGCACTATGAGATCTGTATAGTGCCGTGGAATCTATATAACAAAATGAAGACTATACTGCACAGGATCTGTGTAGTACAATGGAATCTGTGTAGCACTATGACATCTATATATCACTATATAGATTAAATGGCAAGACAAGATCCCAGACACTGAAGTCCTAGAAAGCGTACCCATGCCCAGTATCCACACTCTACTAATGAAGAATCAGATTCGCTGGGATGGTCACTTAACTGGCATGCCAGATCACAGGCTCCCTAAACGAATTTTTTACGGCGAGCTGCGTTGTGGTAAACGCTCCCAAGGCGGCCAGAGGAAACGCTTTAAAGACACTCTGAAAATCTCACTGCATGCTTTTGGAATTCACCATGACACCTGGGAGACTGCAGCCAGAGACCGAAATTCGTGGCGTGCATCATTACGCAAGGATGCAGTCACTTGTGAGGCAACCAGGACTGCAAGAGCTGTGAAGAAAAGGCAGGACAGAAAAACCACTGCAGGAAATCCTCCTCCAGAAACGTCAACCATTCTTTGTCCACATTGTCGAAGAACATTTCGAGCCAAAATAGGCCTTATCAGCCATCTTAGAACTCACGGCTCCATACTTTCAACCCCACTGGATGAAATGAACGGTCATCATCATTGATGGACAAACAACAACATGGCACTATGAGACCTATATAGCATACTTGAATATGATGACCATTCATTTCATCCAGTGGGGTTGAAAGTATGGAGCCGTGAGTTCTAAGATGGCTGATAAGGCCTATTTTGGCTCGAAATGTTCTTCGACAATGTGGACAAAGAATGCTTGACGTTCCAGGAGGAGGATCTCCTGCAGTGGTTTTTCTGTCCAGGCTTTTCTTCACAGCTCTTGCAGTCCTGGTTGCCTCACAAGTGACTGCACCCTTATATAATGATGTACGCCATGAATTACGGTCTTTAGCAGCAATCTCCCAGGTGTCAAGATTATATATATATAGTACCATGGGATTTATATAGCACTATGTGATCTGGATTGTACTATAGGATGTATAAAGCGCTGTGGGGTCGATATGACAGTTTGTGATCTATATAGAATTATGGGATTAATACAGTGCTATAGGATCTATTGAGCACTATGGATTCTGTACAGCACGATTTGATTTATATAACACTATTGCTTCTGTATATAGCACTATATGATCTATATATCACTACAGAGTCTATATAGCACAACAGGATCTATATCGTACAAAACAGCTTTATAAGCATACCATTACTTCTGGTAATGACACTGAAATAGTATGCCTTCAGAATCTGGTTTCTCAATATGTTTGTATAAAGAAGTTCATTTCTCAATAGGTTTGTATAAAGAAGTTCATTTCTCAATAGGTTTGTATAAAGAAGATTTACCGATATGTCTGATCGATCTGTAGAGCGCTCATGGTCAGTGTCTGTGATTGTCCGACGGGGTTGAACCCTGCAGCCGCACACTCAGTGCTGGAGTTGTCCAGGCGCTCACAGCTCCAGTTTCTGACGGCCAAGCCCTGTGTGTAGAAAAAATACATGGATGATGTCCGGTCACTCCGCGGTCAAAGGTTACTACGCTCTCTTTCATTTTCTCTCGAACACCCATTTCTTTCAGACCACAAACAACTAAACCTGTCTATCACAGTGGTATCTGGCTCACGATCTTTCTGACAGGAGTATATCAGTTTCATTATAAACACCGTATCCCTTTATCTCTCACTGTTTCTCAACTAATGCTACTACTTTCCGTCACTCTCCACTCCCCCTCACTCTCTGCCAACAACCAGCTATAACTCTCTCCATCTCTCTATTTCCCTTCGCCATCTTTCTCTTTCAGTATCGCTCTCGTTTTTTCTCTATATATATATTTCCCTCCCATGAGACACACGCTACCATACTTCGTGGAAGAAGTACTCACACACTACCACACTCTGTGAAAGAAGTACTCTCACACTACCACACACCGTGGAAGAGATCAAACAAGAAGGAAGACTGACAAAGTATCGAGAGCAACTTCTGTGCACAAGACGCGAGATTCAATACTGAAGATCACTCGTGTCTGTGATGTCATCATTGGTTTCTGTGATGTCATCATTGGTGACTGAGATGTCATCAGTGGTTTCTGTGATGTCATCAATGGTTTCCGTGATGTCATACATGGTTTCAGTGATGTCATCATTGGTGACTGAGATGTCATCAGTGGTTTCTGTGATGTCATCAATGGTTTCTGTGATGTCATGTATAGTTTCTGTGATGTAATCAGTGGTTTCTGTGATGTCATCAATGGTTTCTGTGATGTCATCAATGGTTTCTATGATGTCATCAATGGTTTCTGTGATGTCATCAGTGGTTTATGTGATGTCATCAGTGGTTTCTGTGATGTCGTCAATGGTTTCTGTGATGTAATCAGTGGTTTCTGTGATGTCATCAATGGTTTCTGTGATGTCATCAATGGTTTCTATGATGTCATCAGTGGTTTATGTGATGTCATCAATGGTTTTTGTGATGTCATCAGTGGTTTCTGTGATGTCATCAGTGGTTTCTGTGATGTCATGAATGGTGTATATGATGTCATCAATGATTTATGTGTTGTCATCACTGATGTCTGTAATGTCATAAATGGTGTATGTGATGTCATCAATGGTTTCCGTGATGTCATACATGGCTTCTGTGATGTCATAAATTGAAATAATTGCATCGGTTTTCGTCTATTTCGGATTTCGCCGATTGTTTTCGGACGGATTTTCGATCCATGCTGATAGATGTGGGCGGTCATGTTTTGCCATCTCACACGATCTCAAGAGTCGTGGATCCGCTCTGTGTTCTTGTCTCCACCATACTACTTGGCCAAGCCATCCAGGTATTTACTTCTCTGCCTTCCCCTTGTTCTCTTCCCCTCAATCTTGTCAGTTATCACCAAGTTCTCCATTTTATTTCATCTCATAACGTGACCAAAATAATTATGACTGTCTATGTCTCATTTCTCTAATCAGTTTACGGTTTTCATTCGTTTTTTATAGGACTTGGTCATTGGTTTTTCTGTCTGTTCATGGTATTCTTTGCATTATCCTCAGAAACCACATTTCCACAGCCATCAGATGTTTTTAACCCTTTTTGCTCATTGTCAACGCTTCACATTCATACAAAAGTACAGGCACTATGTAGCACATTTTTCTCGTTTCAATTGACATCTTTTTATTGGTCAGTATGTTTTCCATCTTGCAAAAAGCAACCTTCGCCATGGCGATTCTTGTCCTAATCTCTTCAAGACATCCCCAGCAGATGTTATGACTTTTCCGAGATAATTGGATCGATTCACTTGTTGAAGAATATTTCCATTTACTTGTATATTACATTGTGGTAATTCCTTCACGATCATGATCTGCGTCTTCTTACAATTTAATTCTAACCCTAATTGTTCACTGTGTGCAACACCTGCATCTACTAAATGTTGCAGATCCTGCTCATTGTCTGCAATCAATATTGTATCATCTGCACATCTAATGTTATTGATGTGTCTTCCTCCAATGATGATTCCTTTCACATCTTCTTCAGGGACGCAGAGGTGTTTCCAAGGCACCAGGGCCGGGTTATATACTGGCCAAGACCCATTGACGCGTCCTCGTCGAGCGTCCTGGGCAACAGGTCTCTTCGGGGTCCTGGCTAAAGTCAGTAGGATCGCCGATTCCTCCGAAGTCGGAGAGTGTCTGCCTGTACGGCGAGGAACCACCAGTCTGCACACCAATAAGCCAGACATGGGACAACGGATACTCACGCAAAACTCAGGTCCTGTATGACATCACACTGATGTTGGACAACAGGATGTCTTCATCCGACATACAGGACTTCGCGTTGGAGCTCAAGCCAACGAACACAAGCAAGCAAGCATATCTTCTACATTTTTGAAATATTTTCAGTGTACAGGGAAAAAAGATATGGAAACATTACACATCCCTGTCGCACTCCTCTCTTAATAGACTGATATTGACCTACTTCATTATCAATTTTTATGGCAGCTTGTTGTTTACAATATGTTTTTTACAAGTCTAAGGTCTGGACATGTGTTGTTTAATAATGATGGCTGTGATGATAATTAAAATGATGATTAAGATGATGATTAAGATGATGATTAAGATGATGACTAATATAATGATGGTATTGATGAGTAAGATGGTGATGTTGATGACTGAGATGATGATGGTGGTATTCCACGAAGCATGGAGCACATCTCACCTGTACGGCCGTGGGTTCCAAGTCTTGGTCCAGTGAGTGTTCCAGGGGGTCCAGCACCAGGCTTTGAGCCTGTCCCCTCTGGATCCAGGTGGGGCTTCCCTTCATCATGACCCCAACCAGATCAGATGGTATCACCTGGCGATGAGAGTCGGGTCACAAGATCAGTGAACTGACACAGCCACGCTGGATTACCTGACTGGGCATGATTTACCTTTGTGTAGGCGTTATTTACCTGCATGTAGGCATGATTTACCTCTATATAGGCATGATTTACCTCTATGTAGGCATGGCTTACCTCTATGTAGGCATGATTTACCTCTATATAGGCATGATTTCATGTATGTAAACATGATTTACCTCTTTGTAGACATGATTTACCTGTACGGAGGCATAATTTACCTCTATGTAGGCATGATTTACCTGTGTGTAAGTGTAACACACTTTTATTTATGTACAACATATCTGTCTGTAAGTGTACACATACTTTCATACTTGTATGTAGGCATGATGTACCTGTATGTAGGCATGATGTACCTGTATGTAGGCATGATGTACCTGTATGTAGATATAACGGGAGTCTCCGTGGCGAAGTCGTCAAGCCGTCTGACTCAGGCTCCGAAGGTTGTGGGTTCGATTCCGGGCCGCATCCTTCGGTTTACGAGTGTATTTTTTCAGAGACTCTTGAGGGTCGTCGCTGGAGCTACGGAGTTCGTGCTTTATACGACGCTTTCCGCGCTGCGGAAAGAGGCTCAGCAATATGGGATAAAACCCGATGTAATGAAGTCGACACTGTCGACTTTTACGCGACTTTAAGCGACTAGGTGTAACATACCTGTGTGTAGGTGTAACATACCTGTGTAGGGTAACATACCTGTGTGTAGGCATGATTTACCTGTATGTAGGTTTATTATACCCGAGTGTAGGTGTAATATACATGTGTGTAATTGTAAAATATATGTGTGTAGGTGTAACATACCTTTATGTAGACGTAACATACCTGTGTGTAGGTGTATCATACCTGTGTGTAGGTGTAACATACCGGTATGTAGGTGTAACATACCGGTATGTAAGAGTAACATACCGTTGTGTAGATGTAACATACCTGTGGGTAGGTGTAATATACCTGTGTTTAGGTGTAACATACCTGTATGTAGGTATGATTTACTTATATGTGAGTGTGATGTAACTGGGTGTAGACGTACGTAAGGCTATACGGTGACCTAGAAATACACCTGCAAGAACCTACCTTGATGTAGGTGTATGACCCGACTGAAGATACACCTGCAGGAACCTACCTTGATATAGGTGTACGTCTCCGACTGAAACTTGTTGCTGCCATAGGCACCTTTCATCTCCATGGAGTAGAAGAACCGATAGAGACCCGGCTTGAGGAACAGAGGAGGGATGTTCAGCTCCGCAATGGTCGTGAGTAGTCCCGTCAGAGGCACGTCGGAGATGATCTGTGACAGACATACCCAGAGGCCGTCATTAACTTGTCAGAGACGTATGTAACCACAAGAAATCACACACTACACACTCGACTCGCCAGCTCCAAGGCTGATCGCAAGGCGACAATGAGCATGACCAATATCACGAAACCTTCAATCGCTGGCACCAGCACAGAAATAACTGACGTACGGTCAATGGGAAGTAGGCCGGTCTAAGTGCCATTCTGGCAGGTTGGGTATGGTTATTATGCTCATGGGTTAAGCAGTACGAGGGCGGGGGGGGGGGAATGGTTGGTGGGGGGGGGGGGTAGTGAAGTTAAATAGCCACATGTGCCTTTCTTTTAGTCTCTGGTGTTGATATGAGGAGGCTGGCTAGATCGCAGGGATGGGTGGATCCTAGGGCTGGGTGGATCCAAGGGCTGGGTGGATCCAAGGGCTGGGTGGATCCCAGGGGCTGGGTGGATCCTAGGGGCTGGGTGGATCCCAGGGGCTGGGTGGATCCAAGGGGCTGGCTAGAACTCAGGGGCTGGATAGATCCCAGGGGATGTGTGGTCCCCAAGGTCTAGACTGGTAATGACTGGAAATCACATCTGAGACTAGTGTCGATAACTGGGTACTTACATACAATGTGTTCACAGTGTCAATAAATGGGTACTTACATACAATGTGTTCACAGTGTCAATAACTGGGTACTTACATACAATGTGTTCACAGTGTCAGTTACTGGGTACTTACATACAATGTGTTCACAGTGTCAATAACTGGGTTCTTACATACAATGTGTTCACAGTGTCAATAACTGTGTACTTACATACAATGTGTTCACAGTGTCAATAACTGGGTTCTTACATACAATGTGTTCACAGTGTCAGTTACTGGATACTTACATACAATGTGCTCACAGTTTCAGTTACTAGGTACTTACATACAATGTGTTCACAGTGTCAGTTACTGGATACTTACATACAATGTGTTCACAGTGTCAATAACTGGGTTCTTACATACAATGTGTTCACAGTGTCAATAACTGGGTACTTACATACAATGTGTTCACAGTGTCAGTTACTGGGTACTTACATACAATGTGTTCACAGTGTCAATAACTGGGTACTTACATACAATGTGTTCACAGTGTCAATAACTGGGTACTTACATACAATGTGTTCACAGTGTCAGTTACTGGGTACTTACATACAATGTGTTCACAGTGTCAATAACTGGGTTCTTACATACAATGTGTTCACAGTGTCAATAACTGGATACTTACATACAATGTGTTCGCAGTGTCAGTAACTGGGTACTTACATACAATGTGTTCACAGTGTCAATAACTGGGTTCTTACATACAATGTGTTCACAGTGTCAATAACTGGGTACTTACATACAATGTGTTCACAGTGTCAATGACTGGCTTCTTATATACAAAGTGTTCACAGTGTCAATAACTGGTTTCTTACATGCAATGTGTTCACAGTGTAAATAACTGGGTACTTAAATACAATGTGTTCACAGTGTCAATAACTGGGTTCTTACATACAATGTGTTCACAGTGTCAATAACTGGGTACTTACATACAATGTGTTCACAGTGTCAATAACTGGGTTCTTACATACAATGTGTTCACAGTGTCAGTAACTGGGTAATTACATACAATGTATTGACAGTGTCAATACTGGGGTACATACAGACAATGTGTTCACAGTGTCAATGACTGGGTTCTTACATACAATGTGTTCACAGTGTCAATAACTGGGTAATTACATACAATGTGTTCACAGTGTCAATAACTGGGTACTTAACATACAATGTGTTCACAGTGTCAATAACTGGGTTCTTACATACAATGTGTTCATGGTGTCAGTAACTGGGTAATTACATACAATGTGTTCACAGTGTCAATAACTGGGTTCTTACATACAATGTGTTCACAGTGTCAATAATGGGGTTCTTACATACAATGTGTTCACTGTGTCAGTAACTTGGTAATTACATACAATGTGTTCACAGTGTCAATAATGGGGTTCTTACATACAATGTGTTCACGGTGTCAGTAACTGGGTAATTACATACAATGTGTTCACAGTGTCAATAGCTGGATTCTTACATACAATATGTTTACAGTGTCAATAACTGGGTTCTTACATACAATGTGTTCACAGTGTCAATAATGGGGTTCTTAAATACAATGTGATCACAGTGTCAATAATGGGGTTCTTACATACAATGTTTTCACGGTGTCAGTAACTGGGTAATTACATACAATGTGTTCACAGTGTCAATAATGGGGTTCTTACATACAATGTGTTAAGGTGTCAGTAACTGGGTAATTACATACAATGTGTTCACAGTGTCAATAATGGGGTTCTTACATACAATGTGTTCACTTTGTCAGTAACTGAGTAATTACATACAATGTGTTCTCAGTGACAATAATGGGGTTCTTACATACAATGTGTTCATGGTGTCAGTAACTGGGTAATTACATACAATGTGTTCACAGTGTCAATAACTGGGTAATTACATACAATGTGTTCACAGTGTCAATAATGGGGTTCTTACATACAATGTGTTCACGGTGTCAGTAACTGGGTAATTACATACAATGTGTTCACAGTGTCAATAATGGGGTTCTTACATACAATGTGTTCACGGTGTCAGTAACTGGGTAATTACATACAATGTGTTCACAGTGTCAATAACTGGGTTCTTACATACAATGTGTTCACGGTGTCAATAACTGGGTTCTTACATACAATGTGTTCACAGTGTCAATAATGGGGTTCTTACATACAATGTATTCACAGTGTCAATGATGGGGTTCTTACATACAATGTGTTCACGGTGTCAGTAACTGGGTAATTACATACAATGTGTTCACAGTGTCAATAATGGGGTTCTTACATACAATGTGTTCACGGTGTCAGTAACTGGGTAATTACATACAATGTGTTCACAGTGTCAATAATGGGGTTCTTACATGCAATGTTTTCACGGTGTCAGTAACTGGGTAATTACATACAATGTGGTCACAGTGTCAATAATGGGGTTCTTACATACAATGTGTTCATGGTGTCAGTAACTGGGTAATTACATACAATGTGTTCACAGTGTCAATAATAGGTTACTTGCATACAATGTGTTCACGGTGTCAGTAATTGGGTAATTACATACAATGTGTTCACAGAGTCAATAATGGGGTACTTACATACAATGTGTTCACAGTGTCAATAACTGGGTTCTTACATACAATGTGTTCACAGTGTCAACTAACTGGGTTCTTACATACAATGTGTTCATGGTGTCAATAACTGGGTAATTACATACAATGTGTTCACAGTGTCAATAACTGGGTACTTACATACACTGTGTTCACAGTGTCAATGACTGGGTACTTACATACAATGTGTTCACAGTGTCAATAACTGGGTTCTCACATACAATGTGTTCACAGTGTCAACTAACTGGGTTCTTACATACAATGTGTTTACGGTGTCAGTAACTGGGTAATTACATACAATGTGTTTACAGTGTCAATAACTGGGTAATTACATACAATGTGTTCACAGTGTCAATAACTGGGTTCTTACATACAATGTGTTCACAGTGTCAATAACTGGGTTCTTACATATAATGTGTTCACAGTGTCAATAACTGGGTAATTACATACAATGTGTTCACAGTGTCAATAACTGGGTACTTACATACAATGTGTTCACAGTGTCAGTAACTGGGTACTTACATACAATGTGTTCACAGTGTCAATGACTGGGTTCTTACATGCAATGTGTTCACAGTGTCAGTAACTGGGTAATTACATACAATGAGTTCACAGTGTCAGTAGCTGGGTAATTACATACAATGTGTTCACAGTGTCATTAACTGGGTACTTATATACAATGTGTTCACAGTGTCAATGACTGGGTTCTTACATACAATGTGTTGACAGTGTCAATAACTGGGTAATTACATACAATGTGTTCACAGTGTCAATAATTGGGTACTTAACATACAATGTGTTCACAGTGTCATTAACTGGGTTCTTACATACAATGTGTTCACGGTGTAAATAACTGGGTTCTTACATACAATGTGTTCACGGCGTCAGTAACTGGGTAATTACATACAATGTGTTCACAGTGTCAATAACTGGGTACTTACATACAATGTGTTCACAGTGTCAGTAACTGGGTACTTACATACAATGTGTTCACAGTGTCAATGACTGGGTTCTTACATGCAATGTGTTCACAGTGTCAGTAACTGGGTAATTACATACAATGAGTTCACAGTGTCAGTAGCTGGGTAATTACATACAATGTGTTCACAGTGTCATTAACTGGGTACTTATATACAATGTGTTCACAGTGTCAGTTACTGGGTACTTACATACAATGTGTTCACAGTGTCAATAACTGGGTTCTTACATACAATGTGTTCACAGTGTCAGTAACTGGGTACTTACATACAATGTGTTCACAGTGTCAATAACTGGGTTCTTACATACAATGTGTTCACAGTGTCAATAACTGGGTACTTACATACAATGTGTTCACAGTGTCAATGACTGGCTTCTTACATACAAAGTGTTCACAGTGTCAATAACTGGTTTCTTACATGCAATGTGTTCACATTGTAAATAACTGGGTACTTAAATACAATGTGTTCACAGTGTCAATAACTGGTTTCTTACATACAATGTGTTCACAGTGTCAATAACTGGGTACTTACATACAATGTGTTCACAGTGTCAATAACTGGGTTCTTACATACAATGTGTTCACAGTGTCAGTAACTGGGTAATTACATACAATGTTTTCACAGTGTCAATAATGGGGTACTTACATACAATGTGTTCACAGTGTCAATGATTGGGTTCTTACATACAATGTGTTCACAGTGTCAATAACTGGGTAATTACATACAATGTGTTCACAATGTCAATAACTGGGTACTTAACATACAATGTGTTCACAGTGTCAATAACTGGGTTCTTACATACAATGTGTCACGGTGTCAGTAACTGGGTAATTACATACATGTGTTCACAGTGTCAATAACTGGGTTCTTACATACAATGTGTTCACAGTGTCAATAATGGGGTTCTTACATACAATGTGTTCACGGTGTCAGTAACTTGGTAATTACATACAATGTGTTCACAGTGTCAATAATGGGGTTCTTACATACAATGTGTTCACGGTGTCAGTAACTGGGTAATTACATACAATGTGTTCACAGTGTCAATAACTGGATTCTTACATACAATGTGTTCACAGTGTCAATAACTGGGTTCTTACATACAATGTGTTCACAGTGTCAATAATGGGGTTCTTACATACAATGTGTTCACAGTGTCAATAATGGGGTTCTTACATACAATGTGTTCACGGTGTCAGTAACTGGGTAATTACACACAATGTGTTCACAGTGTCAATAATGGGGTGCTTACATACAATGTGTTCACGGTGTCAGTAACGGGTAATACATACATGTGTTCACAGTGTCAAAAGGGTTCTTACATACCATGTGTTCACTTTGTCAGTAACGGGTAATTCATACAATGTTTCTCAGTGTCAATAATGGGGTTCTACATACAATGTGTTCATGTGTCAGTAATTGGGTAATTACATACAGTGTTCACAGTGTCAATAATGGGACTTACTACAATGTGTTCACGGTGTCAGTAACTGGGTATAACATACAAATGTGTCACAGTGTCAATAATAGGGTTCTTACATACAATGTGTTCATGGGCAGTAACTGGGTAATTAAATACAATGGGTTCACAGTGTCAACTAACTTGGTTCTTACATACATGTGTTCATGGGCAAACATGGTAATTACATACAATGTGTTCACAGTGTCAATAACTGGGTACTTACATACACTGTGTTCACAGTGTCAATGGACGGGTACTTACATACAATGTGTTCACTGTGTCAGTAACTGGGTAATTACATACAATGTGTTCACAGTGTCATAACTGGATTCTTACATACAACCTGTGTTCACAGTGTCAATAACGGGTCTACATACAATGTCGTCACGTGTCAAGAATGGGGTTCTTAATACAATGTGGTCACAGTGTCAAAATGGGGTCTTACATACAATGTGTCACGGTGTCAGTACGGGTAATTACACACACATGTGTTCACAGTGTCAATAATGGGTTCTGTACATACAATGTGTTCACGGTGTCAGTAACTGTGGGTAATACATACACTGTGTTCACAGTGTCAATAATGGGTCTACGACACAATGTGTTCACTGTCAGTACTGGTAAGTACATACAATGTGTCTCAGTGTCAATAATGGGGTTCTTACAGACAATGTGTTCATGTGTCAGTAATGGGTATTAACATACAATGTGTCACAGTGTCAATAATGGGGATCTTACATACATCGTGTCACGGTGTCAGTACACTGGGTAAGTACAATACAATTGTGGTCACAGATGTCAATAATAGGGTTCTACATACAATGTGTCATGGTGTCAGTAACTGGGTAATTACATACAATGTGTTCACAGTGTCAACTAACTGGGTTCTTACATACAATGTGTTCATGGTGTCAATAACATGGTACTTACATACAATGTGTTCACAGTGCAATAACTGGGTACTACATACACTGTGTTCACAGTGTCAATGACTGGGTACTTACATACAATGTGTTCACAGTGTCAATAACTGGGTTCTCACATACAATGTGTTCACAGTGTCAACTAACTGGGTTCTTACATACAATGTGTTTACGGTGACAATAACTGGGTAATTACATACAAAGTGTTCACAGTGTCAATAACTGGGTACTTACATACAATGTGTTCACATTGTCAATGACTGGGTACTTACATACAATGTGTTCACGGTGTCAGTAACTGGGTAAATACATACAATGTGTTTACAGTGTCAATAACTGGGTAATTACATACAATGTGTTCACGGTGTCAATAACTGGGTTCTTACATACAATGTGATCACAGTGTCAATAACTGGGTTCTTACATACAATGTGTTCACAGTGTCAATAACTGGGTAATTACATACAATGTGTTCACAGTGTCAATAACCGGGTACTTACATACAATGTGTTCACAGCGTCAGTAACTGGGTACTTACATACAATGTGTTCACAGTGTCAATGACTGGGTTCTTACATACAATGTGTTCACAGTGTCAATAACTGGGTAATTACATACAATGTGTTCACAGTGTCAGTAGCTGGGTAATTACATACAATGTGTTCACAGTGTCATTAACTGGGTACTTACATACAATGTGTTCACAGTGTCAATGACTGGGTTCTTACATACAATGTGTTGACAGTGTCAATAACTGGGTAATTACATACAATGTGTTCACAGTGTCAATAATTGGGTACTTAACATACAATGTGTTCACAGTGTCATTAACTGGGTTCTTACATACAATGTGTTCACGGTGTCAATAACTGGGTTCTTACATACAATGTGTTCACGGTGTCAATAACTGGGTTCTTACATACAATGTGTTCACGGCGTCAGTAACTGGGTAATTACATACAATGTGTTCACAGTGTCAATAACTGGGTTCTTACATACAATGTGTTCACAGTGTCAATAAATGGGAACTTAAATACAATGTGTTCACGGTGTCAGTAACTGGGTAATTACATACAATGTGTTCACAGTGTCAATAATGGGGTTCTTACATACAATGTGTTCATGGTGTCAGTAACTGGGTAATTACATACAATGTGTTCACAGTGTCAATAATGGGGTTCTTACATACAATGTGTTCATGGTGTCAGTAACTGGGTAATTACATACAATGTGTTCACAGTGTCAATAATGGGGTTCTTACATACAATGTGTTCATGGTGTCAGTAACTGGGTAATTACATACAATGTGTTCACAGTGTCAATAATGGGTTACTTACATACAATGTGTTCACGGTGTTAGTAATTGGGTAATTACATACAATGTGTTCACAGTGTCAATAATGGGGTACTTACATACAATGTGTTCAAAGTGTCAGTAACTGGGTAATAACATACAATGTGTTCACAGTGTCAATAACTGGGTTCTCACATACAATGTGTTCAAAGTGTCAATAACTGGGTTCTTACATACAATGTGTTCACAGTGTCAACTAACTGGGTTCTTACATACAATGTGTTCACGGTGTCAATAACTGGGTAATTACATACAATGTGTTCACAGTGTCAATAATGGGGTTCTTACATACAATGTGTTCACAGTGTCAATAACTGGGATCTTACATACAATGTGTTCCCAGTGTCAATAATGATGTTCTTACATCCAATGTGTTCACAGTTTCAATAATGGGGTTCTTACATACAATGTGTTCACGGTGTCAGTAACTGGGTAATTACATACAATGTGTTCACAGTGTCAATAATGGGGTTCTTACATACAATGTGTTCACGGTGTCAGTAACTGGGTAATTACATACAATGTGTTCACAGTGTCAATAATGGGGTTCTTACATACAATGTGTTCACGGTGTCAGTAACTGGGTAATTACATACAATGTGTTCACAGTCTCAATAATGGGGTTCTTACATACAATGTGTTCATGGTGTCAGTAACTGGGTAATTACATACAGTGTGTTCACAGTGTCAATAATGGGTTACTTACATACAATGTGTTCACGGTGTCAGTAATTGGGTAATTACATACAATGTGTTCACAGTGTCAATAATAGGGTACTTACATACAATGTGTTCACGGTGTCAGTAACTGGGTAATTACATACAATGTGTTCACAGTGTCAACTAACTGGGTTCTTACATACAATATGTTCATGGTGTCAATAACTGGGAAATTACATACAATGTGTTCACAGTGTCAATAACTGGGTACTTACATACACTGTGTTCACAGTGTCAATGACTGTGTACTTACATACAATGTGTTCACAGTGTCAATAACTGGGTTCTCACATACAATGTGTTCACAGTGTCAATAATTGGGTTCTTACATACAATGTGTTCACAGTGTCAATGACTGGGTTCTTACATGCAATGTGTTCACAGTGTCAGTAACTGGGTAATTACATACAATGAGTTCACAGTGTCAGTAGCTGGGTAATTACATACAATGTGTTCACAGTGTCATTAACTGGGTACTTATATACAATGTGTTCACAGTGTCAATGACTGGGTTCTTACATACAATGTGTTGACAGTGTCAATAACTGGGTAATTACATACAATGTGTTCACAGTGTCAATAATTGGGTACTTAACATACAATGTGTTCACAGTGTCATTAACTGGGTTCTTACATACAATGTGTTCACGGTGTAAATAACTGGGTTCTTACATACAATGTGTTCACGGCGTCAGTAACTGGGTAATTACATACAATGTGTTCACAGTGTCAATAACTGGGTACTTACATACAATGTGTTCACAGTGTCAGTTACTGGGTACTTACATACAATGTGTTCACAGTGTCAATAACTGGGTTCTTACATACAATGTGTTCACAGTGTCAGTAACTGGGTACTTACATACAATGTGTTCACAGTGTCAATAACTGGGTTCTTACATACAATGTGTTCACAGTGTCAATAACTGGGTACTTACATACAATGTGTTCACAGTGTCAATGACTGGCTTCTTACATACAAAGTGTTCACAGTGTCAATAACTGGTTTCTTACATGCAATGTGTTCACATTGTAAATAACTGGGTACTTAAATACAATGTGTTCACAGTGTCAATAACTGGTTTCTTACATACAATGTGTTCACAGTGTCAATAACTGGGTACTTACATACAATGTGTTTCACAGTGTCAATAACTGGGTTCTTACATACACTGTGTTCACAGTGTCAGTAACTGGGTAATTACATACAATGTTTTCACAGTGTCAATAATGGGGTACTTACATACAATGTGTTCACAGTGTCAATGATTGGGTTCTTACATACAATGTGTTCACAGTGTCAATAACTGGGTAATTACATACAATGTGTTCACAATGTCAATAACTGGGTACTTAACATACAATGTGTTCACAGTGTCAATAACTGGGTTCTTACATACAATGTGTTCACGGTGTCAGTAACTGGGTAATTACATACAATGTGTTCACAGTGTCAATAACTGGGTTCTTACATACAATGTGTTCACAGTGTCAATAATGGGGTTCTTACATACAATGTGTTCACGGTGTCAGTAACTTGGTAATTACATACAATGTGTTCACAGTGTCAATAATGGGGTTCTTACATACAATGTGTTCACGGTGTCAGTAACTGGGTAATTACATACATGTGTTCACAGTGTCAATAACTGGATTCTACATACAATGTGTTCACAGTGTCAATAACTGGGTTCTTACATACAATGTGTTCACAGTGTCAATAATGGGGTTCTTACATACAATGTGTTCACAGTGTCAATAATGGGGTTCTTACATACAATGTGTTCACGGTGTCAGTAACTGGGTAATTACACACAATGTGTTCACAGTGTCAATAATGGGGTTCTTACATACAATGTGTTCACGGTGTCAGTAACTGGGTAATTACATACAATGTGTTCACAGTGTCAATAATGGGGTTCTTACATACAATGTGTTCACTTTGTCAGTAACTGGGTAATTACATACAATGTGTTCTCAGTGTCAATAATGGGGTTCTTACATACAATGTGTTCATGGTGTCAGTAATTGGGTAATTACATACAATGTGTTCACAGTGTCAATAATGGGGATCTTACATACAATGTGTTCACGGTGTCAGTAACTGGGTAATTACATACAATGTGGTCACAGTGTCAATAATAGGGTTCTTACATACAATGTGTTCATGGTGTCAGTAACTGGGTAATTACATACAATGTGTTCACAGTGTCAACTAACTGGGTTCTTACATACAATGTGTTCATGGTGTCAATAACATGGTAATTACATACAATGTGTTCACAGTGTCAATAACTGGGTACTTACATACACTGTGTTCACAGTGTCAATGACTGGGTACTTACATACAATGTGTTCACAGTGTCAATAACTGGGTTCTCACATACAATGTGTTCACAGTGTCAACTAACTGGGTTCTTACATACAATGTGTTTACGGTGACAATAACTGGGTAATTTACATACAAGTGTTCACAGTGTCAACTAACTGGGTACTTACATACAATGTGTTCACATTGTCAATGAACTGGGTACTTACATACAATGTGTTCACGGTGTCAGTAACTGGGTAAATACATACAATGTGTTTACAGTGTCAATAACTGGGTAATTACATACAATGTGTTCACGGTGTCAATAACTGGGTTCTTACATACAATGTGATCACAGTGTCAATAACTGGGTTCTTACATACAATGTGTTCACAGTGTCAATAACTGGGTAATTACATACAATGTGTTCACAGTGTCAATAACCGGGTACTTACATACAATGTGTTCACAGCGTCAGTAACTGGGTACTTACATACAATGTGTTCACAGTGTCAATGACTGGGTTCTTACATACAATGTGTTCACAGTGTCAATAACTGGGTAATTACATACAATGTGTTCACAGGTAGCTGGGTAATTACATACAATGTGTTCACAGTGTCATTAACTGGGTACTTACATACAATGTGTTCACAGTGTCAATGACTGGGTTCTTACATACAATGTGTTGACAGTGTCAATAACTGGGTAATTACATACAATGTGTTCACAGTGTCAATAATTGGGTACTTAACATACAATGTGTTCACAGTGTCATTAACTGGGTTCTTACATACAATGTGTTCACGGTGTCAATAACTGGGTTCTTACATACAATGTGTTCACGGTGTCAATAACTGGGTTCTTACATACAATGTGTTCACGGCGTCAGTAACTGGGTAATTACATACAATGTGTTCACAGTGTCAATAACTGGGTTCTTACATACAATGTGTTCACAGTGTCAATAAATGGGAACTTAAATACAATGTGTTCACGGTGTCAGTAACTGGGTAATTACATACAATGTGTTCACAGTGTCAATAATGGGGTTCTTACATACAATGTGTTCATGGTGTCAGTAACTGGGTAATTACATACAATGTGTTCACAGTGTCAATAATGGGGTTCTTACATACAATGTGTTCATGGTGTCAGTAACTGGGTAATTACATACAATGTGTTCACAGTGTCAATAATGGGGTTCTTACATACAATGTGTTCATGGTGTCAGTAACTGGGTAATTACATACAATGTGTTCACAGTGTCAATAATGGGTTACTTACATACAATGTGTTCACGGGTGTTAGTAATTGGGTAATTACATACAATGTGTTCACAGTGTCAATAATGGGGTACTTACATACAATGTGTTCAAAGTGTCAGTAACTGGGTAATAACATACAATGTGTTCACAGTGTCAATAACTGGGTTCTCACATACAATGTGTTCAAAGTGTCAATAACTGGGTTCTTACATACAATGTGTTCACAGTGTCAACTAACTGGGTTCTTACATACAATGTGTTCACGGTGTCAATAACTGGGTAATTACATACAATGTGTTCACAGTGTCAATAATGGGGTTCTTACATACAATGTGTTCACAGTGTCAATAACTGGGATCTTACATACAATGTGTTCCCAGTGTCAATAATGATGTTCTTACATCCAATGTGTTCACAGTTTCAATAATGGGGTTCTTACATACAATGTGTTCACGGTGTCAGTAACTGGGTAATTACATACAATGTGTTCACAGTGTCAATAATGGGGTTCTTACATACAATGTGTTCACGGTGTCAGTAACTGGGTAATTACATACAATGTGTTCACAGTGTCAATAATGGGGTTCTTACATACAATGTGTTCACGGTGTCAGTAACTGGGTAATTACATACAATGTGTTCACAGTCTCAATAATGGGGTTCTTACATACAATGTGTTCATGGTGTCAGTAACTGGGTAATTACATACAGTGTGTTCACAGTGTCAATAATGGGTTACTTACATACAATGTGTTCACGGTGTCAGTAATTGGGTAATTACATACAATGTGTTCACAGTGTCAATAATGGGGTACTTACATACAATGTGTTCACGGTGTCAGTAACTGGGTAATTACATACAATGTGTTCACAGTGTCAACTAACTGGGTTCTTACATACAATATGTTCATGGTGTCAATAACTGGGAAATTACATACAATGTGTTCACAGTGTCAATAACTGGGTACTTACATACACTGTGTTCACAGTGTCAATGACTGTGTACTTACATACAATGTGTTCACAGTGTCAATAACTGGGTTCTCACATACAATGTGTTCACAGTGTCAATAATTGGGTTCTTACATACAATGTGTTCACAGTGTCAATGACTGGGTACTTACATACAATGTGTTCACGGTGTCAGTAACTGGGTAATTACATACAATGTGTTCACGGTGTCAGTAATTGGGTAATTACATACAATGTGTTCACAGTGTCAATAATGGGGTACTTACATACAATGTGTTCACAGTGTCAATAACTGGGTACTTACATACAATGTGTTCACAGTGTCAGTTACTGGGTACTTACATACAATGTGTTCACAGTGTCAAAAACTGGGTACTTACATACAATGTGTTTACAGTGTCAACTAACTGGGTTCTTACATACAGTGTGTTCACGGTGTCAATAACTGGGTAATTACATACAATGTGTTCACAGTGTCAATAACTGAGTTCTTACATACAATGTGTTCACAGTGTCAATAATGGGGTTCTTACATACAATGTGTTCACGGTGTCAGTAACTGGGTAATTACATACAATGTGTTCACAGTGTCAATAACTGGATTCTTACATACAATGTGTTCACAGTGTCAATAACTGGGTTCTTACATACAATGTGTTCACAGTGTCAATAATGGGGTTCTTACATACAATGTGTTCACAGTGTCATTAATGGGTTTCTTACATACAATGTCTTCACGGTGTCAGTAACTGGGTAATTACATACAATGTGTTCACAGTGTCAATAATGGGGTTCTTACATACAATGTGTTCACGGTGTCAGTAACTGGGTAATTACATACAATGTGTTCACAGTGTCAATAATGGGGTTCTTACATACAATGTGTTCACTTTGTCAGTAACTGGGTAATTACATACAATGTGTTCTCAGTGTCAATAATGGGGTTCTTACATACAATGTGTTCATGGTGTCAGTAACTGGGTAATTACATACAATGTGTTCACATTGTCAATAACTGGGTAATTATATACAATGTGTTCACAGTGTCAATAATGGGGTTCTTACATACAATGTGTTCACGGTGTCAGTAACTGGGTAATTACTTACAATGTGTTCACAGTGTCAATACTGGGGTTCTTACATACAATGTGTTCACGGTGTCAGTTACTGGGTAATTACATACAATGTGTTCACAGTGTCAATAATGGGGTTCTTACATACAATGTGTTCATGGTGTCAGTAACTGGGTAATTACATACAATGTGTTCACAGTGTCAATAATGGGTTACTTACATACAATGTGTTCACGGTGTCAGTAATTGGGTAATTACATACAATGTGTTCACATTGTCAATAATGGGGTACTTACATGCAATGTGTTCACGGTGTCAGTAACTGGGTAATTACATACAATGTGTTCACAGTGTCAATAACTGGGTTCTCACATACAATGTGTTCACAGTGTCAATAACTGGGTAATTACATACAATGTGTTCACAGTGTCAATAACTGGGTACTTAACATACAATGTGTTCACAGTGTCAGTAACTGGGTTCTTACATACAATGTGTTCACGGTGTCAATAACTGGGTTCTTACATACAATGTGTTCACGGCGTCAGTAACTGGGTAATTACATACAATGTGTTCACAGTGTCAATAACTGGGTTCTTACATACAATGTGTTCACAGTGTCAATAATGGGGTTCTTACATACAATGTGTTCACGGTGTCAGTAACTTGGTAATTACATACAATGTGTTCACAGTGTCAATAATGGGGTTCTTACATACAATGTGTTCACGGTGTCAGTAACTGGGTAATTACATACAATGTTTTCACAGTGTCAATAATGGGGTACTTACATACAATGTGTTCACGGTGTCAGTAACTGGGTAATTACATACAATGTGTTCACAGTGTCAATAACTGGGTCTTACATACAATGTGTTCACAGTGTCAGTAATGGGGTTCTTACATACAATGTGTTCACGGTTTCAGTAACTTGGTAATTACATACAATGTGTTCACAGTGTCAATAATGGGGTTCTTACATACAATGTGTTCACGGTGTCAGTAACTGGGTAATTACATACAATGTTTTCACAGTGTCAATAATGGGGTACTTACATACAATGTGTTCACAGTGTCAGTAACTGGGTTCTTACATACAATGTGTTCACAGTGTCAATAACTGGGTCTTACATACAATGTGTTCACAGTGTCAATAATGGGGTTCTTACATACAATGTGTTCACAGTGTCAACAATGGGGTTCTTACATACAATGTGTTCACGGTGTCAGTAACTGGGTAATTACATACAATGTGTTCACAGTGTCAAAAATGGGGTTCTTCCATACAATGTGTTCGCATTGTCAATAACTGGGTTCTTACATACAATGTGTTCACAGTGTCAACTAACTGGGTTCTTACATACAATGTGTTCACGGTGTCAATAATTGGGTAATTACATACAATGTGTTCACAGTGTCAATAACTGGGTTCTTTCATACAATGTGTTCACGGCGTCAGTAACTGGGTAATTACATACAATGTGTTCACAGTGGCAATAATGGGGTTCTTACATACAATGTGTTCACGGTGTCAGTAACTGGGTAATTACATACAATGTGTTCACAGTGTCAATAATGGGGTTCTTACATACAATGTGTTCATATTGTCAGTAACTGGGTAATTACATACAAAGTGTTCACAGTGTAAACAATGGGTTACTTACATACAATGTGTTCACGGTGTCAGTAATTGGGTAATTACATACAATGCGTTCACAGTGTCAATAATGGGGTACTTACATACAATGTGTTCACGGTGTCAATAACTGGGTAGTTACATACAATTTTTTCACAGTGTCAATAACTGGGTTCTCACATACAATGTGTTCACAGTGTCAATAACTGGGTTCTTACATACAATGTGTTCACAGTGTCAACTAACTGGGTTCTTACATACAATGTGTTCACGGTGTCGATAACTGGGTAATTGCATACAATGTATTCACAGTGTCAATGACTGGGTACTTACATACACTGTGTTCACCGTGTCAATGTCTGTGTACTTACATACAATGTGTTCACAGTGTCAATAACTGGGTTCTCACATACAATGTGTTCACAGTGTCAACTAACTGGGTTCTTACATACAATGTGTTTAGGGTGTCAATAACTGGGTAATTACATACAATGTGTTCACAGTGTCAATAACTGGATACTTACATACAATGTGTTCACAGTGTCAATGACTGGGTACTTACATACAATTTGTTCACGGTGTCAGTAACTGGGTAATTACATACAATGTGTTTACAGTGTCAATAACTGGGTAATTACATACAATGTGTACACAGTGTCAATAACTGGGTCCTTACATACAATGTGTTCACAGTGTCAATAACTGGGTTCTTACATACAATGTGTTCACAGTGTCAATAACTGGGTAATTACATACAATGTGTTCACAGTGTCAATAACTGGGTACTTACATACAATGTGTTCACAGTATCAGTAACTGGGTACTTACATACAATGTGTTCACAGTGTCAATGACTGGGTTCTTACATACAATGTGTTCACAGATTCAATAACTGGGTAATTACATACAATGTGTTCACAGTGTCAGTAGCTGGGTAATTACATACAATGTGTTCACAGTGTCATTAACTGGGTACTTACATACAATGTGTTCACAGTGTCAATGACATGGTTCTTACATACAATGTGTTCACAGTGTCAATAACTGGGTAATTACATACAATGTGTTCACAGTGTCAATAACTGGGTACTTAACATACAATGTGTTCACAGCGTCAATAACTGGGTTCTTACATACAATGTGTTCACGGTGTCAGTAACTGGGTAATTACATACAATGTGTTCACAGTGTCAGTAACTGGGTTCTTACATACAATGTGTTCACAGTGTCAATAACTGGGTAATTACATACAATGTGTTCACGGTGTCGCCCACGCACTCACTCAGTAGCAGAGCGACGGAACCATGTACTACCAGTCCAACATAAGGAAAATGCGAAAGCAAACCGTAGCCACAAGCGTAAACACGCCACAGGCCTCAAAGGTTCACTGCCTAATTGCCATGTTATTTGATATGTCAATAACTGGGTACTTACAAACAATATGTTCATATTGTCAATAACTGGGGTATTTAAACACATTTCTGTTTCACATTGTGAACAACTAAGATATTTGTACACATATGCTGGATGGATTGAGACGGTGGCATGGAGGAATATCAGCAGTAGAGTTGATCCAGAAAACCAAAGACCGAGATCTATGGAGAGTCATGAACGCCTACGCCAGCCGGCACAGCACTTGATTGATGATGATGATCTATTTTACATTGTGAACAACTAGGGTTTTTGTACACTTATCTATTTCACACTGTGAATAAGTATGGTATTTGTGAACGTTTCTAAAAATGTAACAAAATATATGTTACACATATATATAAAATATCTGTAGCAAAGTATCTGTGAACGCTCTAATATGACACAGCATGACACAATGTGACACAATATGACATAGTGTGACACAATATGACACAGTATGACACAATATGACTCAATGTGACACAATATGACACTGTGTGACACAATATGACACTGTGTGACACAATATGACACAGTATGACACAATATGACTCAGTGTGACACAATATTACTCAATGTGACACAATATGACACAGTGTGACACAATATGACACAGTGTGACACAATATGACTCAGTGTGACACAATATGACACAATGTAACACAATATGACACTGTATGGCACAATATGACTCAGTGTGACACAATATGCCACAATGTGACACGATATGACACAGTGTGACACAGTATGGACGAAAGAGAACATAGAACTGACTGGTGAGAAAGGCACTCACCGTGTTGTAAGATTCATTCATGTGTTCAGCGCGCCAGGATTTGACGTTCTCGTAAGACTGGACACAGTAGATGTTGGAGATTCCCTGCAGACTGATCCTGTCACTTCTCTTCTGCACTGCCGGAAGGCGAAGTTGTCTCTCCTGAAACACACAGTTCACATTCACTAATGTGTGAATACTCACACATGGACACTCACACATGGACACTCACACATGGACACTCGCTAGATGTACTTAAGTGCACACTGTACAACTTTGGCTTTCAAGAACCTGATGTGCCCAATCACCACCTGATGCCCCATAGATGCCCCCCATGGCACGAGTCCCTTACCTGTTGTGGATGTTGACTGTTGGCTTGCTGCAGTCCAGACCTGTGATGCTGAAGCCTACGGCATACGTCTGCCAGGACTGACTGTTTACCGCGGTGGCGTTCAGTGTGTAGAAGCCCTCGTTGGCGTAGACATGCTGGAACTGGGCCAGCCCGTTGAGGGCTTGTCTGTCCGTAGCCGGGACACTTCTGTGGGGTAAACAAAGTTCTAATGTACAGGTTCCCGTCTGGACTCAAGGTAAATCTTACTAGACATAAATATAATATGTGGACGTCGTGACACAGATTTAAACAAGATATAAACGCATACACCCTAGCACGGTCTGAGGTTGTAATACATGCAGTCCAAGTGGACAGTTCCAGGTCACCATTGTCTACGTGTAGAGTGGACAGTTCCCGGTCAACATTGTCTATGTGTAGAGTGGACAGTTCCCGGTCAACATTGTCTACGTGTAGAGTGGACAGTTCCCGGTCAACATTGTCTACGTGTAGAGTGGACAGCTCCCGGTCAACATTGTCTACGTGTAGAGTGGACAGTTCCCGGTCAAAATTGTCTACATGAAGAGTGGACAGCTCCAGATCAACATTGTCTACGTATAGAGTGGACAGTTCCCAGTCAACATTGTCTATGTGTAGAGTGGACAGTTCCAGGGTCAACATTGTCTACATGAAGAGTGGACAGCTCCAGGTCAACATTGTCTATGTGTAGAGTGGACAGTTCCCGGTCAACATTGTCTACGTGTAGAGTGGACAGTTCCCGGTCAACATTGTCTACGTGTAGAGTGGACAGCTCCAGGTCAACATTGTCTACGTGTAGAGTGGACAGTTCCCGGTCAACATTGTCTATGTGTAGAGTGGACAGTTCCAGGTCAACATTGTCTACGTGTAGAGTGGACAGTTCCCGGTCAACATTGTCTACGTGTAGAGTGGACAGCTCCAGGTCAACATTGTCTACGTGTAGAGTGGACAGTTCCCGGTCAACATTGTATATGTGTAGAGTGGACAGTTCCAGGTCAACATTGTCTATGTGTAGAGTGGACAGTTCCCGGTCAACATTGTCTATGTGTAGAGTGGACAGTTCCCGGTCATCACTGTCTACGTGTAGAGTGGACAGTTCCCGGTCAACATTGTCTACGTGTAGAGTGGACAGTTCCCGTCAAAATTGTCTACATGAAGAGTGGACAGCTCCAGATCAACATTGTCTACGTATAGAGTGGACAGTTCCCGGTCAACATTGTCTATGTGTAGAGTGGACAGTTCCCGGTCAACATTGTCTACATGAAGAGTAGACAGCTCCAGGTCAACATTGTCTACGTGTAGAGTGGACAGTTCCCAGTCAATATTGTCTATGTGTAGAGTGGACAGTTCCCGGTCAACATTGTCTACGTATAGAGTGGACAGTTCCCGGTCAACATTGTCTATGTGTAGAGTGGACAGTTCCCGGTCAACATTGTCTACGTGTAGAGTGGACAGTTCCCGGTCAACATTGTCTACATGAAGAGTGGACAGTTCCCGGTCAACATTGTCTACGTGTAGAGTGGACAGTTCCCGGTCAACATTGTCTACATGAAGAGTGGACAGTTCCCGGTCAACATTGTCTACGTGTAGAGTGGACAGTTCCCGGTCAACATTGTCTATGTGTAGAGTGGACAGTTCCCGGTCAACATTATCTACGTATAGAGTGGGCAGTTCCCGGTCAACATTATCTATGTGTAGAGTGGACAGTTCCCAGTCAATATTGTCTATGTGTAGAGTGGACAGTTCCCGGTCAACATTGTCTATGTGTAGAGTGGACAGTTCCAGGTCAACACTGTCTACGTGTAGAGTGGACAGTTCCCGGTCAACATTGTCTACGTGTAGAGTGGACAGTTCCCGGTCAACATTGTCTACGTGTAGAGTGGACAGCTCCAGGTCAACATTGTCTACGTGTAGAGTGGACAGTTCCCGGTCAACATTGTATATGTGTAGTGTGGACAGTTCCAGGTCAACACTGTCTACGTGTAGAGTGGACAGTTCCCGGTCAACATTGTCTATGTGTAGAGTGGACAGTTCCAGGTCAACATTGTCTACGTGTAGAGTGGAAAGTTTCCGGTCCACATTGTCTACGTGTAGAGTGGACAGTTCCAGATCAACATTGTCTACGTTTAGAGTGGACAGTTCCAGGTCAACATTGTCCATGTGTAGAGTGGACAGTTCCCGTTCAACATTGTCTACGTATAGAGTGGACAGTTCCCGTTCAACATTGTCTACGTATAGAGTGGACAGTTCCCGTTCAACATTGTCTACGTATAGAGTGGACAGTTCCCGGTCAACATTGTCTATGTGTAGAGTGGACAGTTCCCGTTCATCATTGTCTACGTGTAGACATGCTCGACTGACCACCCGGTCATTGTGAGTTTAATCCACAGCTGGGCGCATTCCAATGTTAACTTTGACCTGTGTTCATGGTGGACTCACACAGATACAAGACATTGTCTCGGACAGTTTGATACAGGACATTGTCTCGGACAGTTTGATACAGGACATTGTCTCGGACATTTTGATACAGGACATTGTCTCGGACATTTTGATACAGGACATTGTCTCGGACATTTTGATACAGGACATTGTCTCGGACAGTTTGATACTGACCATATCAGCCATTTCCCAATGTTACATCACTGTCAGTTACACATGTAGCACATTTCTATGATAAAGCTACATTACTATCAGCTACATATATAGCACATTTTCGCTGGTAAAACTCTGTTACTATGAGCTTGTACAGAATGACACACGAATCAATGAAACAGAAAACCTGAGGAACAGCCACGTGTTGGTAGTGCACAACCTTTCATAAATATAATAAGTCGCTTTAAAAAGTCGCTTAAATGTCGACAGGGTCGACTTCATTGCACCAGGTTTTATCCCATATGGCTCAGTCTCTTTCCGCTGCGCGGGAAAGCGTCGCACTAAGCATGAACTCCGTAGCTCTAGCGACGACCCACAGGAGTCTCCGCAAAATTTCACTCGTGAACCGAAGGACGCGGCCCGGAATCGAACCCACAACCTTCGGAGTCCTAGTCAAACGGCTTGACCACTTCGCCACGGAGACTCCCACGGATCATAAATATAATACTATCAGGAAGACAATGATGACACTCTCAATATGGTATTCTAGCAACTTACGAGAAGTCTGCCCTGCTATATGTGGCTGGAACATCAGACAATATACTCTTGTTATTCTAACAACTTACAAGAAGTCTGCCCTGCTACAAGTGGCTGGGACATCAGACAATATACTCTTGTTATTCTAACAACTTACAAGAAGTCTGCCCTGCTACAAGTGGCTGGGACATCAGACAATATACTCTTGTTATTCTAACAACTTACAAGAAGTCTGCCCTGCTACAAGTGGCTGGGACATCAGACAATATACTCTTGTTATTCTAACAACTTACAAGAAGTCTGCCCTGCTACAAGTGGCTGGGACATCAGAGAATAAATTCTTGTTATTCTAACAACATACAAGAAGTCTGCTACAAGTGGCTGGGACATCAGAGAATAAATTCTTGTTATTCTAACAACTTACAAGAAGTCTGCTACAAGTGGCTAGGATATCAGAGAATAAATTCTTGTTATTCTAGCAACTTACAAGAAGTCTGCTACAAGTGGCTGGGACATCAGAGAATAAATTCTTGTTATTCTAACAACTTACAAGAAGTCTGCTACAAGTGGCTGGGACATCAGAGAATAAATTCTTGTTATTCTAACAACTTACAAGAAGTCTGCTACAAGTGGCTGGGACATCAGAGAATAAATTCTTGTTATTCTAACAACTTACAAGAAGTCTGCTACAAGTGGCTGGGACATCGGAGAATAAATTCTTGTTATTCTAACAACTTACAAGAAGTCAGCTACAAGTGGCTGGGACATCAGAGAATAAATTCTTGTTATTCTAACAACTTACAAGAAGTCTGCTACAAGTGGCTGGGACATCAGAGAATAAATTCTTGTTATTCTAACAACTTACAAGAAGTCTGCTACAAGTGGCTGGGACATCAGAGAATAAATTCTTGTTATTCTAACAACTTACAAGAAGTCTGCTACAAGTGGCTGGGACATCAGAGAATAAATTCTTGTTATTCTAACAACTTACAAGAAGTCTGCTACAAGTGGCTGGGACATCAGAGAATAAATTCTGGTTATTCTAACAACTTACAAGAAGTCTGCTACAAGTGGCTGGGACATCAGAGAATAAATTCTTGTTATTCTAACAACTTACAAGAAGTCTGCTACAAGTGGCTGGGACATCAGAGAATAAATTATTGTTATTCTAACAACTTACAAGAAGTCTGCTACAAGTGGCTGGGACATCAGAGAATAAATTCTTGTTATCCTAACAACTTACAAGAAGTCTGCTACAAGTGGCTGGGACATCAGAGAATAAATTCTTGTTATTCTAACAACTTACAAGAAGTCTGCTACAAGTGGCTGGGACATCAGAGAATAAATTCTTGTTATTCTAGCAACTTACGAGATGTCTGCCCTGCTACAAGTGGCTGGGACATCAGAGAATATACTCTTGTTATTCTAACAAATTACGAGAAATCTGCCCTGCTACAAGTGGCTTGGACATCAGAGAATATACTCTTGTTATTCTAACAACTTATGAGAAATTTGCCCTCATACTAGTGACTGGGACATCAGAGAATATACTCTTGTTATTCTAACAACTTACGAGAAGTCTGCCCTGCTACAAGTGGCTGGGACATCATACAATATACTCTTGTTATTCTAACAACTTACGAGAAGTCTGCCCTGCTACAAGTGGCTGGTACATCAGAGAATATACTCTTGGAACCATCACCAAAATCAATGTACAGACACGTATCCGTTCCAACAGCTGTGAAACTGATGCTGAACACCTTGGCCTCATTTGCTTTCACCTGTCGAATAGAATATTGGTAGAATAATAATAAACTACTTCAGGTTATTGGTTGGCACTCATAGAAGAGTTCTACTGTCACCGTGTTTAGTGTGTCGTCTTATCTCTATTTGTTTCCTCTCCTACTTTGAGTGTCCATCAGTGACTATTGCTGTATTTGTCACGATATGTCATTGACCTCGAGGAGTTCCAACAATTGTTATTTCTGTGTAGTACGTTTAACACATGATTGATTGATTGATTGATTGATTTAGGAACCGACATCACAGCATTCGGGGCATTCCCATAAGCGCTCCGTCCCCATCCTCAGCAGCCAGCGAAGAGTTCCAACCCCAATAGTACCAATAGCAATCTGATTATATGTGCGTCTCGCCTTTCCTCTGAGCGTTGATCGTCGGCCAGATCCTCTCGTCACTCCTCGCTGTCTCATTCTTGCCAGACCATGGTAATCCATTTGCTCCTGCGAGGTGTGCACGTGCTCCCACAAGGCCAAAACCACGTCTGCCTTATCATGCATCAATACTCCACCAAGTTTTGCAGAGCCAGCCAATCTGTCTGCCTGTTCATTCCCCATCAACAACACCCAGGTCAAAAGCGTGACTAACGCCATTATCCAGCAAGGTCTTTTGCCCAGCTCCGCCACCTCGCTGATCATCCACGATAGCTGCTTGGGCAACCCCGTCTTTAATATGCTGCCTAAGACACACAAACCAGGTAACCCAGGCAGACCTATCGTCTCGGCCTGCTCTTGCCCTACAGAACGGATTTCAGAGTTTCTAGACAGCATGTTTCAGCCGTTGGTTGCCAGCCTCCCTTCGTATATCAAAGACACCAACCACGCTATCTCCATCTTCAATTCCATCAGTTTCACTAACCCTTCTCAGTATCACATCTTCACTTTAGATGTGACTTCACTCTACACATCCATTCCTCACTCTGACGGCCTTAAAGCCTTAGAATTTTTCTTGGAGAAAAGGCTTAATCCCTCAATAGCCACTGGACCATTACTGCGTCTTGCGGAGTTAGTCCTCAACCTCAACTCGTTTGAGTTCAATGGGGACTACTTCGACCAGATCAGCGGTGTGGCCATGGGTACTAAGATGGGTCCCAGTTATGCCTGCCTCTTCATGGGCTATCTGGAGCACCAGGTATGGAGTCAGTACACCGGTAGGCTCCCAGAGCTTTACAGGAGGTACATTGACGACTGCTTTGGTGTCTCGGACATGCCCTTGCCTGACCTACAGAACTTCATTGCCTTTTTTTCAGACTTCCATCCCAGCATCAAACTTACCTCCACCATTTCTTCGTCGGCCGTCAACTTCTTAGACCTCACAGTCTCTTTAGGTTCCGCTGGTCTATGCACGACGGTTTATTATAAACCAACTGACTCGCACTCATTCCTTCTCTATACCTCCTCCCACCCTCCCTCGTGCAAACGTTCTATTCCTTTCTCCCAACTGTTACGTCTCCGACGACTTTGTCAGGATAACAACGACTTCCATCAAAAAGCCCAAGAGATGCTTGATTTCTTTCGCCTTCGTGGCTATCCTGAGAATGTTCTATCTACAGCTCTTCACCGCTGCCAGTCCATCAGTCGCACTGAGGCTCTCTCCTCCAGGCCAAAACCACGAAACAATAGACCTGTCCTCTCACTTACTTATCATCCCCACAATATTGCTGCCAAGAATATCCTTTTTAAACATCTATCCATTCTCCGGGCGGAATCGACCACTCGTGATGTCTTCTCAGAGGCTCCTCTGGTGGCATATAAGCGGGATCGTAACCTCAGAGATGTGCTGGTCCATAGCAGGCTACCCCAACCTCACCAGTCTCTTCCTGGCACGGTGGCGTGTCTTCGATCGGTTTGCAAGACCTGTCCATACGTACTTCAAACCCAGAGTCTGACATTCCCTAAGACGACCTTCCACATCCGTGAGGGTTTCTCATGCATCAGTCGCAACGTCATCTATGCGATTACCTGCACACGTTGCGACATGAGATATGTCGGTGAGACAGGATTACGTCTTGGGGACAGATTTCGACAACACCTTTCTGACATCACCAGCGGCGCCCAGAAACCAGTATCCATGCATTTCAACAGTCCTGACCACCATGGCGTAGCCGACATACAGGTCACGGCCATCAAATCATGCGCATCCCACGAACGGGATCGGAAGACATTGGAACACCTTCTCATCTTCCAGTTGGGCACTCTCTCCCCTTACGGCCTGAATGTCCAACACAGCTTCATTTAACTCCCCACCCCACCCCACCCACCCCTAGCTTACAGTCCACCATCTGGGTACGTGCAGATCCTTTGTATGACACTAGTCAACTCTCTTGGCGGATTTACGTTCGGTGTTTTGCCATCCTTTTCTGAACGACCGCCACTCATGCCCCTCTGTGTATACTAACACTATATAGGTTTCCGCAGCGGTGTTTCGAGCACTTAACGATAATTGCTAATTGTCATCTGCGTCCGTAACATCTTTGCCGGTCTCAAATTTCACTTTTCCGCACTCATGAGCGCGTCTCCACCCCACTCCCATCCCGCTTGACCTTTGACCCGTGTACCATACATCCGGTCTATTTATCCACTGGCGCCCTACGCGTGTCAGACTTTCCAAGCCAGGACACAGAATTCAGATGAGTACATTTAATTTTAATTAGTTTAATAGTTTAATATTGTCATAGTGTGTTTCATGTAGTTTTGTGTTGGTTTGTATTTGTTTGTCCTGTGCTGACGAAGGCTTTGGCCGCAACGTCCAATTTGTCTCTTGTAGTCGTGTTTTAGTAAAGCTCACAATCTACTTCTCGTTTATTGGGTGATTCATTCATGTTCATTCCCCAGAACACCGGCATGCCCCGGAGAAAAGATCCAGGCGATGCTTGCCACCCGTGACCTCCGAAGCGAAGCAAGCCACTCTGCACGAAGCTTGCCTGTCCTCACCCTACTCAGCATGCTTTCTGAGTCAGTTATAATCACGATGTGTGTGTGTGTATCGCATTCTCCATCCAGCGGAAAGCTGCACTGACCGCCTCCACCTCCATTCTTAAGCTAGATGTTGTGGTATCATATGCCAGGCTCTCCTGTACCAAACGTCGACCATTAGCTTTTACTAAGAACCCCCAGGCATTTCTCCTGCCTCTCAACACCGAACCATCTATGTATATAATCACATCACCCGGGCGAGCATTATCCTGAATTAGTTGCTGGCCACTCCCTGCACTCCCGGCCCAATGCGAGTATAACTCTGCACAAGTCTGACTGCTCCGCTGGCACTCTGACCCACTCCTCTCGTCGCCTAATGTTCTCCAAGATGCACACCTGTCTGATCGTATCCTCCGCCTGAGCCATCCATGATTTCCCTCTTATCAGTCGCTGACCCTTAACTGCGTCCAGCGCCTCATGCAATGGGTGATCTGTGTCAGCAACTACTCTGAGTTATGCCTTCGCCTGCATCACTTTGAGCCTACCAGTAACAGTCGGCAAACCAAGAATGCAACGCATACACACTACTGAGGTGTCTCTGGTGCATCCCAGAATGACCCGCATAGCTTTGTTCTGTGTATGCGCTCTAATTTCACCAGCTGACTCTTTGAGACAGTGAGCGGTCCTAGTCCATAATCAATCACTGAGAGGATCAAGTGCTGGTATAGTGTGAAAAGCATTCTCTGCTCTGTGTCCATTGCAGCCATAGTTTAACACAATGGAACTGAACAATCGTGTCTCTTCTTGAAATGTTGGTAATGTTCTAGACCCGTAATTACGGTCTGGTGAGTTTGTTGTTTGATCTATGTTAGTATATCCATCAGTGGCTTATTGCGAATTCTGTCAATTTGCCATACTTGTTAGTTTAGGTGGATGATATACCTGGCTTATAATGACACAGCAGTATGTTCAGGTGACTAATAGACCTGGCTAATGATACCATAGTTGGTTCATGTAAATGACATATCTTGCTAAAGATACCTTAGTTGTTGGTTCAAGTAAATGACATATTTTGTTAAAGATACCATAGTTGTTGGTACATGTAAATAACATATCTTGTTAAAGATGCCATAAATGTTGATTCATGTAAGTGACATATCTAGCTAATGATACCTTAATTGTTGGTTAATGTAAATGACAGATCTGGCTAACGGTTACATAGGTTTTGGTTCATGTAAATGACAAGTCTGGCTAATGGTGGTATAATTCTTGGTTCATGTAAATGACAAGTCTGGCTAACTGTCGCATAGTTGTTGGTTCATGTAAATAACAGAGTTCGCTAATGGTGACATAGTTGTAAGGTCAGATGAATGATAAATCCTCCTAATCATGACACATTAGTTCATCACACACAGATAAACGTAGTCCGCACAATATACAGTACAGGTCACACACATACTAGTACTGCAATTACCTGCATTGTTTGTATGAACATTAGCTGTCCCTGAAGTTGTAGAATTTGACCAATAAAGAGCTTTTTGTGTTGTTCCTAACTTATTTGTTTAGTCTGTATAAGTTTAGTATATATATTCACAGTTGCTGTTATAACCTGATAGTTTAATTCATTGTCTGGGCTTGAACATACACAGCAGTTCAAGCCTCTGTCTCTAGAACCCTGGAAAATCTTCTTTTGTTCTCCTTTCCCTTTTCTGGTAAGTTGGGGGAGTGGGGGGGGGGGGAGAAGTTTTTTCCCCTCTTTCTTTCATCTGTTACATTTTTGGTCCGAACGCAGAGTTGCGCTCTCTACCTCACATCACAGTGAAGAGTATATGATTGTAGTTGACACTCTGTTACCCTATTATTATTATTCTCTTTTCCCCCTCGGCTTTAAAATTGAGTATATAATTGTGTGTGTGTGTGTGTTTGTGTGTGTGTATGTGTGGGTGTGTATGTATGTGTGTGTGTGTGTGTGTGTGAGTCAAAACGGATCAGAGAGCACTCGGAATAAATATCTTCAACAACCAGCGAAGAGTCCAAATATTGATGGTATCAGCTGCAGCCTAATTCTGTGTCTAGCCTATCCTTGGAGTCCTGGATGTCGGTCAGATTCTCTGGTCACTCCCTGCAGCACCATTATCTCCAGGCTGTGATGTCCTCCTCTCTATACACATGGCCATGCGCGTCCGCGGAATATATGGATTCTTGTCTTGTCGATGTACGAGTATGTGGGCCTATCAGTATATACACATGCCTGTATGATTGTATGATTGTATTTATGCATGATTGTGTTCACGGCAGTGGGTTAAGTATTATGTGAGTTGACTTAAGTGTTGACATCGTAGATATCTGTGAAAGCTGTAATCAAGCTGAAATGAATATTGTTTCAACAGTTGCATCATCGAACGATCACAGACACGGACAAGCTCACTTAGTGGAACATATTATCACGTGACCTCTGACACCCAATTATTAACCTTCAAACAGGAGATGCTAACAAATCATTCATGACAAATACGGCCATTCACACGTGACTGCGACTGGGAGGGTCTCCTCCAGGAGTGGCCGGAAGATAAGAATTTATGGAACTACAGATATCACGAATAAAGAACTACAGTTACGTCAAATATGCTTTTTAAACTTTGGAACTACAGACAGCACAATTAGAGAACCACGGAGAAGTAACAATGCATTGTAATATATGGAACTACAGACAGGAGGAGTTGAGAACTACAGAATGGTAAAACATGTATTGTCATCTCTGGAACTACAGGAGGAGTTGAGAACTACAGAATGGTAAAACATGTATTGTTATCTCTGGAACTATAGGAGTAGTTGAGAACTACAGAATGGTAAAACATGTATTGTCATCTCTGGAGATACAGACCTTGACCTTGTCTTCTGTGAGGGACAAGTTCTGGACGAGTTCAATGACCTCCAAGGAGTTGGAGACTACAGCGGTGTCCAGCGGGTTCTTGGCTGTGATCTCATAGCTGTAGTGTCCACTCTGTGGAAATACATGTCACACTGATGTCATGTCATAGGTGTAATGTCCACTCTGTGGAAATACATGTCACACTGATGTCATGTCATGGGTGTAGTGTCCACTCTGTGGAAATACATGTCACACTGATGTCATGTCATAGGTGTAATGTCCACTCTGTGGAAATACATGTCACACTGATGTCATGTCTTGGGTGTAGTGTCCACTCTGTGGAAATACATGTCACACTGATGTCATGTCATAGGTGTAATGTCCACTCTGTGGAAATACATGTCACACTGATGTCATGTCATAGGTGTAATGTCCACTCTGTGGAAATACATGTCACACTGATGTCATGTCATAGGTGTAATGTCCACTCTGTGGAAATACATGTCACACTGATGTCATGTCATAGGTGTAATGTCCACTCTGTGGAAATACATGTCACACTGATGTCATGTCTTGGGTGTAGTGTCCACTCTGTGGAAATACATGTCACACTGATGTCATGTCATAGGTGTATGTCCACTCTGTGGAAATACATGTCACACTGATGTCATGTCTTGGGTGTAGTGTCCACTCTGTGGAAATACATGTCACACTGATGTCATGTCATAGGTGTAATGTCCACTCTGTGGAAATACATGTCACACTGATGTCATGTCATAGGTGTAATGTCCACTCTGTGGAAATACATGTCACACTGATGTCATGTCATAGGTGTAATGTCCACTCTGTGGAAATACATGTCACACTGATGTCATGTCATAGGTGTAATGTCCACTCTGTGGAAATACATGTCACACTGATGTCATGTCATAGGTGTAATGTCCACTCTGTGGAAATACATGTCACACTGATGTCATGTCATAGGTGTAATGTCCACTCTGTGGAAATACATGTCACACTGATGTCATGTCATAGGTGTAATGTCCACTCTGTGGAAATACATGTCACACTGATGTCATGTCATAGGTGTAATGTCCACTCTGTGGAAATACATGTCACACTGATGTCATGTCATAGGTGTAATGTGCACTCTGTGGAAATACATGTCACACATGATGTCATGTCATAGGTGTAATGTCCACTCTGTGGAAATACATGTCACACTGATGTCATGTCATATGTGTAATGTCCACTCTGTGGAAATACATGTCACACTGATGTCATGTCATAGGTGTAATGTCCACTCTGTGGAAATACATGTCACATTGAGTGTCATGTCAATAGGTGTAAGGTCCACTCTGTGGAAATACATGTCACACTGGATGTCATGTCATAGGTGTATGTCCACATCTGTGGAAATACATGTCACACTGATGTCATGTCATAGGTGTAAGTGTCCACTCTGTGGAAATACATGTCACACCTGATGTCATGTCATAGGTGTAATGTCCAATCTGTGGAAATACATGTCACACTGATGTATGTCATAGTGTAATGTCCACTCTGTGGAAATACATGTCACACTGATGTCATGTCATAGGTGTAATGTCCACTCTGTGGAAATACATTGTCACACTGATTCATGTCATAGGTGTAATTTCCACTCTGTGAAATACATGTCACACTGATGTCATGTCATAAGGTGTAATGTCCACTCTGTGGAAATACATGTCATATGATGTCATGGTCATAGGTGTAATGTCCACTCTGTGGAAATACATGTCACACTGATGCATGTCATTAGGTGTAATGTCCACTTCTGTGGGAAATACATGTCACACTGATGTCATGTCATCGGTTGTATGTCCACTCTGTGGAAATAATGTCACCCTGATGTCAGTCATAGGTGTAATAGTCCACAGCTGTGGAAATACATGTCACACTGACTTGTCATGTCATAGGTGTAGTAGTGCACTCTGTGGAAAACATGTCACACTGATGTCATGTCATCGGTGTAATGTCCACTTCTGTGGAAATACATGTCACACTGAATGTCATGTCATAGGTTAATGTCCACTCTGTGGAAATACATGTCACACTGATGTCATGTCATAGGTGTAATGTCCACTCTGTGGAAATACATGTCACACTGATGTCATGTCATAGGTGTAATGTCCACTCTGTGGAAATACATGTCACATTGATGTCATGTCATAGGTGTAATGTCCACTCTGTGGAAATACATGTCATATTGATGTCATGTCATATGTGTAATGTCCACTCTGTGGAAATACATGTCACACTGATGTCATGTCATAGGTGTAATGTCAACTCTGTGGAAATACATGTCACACTGATGTCATGTCATAGGTGTAATGTCCACTCTGTGGAAATACATGTCACATTGCGGCAAGTTCATCTTCAGCGTCCTATCAACAAAAACCCTGGTACTCGTGCTATGCTCGGTCGATAGTCAAATCCAGGTAAGTTCACAACATCCCTGCCGCCATGAGGCATCATCAGAGGAGCGCCGGGCTGTGAGGCCAGGAAATTAGCCAGTGCTCTAGTGCCTCGCCCAGTTCGTAAATCGGGCAACAAAAACCATACATGAGACAAATATATGAAGTGCACCTGAACTAGTGCTGTCAGAAAATCACCATTAGCCAGTAACGGCTGACGCCATGCTACACAAGAGGCTGGTTACATGACTCTCATGGGGAACTTCCAATTTCACATCTCAGCTGTGTGTATCTTCTGTCCTGTAAACATATCATTGTTCAGTACACGACACGTTTCTTCCACTTTGGCACTCAGACCTTCACGTGAATGTCTCCAGGTAGCAGAAATAGTTAGGTCCACATCCACGGAACTCTGGTACAATACAAACATTGCCTCTGCGCTGGGAGATTCGACAACAATGGACAGCTAGGGTTGTTGAGTTGCAAGCTGGGGTTGAGTTGCAAGCAAGGTTTGTTGGGTTGCAAGCTAGGGTTATTGAGTTGCACGTGCATTAGCATGCACATTTTAACAAGGAAATGATCTGTCAAAAATAGCTCAACCTTGAAACATCTCTGCCAAGTTCAGGTTTGCCCAGTCCATCAAATACACGTGACCTTGAGTGACAGAAGGTCGATTATCTTTTGAGCATTCTCAGAGTGTGGTCGTGTGCAGAAAACATTGCATACAGAACATATGAAATGCAATAAATATTACATACCGAACATAAAGTATACAGATAGCATCACACACAGAACATATAGTATGCATAAAACATCACACACTGAACATATAGAATACAGGAAAATCACACACAGAACATATAGTATATAGTAAAAATCATACACAGAACATATAGTATACAGAAAACATCACACACTGAACATATATAATACAGGAAAATCACACACAGAACATATAGTATACAGAAAACATCACACACAGAACATATAGCATACAGATACCATCACACACAGAACATATAGCATACAGATAACATCGCACACAGAACATATAGCATACAGATAACATCGCACACAGAACATATAGCATACAGATAACATCACACACAGAACATATAGCATACAGATAACATCACACACAGAACATATTAGCAATACAGATCAACATCACAACACAGAACATATAGTATACAGATAACATCACACACAGAACATATAGTACACAGATAACATCGCACACAGAACATATAGTATACAGATAACATCGCACACAGAACATATAGTATACAGATAACATCACACACAGAACATATAGTACACAGATAACATCACACACTGAACATATAGTATACAGATAACATCACACACTGAACATATAGTATACAGATAACATCACACACTGAACATATAGTATACAGATAACATCACACACTGAACATATAGTATACAGATAACATCACACACTGAACATATAGTATACAGATAACATCACACACAGAACAGATAGTATACAGAAAACATCATAAAAACAGAACATGAAACTCCGGTGTCACAGACAACGCCCACTGACCTCGGTGACCGTGACATTGAACTCTGGCAAGGTGAACGTGTAACTAGCGGCAACCCCGGTCAAGCTGTTGGTCATCGTCAGCTGGTACTCTTTAGCAAAAGCTGTAAGGACAGAAGGTAGGGGTTCGTGTCACTGGCTGGCAGGATGTCAACAACCTACAGGTCTAACATTGCTGGGTGGTGGGCTTGAAGAGAAGCATCACTCAAGGACAACCAGCAGATATGCACACGGTGTGGTCAGTAGAAAGTGTGGTCAGTAGACAGTGTGGTCAGTAGACAGTGTGGTCAGTAGACAGTGTGGTCAGTAGACAGTGTGTTCAGTAGAAAGTGTGGTCAGTAGACAGTGTGGTCAGTAGAATCTGGTCAGGACAGAGAACAGTCTCTCAACAACCCAGACGAGGGTTAGATTCAGTGCGTGGTTTCAGCACTCATTTCAACACTCATTGTGTGTCACAAATAGCACTGGTCAATGGGTTTCAGGCTACCACTGGTCATTTCCAAATAGCAGGTGTAAATATTTACAGAGCTTGTCACAACTGCGGATATCATCATCCATCACAATGCAACACTTCATCACAATACAAGTCAGAGCTAGATCAACCGGGAGATCCCGAGTACCTATAGAATCTGTCTGAAGTAGTGATGTCGTAATAACGCACAAGATAAGAATTAGGGTGAATGAACCCACAAAAACCACGGACCTCAACAATAACCACAGCTGAAGAGGCAGGTTGAACGAGGCCGAATTTGGAATTTTTGTTTTGAAAATTGGAATTGGAATTGGAGTTGGATGTCCGCTCTGCCAGCAGCGATATTACGTATATAACCCGTTCTCTATATGTACCAAACACCATGTTTGCTATGTGACCAGGGCAGTGTGATGTCCGTCAGCTGGTGGCCTACATCACGTCTAGCCAACAGATGTATCAAATGTGAACAAGTGGACAGACATGACATGTGACTGTACATCCTATACTGCTCGGGGTAAGATGTGTCATCCGTGGAGCAGATGGATAGACATGACATGTGACAGACATCATATACTGCCCGGGGTAAGATGTGTCATCTGTGGAGCAGATGGATAGACATGACATGTAACTGACATCTTAAACTGCTTGATGTCAGATGTGTCATCTGTGGAGCAGACGGACAGACATAATATAGTCACTGACATCTGCGTAATGTAACTAACTAATTAATTAACTAACGAAGTAACTAACTAACTAATTAATTAACTAACGAAGTAACTAACTAACTAACTAACTAATTAACTAACGAAGTAACTATCTAACTAATTAATTAACTAACGAAGTAACTAACTAACTAATTAATTAATTAACTAACGAAGTAACTAACTAACTAACTAATTAACTAACTAACGAAGTAACTAACTAACTAACTAACTAACTAATTAACTAACGAAGTAACTAACTAACTAACTAATTAATTAACTAACGAAATACCTAACTAACTAACTAATTAATTAACTAATGAAGTAACTAACTAACTAATTAATTAACTAACGAAGTAGCTAACTAACTAATTAATTAACTAACGAAGTAACTAACTAACTAATTAATTAACTAACGAAGTAACTAACTAACTAACTAATTAATTAACTAACGAAGTAACTAACTAACTAACTAACTAACTAATTAACTAACGACATAACTAACTAACTAATTAATTAATTAACTAACGAAGTAACTAACTAACTAATTAATAACTAACGAAGTAACTAACTAACTAACAAATTAATTAACTAACGAAGTAACTAACTAACTAACAAATTAATTAACTAACGAAGTAACTAACTAACTAATTAATTTAACTAACGAAAGCAACTAATTAACTAATTAATTAACTAACTAAGTAACTAACTAACTAACTAATTAACTAACGAAGTAACTAACTAACTAATTAAATAACGAAGTAACTAACTAACTAACTAATTAACTAACGAAGTAACTAACTAACTAATCCACTAACTAACTAACAAACTAATTAACTAACGAAGTAACTAACTAACTAACTAATTAACTAATGAAGTAACTAACTAACTAACTAAGTAACTAACTAACTAATTCACTGACGAAGTAACTAACTAACTAACTAACTAACTAATCCACTAACGAAGTAACTAACTAACTAACTAACTAACTAACTAACTAACTAATCGACTAACGAAGTAACTAACTAACTAACTAATTAACTAACGAAGTAACTAACTAACTAACTTACTAAGTAACTAACTAACTAATTCACTAACGAATTAACTAACTAATTAACAAACGAAGTAACTAACTAACTAATTAACTAATTACCTAACGAAATAATTAACTAATTACCTAACGAAGTAACTAACTAATTAACTAACGAAGTAACAAACTAACTAACAAAGTAACTAACTAACTAACTAATTCACTAACGAAGTAACTAACTAATTAATTAACGAAGTAACTAACTAACTAATTAACTAATTACCTAACGAAGTAATTAACCAATTACACAACGAAGTAGGTAACTAATTAACTAACGAAGTAACTAACTAACTAATTAACTAATTAACTAACAAAGTAATTAACAAAGTAAGTAACTAATTAACTAAAGTAACTAATTAACTAACGGAATAACTAACTAACTAATTAACTAATTAACTAGCGAAGTAACTGACTAACTAATTAACTAACTAATTAACTAACAAGTAACTAAGTAACTAATTGACTAATTAACTTACCAAGTAACTAACTAATTAACCAGCGAAGTAACTAACTAACTAATTAACTAACGATGTAATTAACTAATTAACTAACTAATTAACTAACGAAGAAAGTAACTAACTAATTCAACTAACGAAGCTAACTGACTAACTAACTACCTATTGAAGTAACTAACTAACTAATTAACAAGTAACTAACTAACTAGAAGTAACTAAATAACTAATTAACTAACGAAGTAACTAATTAACTAATTAATTAACTAACTAACGAAGTAACTAACTAACTAATTAACTAATTAACTAACGAAGTAACTAACTAATTAATTAACGAACTAACTAACTAACTAACTAACTACTTAACTAACGAAGTAACTAACTAACTAATTAACTTCTTAATTAACGAAGTAACTAACTAACGAAGTAACTAAATAACTAATTAATTAACGAAGTAAGTATCTAACTAACTAACGAAGTAAATAACTAACTAATTAACTAACGAAGTAACTAACTAACTAACGAAAGTAACTAACTAACTAACTACTTAACTAACGAAGTAACTAACTAACTAACTAATTAACTACTTAACTAACGAAGTAACTAACTAATTAACTAACGAAGTAACTAAATAACTAATTAATTAACGAAGTAAGTATCTAACTAACTAACGAAGTAACTAACTAACTAACTAATTAACGAACGAAGTAACTAACTAACTACTAAGTAACTAACTAACTAATTCACTAACGAAGTAACTAACTAACTAACTAAATAATCCACTAACGAAGTAACTAACTAACTAACTAAGTAACTAACTAACTAACTAACTAATCCACTAACGAAGTAACTAATTAACTAATTAACTAACGAAGTAACTAATTAACTAACTAACTAAGTAACTAACTAACTAATTCACTAACTAAGTAACTAACTAATTAACTAACGACGTAACTAACTAACTAATTAACTAATTACCTAACGAAGTAATTAACTAATTACCTAACGAAGTAACTAACTAATTAACTAACGAAGTAACAAACTAACTAACAAAGTAACTACCTAACTAACTAATTCACTAACGAACTAACTAACTAATTAATTAATGAAGTAACTAACTAACTAATTAACTAATTACGTAACGAAGTAATTAACTAATTACATAACGAAGTAACTAACTAATTAACTAACGAAGAAATTAACTAACTAATTAACTAATTAACTAACGAAGTAATTAACTAAGTAACTAATTAACTAATTACGTAACTAATTAACTAACGAAATAACTAACTAACTAGTTAACCAATTAACTACCGAAGTAACTGACTAACTAATTAATTAACTAATTAACTAACAAGTATCTAACTAACTAATTGACTAATTAACTTACGAAGTAATTAACTAATTAACCAGCGAAGTAACTAACTAACTAATTAACTAACGAAGTAATTAACTAATTAATTAACTAAAGAAGTAACTAATTAACTAACGAAGTAAGTAACTAACTAACTAACTAATGAAGTAACTATCTAACTAATTAACTAAAGAAGTAACTAACTAACTAACTAACGAAGTAACTAAATAATTAATTAACTAACGAAGTAACAAACTAACTAATTAACTAACTAACTAACGAAGTAACTAACTAACTAATTAACTAATTAACTAACGAAGTAACTAATTAATTAACGAAGTAACTAACTAACTAACTAATTAACTACTTAACTAACGAAGTAACTAACTAACTAATTAACTACTTAACTAACGAAGTAACTAACTAGCTAATTAACTAACGAAGTAACTAAATAACTAATTAATTAACGAAGTATGTATCTAACTAACTAACGAAGTAAATAACTAACTAATTAACTAACGAAGTAACTAACTAACTAACGAAGTAACTAACTAACTAACTAATTAACTAACGAAGTAACTAACTAACTAACTAATAACTAACCATGTAAATAACTAACTAATTAGCTAACGAATAACTAACTAACTAACGTAGTAACTAACTAACTAACGAAGTAACTAACTAATTAAAGAAGTAACTAACTAATTAATGAAGTAACTAACTAACTAACTAACTAAACGAAGTAACTAACTAACTAACTGACGAACTAACTAACTTAACTAACTAATTAACTAACGAAGTAAATAACTAACTAATTAACTCACGAAGTAACTAACTAACTATCGTAATTAACTAACGACGTAATTAACTAACTAACGAAGTAACTAATTAACTAACTAACTAATGAAGTAATTAACTAACTAATTAACTAACGAAGTAACTAACTAACTAACTAATTAACTAACGAAGAAAATAACTAATTAACTAACGAAGTAACTAACTAACTAACTAATTAACAAACGAAGAAAATAACTAACTAATTAACTAACGAAGTAACTAACTAACTAACTAATTAACTAACGAAGTACATAACTAACTAATTAACTAACGAAGTAACTAACTAACTAACGTAATTAACTAACTAACTAACGAAGTAAATAACTAACTAACTAACGAAGTAATTAATTAACTAACTAATTAACTAACGAAGTAATTAACTAGCTGTTGAACAGTTTGCCAGATATGACACGGTACTGATGACACTTCTTACCCTGATTGCTGTCTGACACCCGGAAGTTGACTGGCTTGTTGGAAGGAAAGAGGTTGTTTTTCCCGTTCAGACCGTAAGTCTTGGCATCTGGGGGAGTGTCGGCCAGGTAGAAGACCTCAGCCCGCAGGTTTAGGAACGTCTTGAAGACACTCACCTGGAGGAGGAGAAGAGGAGGCTTGTAGCTGGCCTCACATCGGCAGTCACAGGTGTAACACAACAAGAACAGGGTTTCTCTACCAGTCACTATCATCATGTGCCATGAGGTCAACCCAACAACAAGAACAGGGTATTTCTACCAGTCACTATCATCATGTGCCATGAGGTCAACACAACAACAAGAACAGGTATTCCTACGAGTCACTATCATCATGTGCCATGAGATCAACCAACAAGTCGAGAACCCCGCCTGACACGCCTTAAGGCCTACATGTGCCAGGTGCTACCGAACATGACTGTGTAAACGTGTCTGATCTCGGCACTCGGTGACACATGGTCTTCAGTACCTCCCGCACAGAAAGTCTCCAGTATGTCCCACACAGATGATCTTCGGTATGCCCCACACAGAAGGTATCCATTATTCTCATATAGGTAGTCTTCATTATGTCCCACACAGATAGTCTTCACTATATTCCACACATACGATCTCCAGTATGTCACACACACATGGGTACCACACTCATCATATCGTACCCATCGATACCACAATCATCGATATGACACCCTTCGATACCACACCCATCGATACCACACCCATCGATACCACACCCATCGATACCACACCCATCGATACCACACCCATCGATACCACACCCATCGATACCACACACATCGATACCACACCCATCGATACCACACCCATCGATACCACACCCATCGATACCACACCCTTCGATACCACACGCATCGATACCACACCCATCGATACCACACTCATCGATACCACACCAATCGATACCACACCCTTCGATACCACACCCATCGATACCACACCCATCGATACCACACCCATCGATACCACACCCTTCGATACCACACGCATCGATACCACACCCATCGATACCACACTCATCGATACCACACCCATCGATACCACACCCATCGATACCACACTTATCGATATGACACCCTTCGATACCACACCCATCGATACCATACTCATCATGTCATCCATCAGGCCAATCACATCTTTCATCCTTACATGTAACATCTATTCATGTCACAACAAGACGACATAGACCTACATGACCCACAACAAGACGACAGAGACCCACATGACCCACACCCAGATGACACAGACGAGATTCTAGCTTCCCACCTTGATGACTTTCTCTACAGCTGTGGCATCGTTATAGACGGTAACCTTGGTTTCAAAGAGCCCATCTTTGGTGTAGGTGTGAGTTATCTGCTGCGTGCCTCCCTGGACTGCGGCAGTCAGCCTTTCCACCGTCGTGGTACCGTCACCAAATTCAAACTTAATGAATGCGTTATCGGGCATTTCTGCTCCGTTGTTGGTCAGTGTAAATGTTGTCGGAGCTGAAACAGGCAGGCGGACGAGCATTAAGTAGTGAGTACAACGTCATATACTGCGCACTACGTCATACACTGAGCACTACGTCATACACTGTACATTTGACAACTGACAGCTGTGGCGGGAGGACCGGGGGGGGGATGGGGGGGGCGACTTGGAGTACATTATCTAGATAAATAACAGCAAGATGGCAACAGCAGGATAGCATTAGCAGGATAACAACAGCAGGATAACAACAGCAGGATACCAACAGCAGGATACCAACAGCAGGATACCAACAGTAGGATAACAACAATAGGGTATCAACAGCAGGATAACAACAGCAGGATAACAACAGCAGGATAACAACAGCAGGATAACAACAGCAGGATAACAACAGCAGGATAACAACAGCAGGATAACAACAGCAGGATAACAACAGCAGGATAACAACAGTAGGATAACAACAGCAGGATAACAACAGCAGGATAGCAACAGCAGGATAACAACAGCACGATAACAACAACAGGATAACAAAAGAAATAAAACACCAAAAAATAATATATGAATAACTTCATCAACATTGGTATCATATTGCCTTGACTGTGCATTCTGTCAGGCTGATGGTCGTCCATCTCTTGATGTTATCTTCCCATTTGAATCGTTGTCTACCTCTTGCTCGCTTGACCTCAACCTTGCCCTCCAGTATGGTTTTTATAAGAGTATCATGTCTTTTAATGTAGCCGAATTATTTCACTTGCCTCCTCTTTATTTCTTTCATCAACTTTCTCTTCATTCACAGTTTTTCTAGAACCTCTGCATTTGATTGTATTTGTTTCCATGAAACACGGCATATTCGTCTGTATATCTACATCTCTAGGACCTCAATTCGGCTTTCTAGTTGCTTGTTCGATGCCCAGGCTTCCGCGCCATACAGTACCGTTGAATAAACGTAGCATTTGACAATTCTTATGTTTAATGCGTTAATCTCTCTAGATGTTATACTGATTCCATGCCGTTGAAAGCAAACACTGGTGACATATCTGTACAATCAGCCAGCCAGAGGCGGCCTGGGTCGGCCTGCAGCTACTTTTTTTTTACAGACCTGACAACAACAACCTTCACTCAGTACATGAGGGAGCAGTAAGTAAAGCAATAACATGGCTCGAGACACAAACATTCACTAGGGCATGTTTCGTTAACGACTCAGTGAGCATGCTCAAGAGGATAGAGATGGGGTGAATCCGAAGAGAGTGATTGCTGTCTCAGGAGCGGTCTCGGCTGGTAAAGATTAGTTTCATCTTCGTGCCAGGGCATGCGGGAGTACAAGAAAATGAGCGGGCTGACAAGCTCGCAGGTGAGGCTACTGTGGAGGGCGGACACGCCATGGATCAGGCTGACATTCTGAATGCTCTACGAGAAGTAAGACTTTTGCGAGAACCAAGTGATGACTGTGAATCTACAACCATGGCCAGACTGCGAGAACAGCAAATTAAAAGAGGGGTGGCCAAACAAGAACACTACGCAGAAAGCCAAAGAAGATTGATAAACCAACACAGAACTGATGTCGTTAGCTGTTACACGCTGCGGGATTTGCTGAGGAGGGGATCCGAGCACTTATGGACTGAATGGTTCGATGTGCAATGAGGATGATCTGTCGACTAACTACCTAGTACATGGGGGAACAGGATCCGGAAACCATGGGGCTTTGTACAGCAGGTCATCCACGCTCCAACCAACAGTGCCGGCAGAGGTAAGCGGCGGAGAGGCGCAGCACACAGCACTCCACTAACAAGAAACAAGACTGATATAACTCTACTTCCCGGGCTAGAAGAGGAACACCGCAGCACATAGCACTCCACAAACAGAGAGATTGCAAGGCAGAGAGACGGGGCATATAGTCAGGAATAGAGTCAGAGATAAACTGAAATAAAAAGAGAATGGGGGAAAGTGAGATAGAGAGGACCAAATTGTGAATGTATGCGTTCATCGAATTAAGAGGCAGGGTTGCTTTGATTTTTTTTTAAAAAAGAGGCTGCGAAGAGAAAATATCATATGATATTTCGACATGACAGTTGAAGATGTAACAATCACAGACAGACACTGGCTGACAGGCCCAGGAGAGACCAGGCACTCACTGTTGAATGTGTTGCCCGTGTTGGTGATGACGACATCCGTGTCTCTGAGGCCGATGATGACAGGCACCGACACGCTGGCTGACACGGTCTCCAGGTACGAGGTGGCTGTCACAGTGATGAGCTTGGTTGTTGTGTCAGTGTAGACAACATCGTGGGTGTCACAGCCGTCCTTGCCAGAACCTAGGTCAGGATAGACGCACAAACGTACACATGAAACATCGTAAAAATATTGATGACAAGTCACACAAGTTAATAATTCACAAAGATGACAAGTCACACAAGGTAATAATTCACAAAGATGACAGGTCACACACGGATGAAAGATCGTGCAGATGTTGATGACAAGTGGCAACTAGTCTCACATAATATAAGCGACACACCGACAGTAATCCCAGGCATGATTTGTTTTTTTTCTTCTGCCTCTTATCTCCCCACTGACATATCTCTTCTGTCTCTCATCTCCCCACTGACATATCTCTTCTGCCTCTCATCTCCCCACTGACATATCTCTTCTGTCTCTCATCTCCCCACTGACATATCTCTTCTGTCTCTCATCTCCCCACTGACATATCTCTTCTGCCTCTCATCTCCCCACTGACATATCTCTTCTGTCTCTCATCTCCCCACTGACATATCTCTTCCGTCTCTCATCTCCCCACTGACATATCTCTTCTGTCTCTCATCTCCCCACTGACATATCTCTTCTGCCTCTCATCTCCCCACTGACATATCTCTTCTGTCTCTCATCTCCCCACTGACATATCTCTTCTGTCTCTCATCTCCCCACTGACATATCTCTTCTGTCTCTCATCTCCCCACTGACATATCTCTTCTGCCTCTCATCTCCCCACTGACATATCTCTTCTGTCTCTCATCTCCCCACTGACATATTTCTTCTGCCTCTCATCTCTCCACTGACATATCTCTTCTGCCTTTAATCTCCCCATAGACATATCTCTTCTGCCTTTAATCTCCCCATAGACATACCTCTTCCGCTTTCCATGTCCCCACAGACATTCAACTTCTGCCTATCATCTCCGAATTGACATTCAACTTCTGTCTTTTATTTCCCCAGAGATATTCAACTTCTGCCTTTCATCTCCCCATAGACATTCAACTTGTACCTTTAATCTCCCCATGTACATTCAACTTGTACCTTTAATCTCCCCATGGACATTCAAAGTATGTCTTTTATCTCCCCATGGACATTCAAAGTATGCCTGTCATCTCCCCATGGACATTCAAAGTATGCCTGTCATCTCCCCATGGACATTCAACTTCTGCTTTTCATCTCCCCATGGAGACGCTTCATCTTCCGACTTTATTCTGCCCCAGGAACTATTTCTGATTCCACCTGTCATCTGCCCCAGGAGATAGCTGATCTTCTGCCATGGGAGATACAGCCGTCAGTGAACAGCTCCAGCCTGGCTGGGCCCACAGCAGACCATAGGCCAGCTGGCAGGTCACAGGCAACACGTGAAAACTGACACTCGGCCTCCTGGTCACGACCTTTGCTTGGGGTAACATACACAACACACGCTACACACGTGTAAACATATACATATACATACTCATATACATACACATGCATATACATACCCACTCATATACATACACACTCACGTGCATACACAAACATATGCATACACACTCATATACTTACACACTCATATACTTACACACTCACACTCATATACATTGATATAATACCCACTCAAATATATAACACTTATAGACATCTATATACATACACACTCACACACATATACATTCATATACACACACTCACACACACATAGGCACTCAGACACAATACACACTCATATACATACACATACACTCGCGGGGTCACATACACACAAATATACATGACACGGGGTCACATACACACAAACATACATGACACGGGGTCACATACACACAAACATACATGACACGGGGTCACATACACACACATATACATGCGAGCAACTCACTAATATAAGACACCATTGCTATATACGCGTGCTAAAGGTGTTATACAAGTGTGCTAGATACTATACAGACGGGTGCTATAATCATGTCTGTACCACACACGGGATGTCATATACTACACAGACTGGTGCTATAATCATGTCTGTACCACACACGGGATGTCATATACTACACAGACTGGTGCTATAATCATGTCTGTACCACACACGGGATGTCATATACTACACAGACTGGTGCTATAATCATGTCTGTACCACACACGGGATGTCATATACTACACAGACTGGTGCTATAATCATGTCTGTACCACATGGGATGTCATATACTACACAGACTGGTGCTATAATCATGTCTGTACCACACACGGGATGTCATATACTACACAGACTGGTGCTATAATCATGTCTGTACCACACACGGGATGTCATATACTACACAGACTGGTGCTATAATCATGTCTGTACCACACACGGGATGTCATATACTACACAGACTGGTGCTATAATCATGTCTGTACCACACACGGGATGTCATATACTACACAGACTGGTGCTATAATCATGTCTGTACCACACACTGGATGTTATATACTACACAGACTGGTGCTATAATCATGTCTGTACCACACACGGGATGTCATATACTACACAGACTAGTACTATAATCATGTCTGTACCACACACGGGATGTTATATACTACACAGACTGGTGCTATAATCATGTCTGTACCACACACGGGATGTCATATACTACACAGACTGGTGCTATAATCATGTCTGTACCACACACGGGATGTCATATACTACACAGACTGGTGCTATAATCATGTCAGTACCACACACGAGATATCATATACTACACAGACTGGTACTATAATCATGTCTGTACCAGGCACGGGATGTCATATACTGGGTGACGTGGTACATCGTGGAACATGGACAGTTACAGAAACAACATCGTATCATGTCATATTATATACCAGTTTGTGTAAATGATATATATATATATATATATATATATATATATATATATATATATATATATATATATATAATATATTATATATATCTGTGTCTGTGTGTGTGTGTGTGTGTGTGTGTGTGTGTGTGTGTGTGTGTGTGTGTGTGATCTCATCTCATCATGTTCCTCTTGTACCTTGTTATGTCAAGGTGAAGTATAAACATCGTGAGAGCGCCCGATTATGGGCTTCATATATCGATATTCCCATGGATTCTGCTATTCCCTCAGTCCAACGTTTACGTGATCGGCCTCTTCCTCTGTTTCCATCTGGTCTGTACATCATTGCTTGTTGTGGCATGCTGTTGACTGGTAGCTTACTTGCATGGCCAAACCATTTGACTTGCTGCTTTCTAATAAAATCTAGAGCAGCTTTAACCCCCACTTTAGTCCTGATTTCTTCATTTCTGATCTTACCTCTTCTTGATACGTTGAGTATTCTTCTCAGGAACCTCATTTCTGTTGTTGTGATTTTTCTTTACTCTTTTTCTGTCATTGTCCAGGTTATTTCAGCTATTTGTCCAATGAGTTGATTTGCCTTATTGCATCTATTTTCGATCTCGTCTTCTGATCTGCCATTTGATGATATTATACTTCCTAGGTACTTGAAACTCTTTACTTGTTTCAGGGATGTTCGTTTAGATGAATTGTTGCTGTTTGTTCTTCTTTAGTTATAGTCATTACCTCTGTTTTACTTGTGCTAATGTTCATGTTATGTTCCCTACACATTTCGTTTAGACTATTCATGTGGTCTTGTAATTCAGCTTCTGATTTTGCTATTAGTTCTTGGTCGTCAGCAAACAGAAGTTCTCTAATGGTTAGATGTGTGTGTGTGTGTGTGTGTGTGTGTATATATATGTTTGTGTGTGTGTGTGCGTGTGTGTGTGTGTGTGTTTCTGCATGCCTATCTGTCTCATAACATAGTAATATGAACATGTTTATGTTTACAATATTCATTCTACAATGATGTTTCTATGTGAATGTATAAGTTAATAACATGCACACTAGATTATTGATGTACGACAGATGAGTGATTGGAAGGGCCGAATGTAAGACGGGCCTGCGTGCCCTAATTATGACCCATTGAAAATAAACTTCGTTCGTACTTTTTCCGGTCGTGTTATGTGGCAGTCTATCTATTTATAGTCTTGATGTGTGACTGTATGTCTGTTTCTATTCGTGTTATCTGGATGTCTGTATTTTTCTAGTCGTGTTATCTGGCCGTCTGAACATGTCCTAGTCAAACTAAACACACTCTAACACTCCATCTATCTAGCCATCTATTTAGCAACCTATCTAGCCATCTATTTCAATCAATCAATCATGTGCCATGCCGGAAAGCGTGGGCGGTCATGACTCGCCATTTCACTCGATCACCAGTGTCGTTGATCAGCTCAGTGCTCCTGTCTCGTCCATGCCATGTGGCCAAGCCATCCAGGTATTTTCCTCTCGGTCTGCCTCTTGGTCTGTTTCCTTCGATCTTGCCAGTTGTCACCAAGTTCTCCAATCCATTTCTTCTCATAACATGTCCAAAAAATGTTGACTGTCTACGTCTAATTTCTCTAATCAGTTTACGATGTTCATTTGTCTCCTGTAGTACTTGGTCATTGGTTTTTCTGTCTGTCCATGGTATTCTTTGCATTTTCCTCAGAAACCACATTTCTGCAGCCATCAGATGTTTTTTTTCAGCTTGACTGCACATTGTCCAAGTTTCACATCAATACAAAAGAACAGGCTCTATGTATTCCCTCAACACTCTTTTTCTCGTTTCAATTGACATCTTTTTATTGGTCAGAATGTTTTTCATCTTTCTAAAGGCTACTTTCACCATGGCGATTCTTGTTCTAATCTCTTCAAGGCATCTCCCATCAGATGTTATGACTGTTCCAAGATAATTGTACCGATTCACTTGTTGAAGAATATTTCCATTTACTTGTATATTACATTGTGGCACTTCTTCCTTCCTAGTGACGACCATAACCTGAGTCTTTTTACAATTTAATTCTAACCCCAGTTGCTCACTGTGTACAACAACCGCATCTACTAATTGTTGCAGGTCCTGGGCATTGTCTGCAATTAATACTGTATCATCTGCATATCTAATGTTATTGATGTTTCGTCCTCCAATGCTGATTCCATTTATATCCTCTACATTTCTGAAAATATTTTCACTGTATAGGGAAAAAAGATCTGGAGACATCACACATCCCAGCCTAACACCTCTCTTAATTGGCTGATACTGTCCCACTTCATTATCAATCCTTATTGCAGCTTGTTGTTTCCAATATATGTTTTTTATAAGTCTAATGTCTTTCCCATCAATTTGTAGATCTGCAAGCATATCCACCATGTTGACATGTCTAACTCTATCAAAAGCCTTTGTATAGTCAATAAAGCAAAGATGTATATCCTTGTTTACTTCTATAGCACGTTCAATAACTGTTCGCAGCATATACACAGCATTTACTGTACACTTTCCTTCTACAAACCCACATTGTTCTTCCCCTATTTCAGGTTGTATTTTCTTCCTCACTCTTTGCATGATAATTCTTAGCAAAATCTTTGTGATGTGACTCATTATACTAATTGTTCTATGTTGATCACATTCCAAGGTTCCTGATTTCTTTGCTTTCTATGATTTCTTTGGGATTGCAATAAATACAGAGTTACATAATTCAGGAGGTACATCTCCAGTATCATATAATGTATTCATCAGTCTGGTGACTTGCTCTAGTCCAAATTCTTCTAAAGCTTTAATCATTTCTGTTGTGATGTTATCTGCACCGGGGGCCTTGCCAGCTTTCATATGCTTAAGAACATTTCGAACCTCCATCTCCAAAATTGGCGGTCCTTCATTATTAAATGAAGCCACCTTTTTAGCCACCTATTTAGCCATCTATCTAGCCATTTATCTAGCCATCTATCTAGCCACCTATCTAGTCACCCATCTAGCCATCTATCTAGCCATATACCTAGCCATCTATCTAGCCATCTATTTATCCGTCTATTTAGCCATATATTTAGCCATATATCTAACCATGTATCTAGTCATCTATCTAGCCATCTATCTAGCCATCTATCCAGCCATCTATCTAGCATGCAGGACAGATTGGGTAATTATGTGGAACATTCTAGCATGCCAGACGAGAAGAGTGACCTACTTGGTACATTCCCTGGAGTGGAGGAGGTCAAGTGGATATAAACAAGATTTGTGTTGATCACCTTGGCTAGACATTATGTCAATCATGGTCATGGACACAAAGACGTGGACAGACAACAACCTGACCTGTATAAACTTCTGTCACCCATCCATCTTCTGTGGCAAGTGGCCCGTATATTGTGATGTCAGGAAGGAGACAAACCCTGGACTACAGGCCACAGGGCCCAGTGGCTAGCACACTTGCCCGCAGGTCCGGTGTTTGAATCCTAGTCTAGGCAGGGTTGGGTTTTGTTTCTGTTGACTTGGCTGCCGGGCCAGGGCCAGCCTATACTGGATCCAAACTGCCTGACCCACCCAGGCGATTAGAGTGTTTTGACAATATCACCGACTTGAGCGACCAACCTGGACCATCAAGGCGGACAGCGAGATGTGACAACATCACCCTTGTCGAGGTTACTGGTTTATTGTTCACGTAATCTGGATTGCTTTTATTACTTAAAAATGTTTATTGAGTATTGTGTTCCTTTTGTATATGGGGGACTATTTCTGGTTGTAATGCTGCTGTTGATCAGATGAGCGGTGAGGGTTATATTCATTTTTACGATTGTGATTTGTAGCATTGCTGATCCTCAGGTAGCAAATGAGCTATTTCTCTTTACTGGTGCTGTTATTGTAGTCATTAGTACTAACAATCCGAGACCGTGTAAGAAATGCTGTTATCAGACAGACAGTGGGTGTCATAATCTCCCCATTAGTTCTACCGCGTCGTCGTTAACGACGCCTGGCGAGTACGGCCAGGGGTCCACCTGTGAGCGACACTAACCACACTGTGGCAGGAATAGGCCAGTCGGTGAATGCGTGGATCATGCAACCCCGACTAACGAGACTCACAGTGGGTTAGCGGCCAGACGGCTTGGGAGCGTTGGACGAGACAGACGGGAATGAATGGTGCTCGTATACTTGGGTGTATGAACGCAATAGAGAGAACGCCTGTGATAAGATAGAAGACTGTGCGCCTGTGAGTTGTGTATACTATATTGATATATCTATTGAATGTATTATTGCATCGTCATTGTAATTGTACGATGAATGTAATTGTTTGAGTGAGATGTGTGAATAAAGTGTTTGCATTGTAAGTGTAGCGCGTCACGTCAAGTCATTCTGTGACCGTGTTTTGTATCACACTTGTTGGTGATTACGAGCCTGTGTTATTGCTGAATGCAAGACTCTGACAAGTGTGAACGTGGGTGCATCGTCCTATTTGGATTATTTGAACCATAAGTATAAACGTCCTTGGTGGATTATTTGAACCATAAGTGTAAACGTGGGTGTATCATCCATCTTTGAAGTAGTTGTAAAATAGGATTGAACGTGTGTGTAAGCGGAAAGTTTTGGAAAGCAAGTTGTTGAATGTGTTGAACGGACGACAGTACGACTAACAAACATACTTGACAGCACACAAACCTACAAAACTTAGTTGACAACGCATACACCACATAAACATACATGTCCTAATATTTTCTTCTTCCAAAAGCAACAGGTTTTTGTGTCATCCGAAACCATTAAGAAGTGAAGTCCATTTTTCCGGGTAGTAACGTTCAGGCAGCCATTCTCTGGTACAGTTCTCCATCGTTCTCCAGAGCTCCAAAGTCACTTAAGTATTATCTTTTTTCACATATACTTTTGTGTGTAGGCTTAGGCACAAGCTGTATTCGATAAATCCTGTACAAATTATTTACTAACACCTTAATTAACTTTTTGTGTACATTCATTGTATTTGATATATTTCATCATGTCTACATTGAATGATTTCATCGAATCTGGTTTGAAATTAAAGTTAACTGGTGATGAGTTGACGAAATGGAGTGAGGCAAAGTATGCAGAATATGTTACCTTGCAGGAGAAAGCTAGAGAGCGGGAAGACAGAGCTGCTGAAAGAGAGCTGAGAAGAGCAGAATTAGAGTCTGAGTCTAGAAAATCAGACACTGCTTTAAAACAGTCTGAGTTAGCTACCAAAACAAAACAGGCAGAATTAGATGCTAAAAAGGCAGAGACAGATGCCAAAGTAAAGAAAGCTGAGATCTTAGCCCAAAGTAAGAGGGAAGAACTCGAAATGCAGCTGAAAATTAAACAGCTGGAAGCTGAAACACCAGCAGAGAAAGATTCTCGAAAGTCAGAAAGACTAGAAAAAGAGAATCAGTACAAAAAGTACCAAGGGATCGTCAAAAATTTCACCACTGGCGACTGCATTGCAGCATTTACCCAGAACTTTGAAACGATAATGGAGCATTATCAGATCCCAGAGACTGAATGGAACATTATATATATGAGAAGTCTTTCTGGGGAACCTCTGAAAGTGATAGAGACCATTCCCAAAGATCTTAGGAAAGATTACCAATATATTAAATCCAAAATCATGCCACATTTCCTGTTAGATGAAGCAGGCTACAGAGAACAGTTTAGCAAATTAGCTCCAAAACCAACGCAAACTTTCTCTGACTACATCTCAGTAGTACAGGATGTATTTAGCAAATGGCTTTCATCAGCCAAAGTAAACAGCTTTGATAAGTTGAAAGATCTCATTCTTAGAGATAAAATTATCTCATCTCTACCACCACCATCATTTTCTAAGTTTCTGAAAGAATGTGAGTGCGAGAGTGTGCAACATATAGAGAAACGAGGTTCGGCTTATTTCACAGCCAACAAACATTGTTTTACTAGTGGATTGACTGACACAGACTTTGTAGCAGCCGCTACCTATGACAGAACGAAGTCAGGTCCCTATAGTAACAAGAAACCCTTTAAACAATCGGCTGAGAAATATTACCAATGCAGATATTGTCATCTTCCACATAACGAAAGTGATATGTGTGACAAACACCCTGGGTACCTTACATACTTGCAAAACTATATAGATAAGCAAGATAAGGAGAGAAAGAGCTATAAACGACTAACCAAATGCTTCCTTTGCAAAGCGTATGGCCACTGGCGTCATGCTTGTAAAGGTAAACAAATGACCAGAAAGGCTAATGCAGCCATGTTTGATAGCTCTTCCTCAGATGAAGAAACATGTGAAAATCATCCTGTTAATTCAGCACAGGCCATTGATGTATTTCATCTTAACAAATGTACCATCTGTGATCGTTTTCATGAAGATGGCCTATTAACATGCGGCCATGCAATACCTATTGCCAATGAAGAAGCCAATTTGGTAATAAACTCCAGAGGTAAACTTAACATCCACCACGGATTTGTAAATGGCAAATCTGCCACCGTTTTACGTGATAGTCGATGTACTCTTATTGGTTTAAAGAGAGACTTTATTTTACCGTCAGATTATACAGGCAAACATGTTACATGCAGAACTTTCTCAGGTAACATCGAGAAATACCCACTTGCATGGGCATATATTGACACCCCATTTCTCACAGGAAAGGTTAAATGCGCAGCATTATCCAACCCATGTTGCGACATAATCGTTGGTAACCTTCCTGAGGTAAATGACATGCCACATGACAGTTTAACATCATCTGTCCAATGTATTGTTGATAATACAGTATCATCTTCAACTGAACATGCTGTTGAAAATGTATTATCACCTGTAAATGAATGTATGTTTGCCAATTCATTAACGTCATCACATGAATGTATTGATATGAATGTAACACCACCATGTCATGTTGTTGATATTGTAAATGCAGTAACTAGATCTGCTGCCAAAGTGCAAGATCAAATTGATCAGACTGAGGCTTTGGAAATGTTAAGCCCAGTGATATTACCTCCTAAAACCATGAGGGAGAATTTCATAACAGCCCAAAAGGCCGATTTATCTTTGCACAAGTATTTTAATCTTATAGGCCAAAAGCCAAGACTTACAAAAAATGCCAGATGGCATTTTGCACTGACAGGCGGTATCCTTACACGGTACTACACCAAAGGTACCAGCATCACAGAGCAAACGGTGTTACCAACCGAACACCGCAAGCAAGCATTACATCTAGCACATGACATACCCTTTGCAGGGCATATGGCTTATTCGAAAACTAGATCGAGATTACTTAATCAGTTCTACTGGCCTAAATTCTGCAGTGATACCAAGCAATATTGCAGAACTTGTGACATCTGCCAGAAGCTTGTTAAAAAGGGTAAACACCCGCAAGCTGAACTACAAATAACAGATCTAGCAAGTAGACTTTTTGAAAAAATCTCTGTTGATATTGTAGGTCCTCTTAACCACGTAACATCAAGAGGAAATAAGTTCATAATAACGATAATTGACCTCTGCAGTAGATGGTCTGAGGCAATTCCACTGAAGAACATAACTGCCAAGGATGTTATGGAAGTTTTCTTCCATATTTTTTCTAGAGTAGGGTTTCCTGATACCATTCTCTCAGATCGTGGGAGTCAGTTCATAGCTGCAGCCACTCAAGCCTTTACTAGAATGTTAGGGGTAAAGCAGTGCTTTAACAGCCCATACCACCCTCATTCGACGGGAATTGTAGAGAAGATGAATGGGGATCTCAAGCATATGTTATCAAAAGTTACCCAGGAACACCCTAAAGACTGGGATACTTATTTACCTGCCATACTGTTTGCATATCGCGAAGTACCTCATTCCAGTACAGGTTTCTCACCATTTGAACTTGTATATGGAGCCAAACCACGCGGCCCATTATCTATGTACCATTCTATGTTAACTAAAAGTATAACTGTACATAAACCAGTATCATCATATGAACATGTAACATCATTGCGTGATAGAATAATGAAATCGTGTGTGTTAGCTAAAGAAGCACTGAAACAATCTGGTGCTATTTACAGACAGTATGCCAACAGAGGAAATAGGACAATAACACTGACACCTGGACAAGACGTGTTACTTCTTTTGCCAAGCGAAAGACATCTTTGACAGACTCATGGCAAGGACCGTATAAAGTACTGAGACAAATCTCGACTGTTGACTATGAGATAGCAGTGAAAGACAAACATAAAATATTCCACAGCAACATGTTAAAACCGTACTACAACAGAGACGAAGACCAAGACGAGACAGCAGCCAGCACAACGATAGTAGACCACACAGACGTTGACGACACCGACGAAATACCGACCCCCATCACTTGATACGCCAAACAATCTGCATGACATCAAAATAAATCCCAATCTGACTCAGAGACCGACAGTTGCAGACAACTGTTACAAGACGACAGTAGCAATTGCACCAACCATCCAAGACAAACAGACACCATCACATTATTCTGACATATGTGGACATACAAAGACTATGACAGACCATGTGACAACATTAGAACAGACATTTGACCGCATCAGACAGCACGGACTGACAGTCAAACCATCGAAAGTTGACATTGCCTACCAAGAAATTTCATTTTTGGGTATAAAATTTATAATGGCTTTGTCACTGACTGACGATAACATCATGTCAAGAATTCTTAAATTGTCGCTTCATGCGACAAGGAATGTAAAAATTTCCTAGGTCTGTTAAACGACTACAGACAGTTTGTACCAAATTTTTGCAATATTCACGGAGTGTTTCACTAACCTACTAACATAATTGTAAACAGCAAATGCCTAAGACCTGCATTTACAAAAGTGTTGTCTTATTTTTCTAGTAACCCCATTCTAAAATTACCAAGTTCTGATACTATTTTCAGATTGAGAACAGACGCGAGCTCCGTAGCGATTGGGGCCGTACTGCTACAGGAACACAATCAAATTCTCCATCCTGTATATTACAGTAAGTCGTAAATTAAAGACCAGAGAGCGATTTTGGTCGACGCCGGAAATTGAGGCGTTGGCTCTTGTGTTATCGGTTAGAAAACTGTCCAGATTCCTTCTTGGAACACACTTCATAGTAGAGACAGACAATAGTCCGTTAAAAATCATCACTACGGGAACGCCTACCAACCACAGGGTGGCAAGATGGTCACTCTTATTGCAAGATTTCAGTTTTGAAGTCAGGAATATCTCTGGCACTCAAAATACGATTGCTGACCTTCTTTCCAGATGTCCTTACGACACACCCAAAAGCCCAATGGTGCCTGAGCGCACACAGCAGATGAATGAAAAATCTGCAGAGTAATGTAGCGCTCAGAAACACGGCGCATTATGAAATGTATTTCAGTAACGCTGTATAGAAAATGTGATAGGGACAACGTCCCAATGTAAATATTATATATATATTTTATAATTATAGTAATACGTGTGATGAATACTTGTGTTGTATGTGTTCGAAAGGTAACATTATTTTAATTATATATAAACATTGTAACGAACAGTGCTACGTGATTTCAAGACTTACTTCACTTGAACTTTGCAAATATCCGTAGTACCTGAGACCTGAGTACGCAGAGAGTTCCGACGTATTTTAACCAGTGCGAGAAAGACTGTGACATCTGGCTTCTACAGAACAGCATTTATTCCAAATTGTGAAAGAAAGAGTTAATCCAGCAGCTGTGCTTACGAACTGTATTCTCCGTTCCTTTGTGTAACATCCAGACGGAAGAACATTGTGTTATCTACAACTTAACACACCAGTTGTGTATTTCCGGTGTTTGGTAAATTTATTTGAAAAGTAGCAGACTATAATGTCATCCTCACAAAGAATTGACGATTTATATAAACTTTGTGAGCTAAAAATTTTCATATACAAATTGTATGTAAGGATTTTGATAGATGTGATCTGAGAATCATAACTTGATTAACTTGTTCACAATAGTGACATTTAGTTCGCTATTGTCAATAAGCATCAAACTATGACGCTTAGAAATTGATTTATAATGTAATTTATTTTCTTTGACAGCATATCGAAATTATCCCCCATTGATTTTGTAATGTTTCAAGGAAAACAATTGAAATTAGTAATAATGTGTAACATGTATAGAAGCCATTCTCAGGTTGCCAGGTTGGTGACACATCAAGATGACGTCACCTGTGCATGGTATTAATTACCGAAGTTGTAGACTGTCATGAGACTTTCCAACCAAATGAGGTTGAGGTCAAATGTTGGAGTCATCTTATAGGAAGACGGCTCGCAATATGACATGTCGTGTTTGCAATTTTTCTTTATCTGTCGGGAGGTAGTTGCGTGTTCGATGAATAGCTACCGGACTGGCTGTGTCATATTACAACTAAAGTAAGAACCCATCGAGTGGACTGTACTTGATGAGTGTTGCTTCTTAGCAGCATTGAAGAATGAGTGTATACAACTTACAATTACTTGCATATTTCAAATATAAACCAAAGTGTCAGGTCAGATGACAAAGAATGGGTCGATTCTGACAGGTTTATTACATAAACCCATATGTATATAGAGTACATGAAAGGTTTCCCCTTTCATGAAAAGGAGAGCGGGAGAATGTCATAATCTCCCCATTAGTTCTACCGCGTCGTCGTTAACGACGCCTGGCGAGTACGGCCAGGGGTCCACCTGTGAGCGACACTAACCACACTGTGGCAGGAATAGCCAGTCGGTGAATGCGTGGATCATGCAGTCCACGCAGGGACGCAACCCCGACTAGCGAGACTCACAGTGGGTTAGCGGCCAGACGGCTTGGGAGTATTGGACGAGACAGACGGGAATGAATGGTGCTCGTATACTTGGGTGTATGAACGCAATAGAGAGAACGCCTGTGTAGAAGATAGAAGACTGTGCGCCTGTGAGTTGTGTATATTGTATTGATATATCTATTGAATGTATTATTGCATCGTCATTGTAATTGTACGATGAATGTAATTGTTGTGATGAGTGAGATGTGTGAATAAAGTATTTGCATTGTAAGTGTAGAGCGTCACGTCAAGTCATTCTGTGACCGTGGTTTGTATCACACTTGTTGGTGATTACGAGCCTGTGTTACTGCTGAATGCAAGACTCTGACAGTGGGATCAACACCTTGTGCCACATTTATTGAAAGACAGAAGATCAAGTAGTTTGGCCATGTCGTCAGAATGCAACATCAGCAACTACCATCACTGGCCTTACATCAAAGATCATCTGCGACGAGACCACGAGGACGTCCAAGAAGAAACTGGATTGACGACATCAAAGACATTGTACAAACACATGGAATGACACTATCTAGTGCCGCCCACCGGGCGCTGGAACGCAAATTATTCCTCCCCACGACGCTTGACTGTAGTAGTGGAAGATGATGATGATGATTATTACTAATGACTTGAACCAGTTTAAGGATGGGTTATATTTTTGTGTTGACATTATTGTTATTTGGAACTCATTGACGCCCGGTTATGTACATTTTTGTTATTTCTCCTTATAAATGATGTATGGATAGAACAAGACTAATTTTAGCATTACTGTTCAGGGATGTAACCAGTGGTTCATGTGTTGAGGTCTACGTCACCAAACATATCAGGAGATTGTATTTAGAAGGTTGTTTCCTTGGCTAGAAATTATCAAAGTATAGAAGTCTGAGATGACTACTTGTTTGCTAAATTTATCATGGGTGTAAGGTCCGGTTGTCGGGAAGAAAATAGTTAAAGAGGGGGTAATAATGTACACGACTCAGAATGAGAATGGAACTCCGCCAGAGGGTGCACCACTACGATTTGTCTGGAATCCTGGGATGCGATTCCAATCCTAGTATAAGAGGGCAGATGCAGGTAGAATCTGCCTCTTTCACTGCCACCCAGATAGGCGCCAATGCCTATGGTTAGATCAAGCTTGTACTGATTCCTAGCAGAAATCCTGAAACTAGCGATCTTCTTAGCAGTATCCAAAACTAAAAAACAAATCTCGTACTAGAGTCCAGCAGCAACCAAAAATGAGAAAGGAACTCTCACTAGTCTAGATTCTAGACTCTAGAAGTAACTTCAAAACAATGTTTTCCCGTGATGAATTTGAATAACGAAGACACAAACAATAGATTGCACGATTTATTGCCTTGCATATTTCGCTGCATCTCGTCAGGTACATACTGCAGAAATCACACAACTTACGTGAATTAATTAGATAAATCCTTCAAATTGAAATATACACATGTTCGCACAGTAATGTCGATTGTCTACCACGGTAATTTTAAACTGACTAACATGTTTTTCTGCTTGCACAAGGACGGCTTACGAAGGTTGATTATTATAGCTTCAGCAAACTTTAACAATCGACTACTTTGTGTGTTGAACAACACACGGAAGGCACTGTCTCTTTCAACCACGTGACCGCTCTCGAGCACATGTCTCCCGACCGATGAAGCCGGACTGTTCCGGTGTGTCGGCCTGCCTAGGCTACCATCTTCTGTGTGTAGTATCTTGTCCACCCACTTCGGAATATGTTCCGAAACCCTGCAATGTAACTGTCGCTCAGTTCTGCCTATGTAGATGGCCTCGCATCTGCATGTAAATTGGTAAATACAATTTCATTTGCCGTTTCTAGATATCCTAATGAGACGTAGAGCAGACGGCACAATTCAAAGATCGGTGTACCGCAAAGAAACATGGACTGGGCAATACTTAAATTTTCAGAGCTTCGCACCTGTCCAGTACAAACGGGGCTTAGTACGGACCCTGTTTGACCGTGCTAGGAAGATATGCACCCAGGACACACTGACAGAGGAATTTGAAACTCTGAAGAATGCCTTAAACCTGAATGGGTACTCCACAGGATTTATAAAGCGCCACTGCCAACAGCCCAAACCGAAATCAAAAGTAACTACAGTTCCTAAACTCAAGGTATTCATCCAGCTAGCCTTCCGAGGAGATGACGTAATGCAACGTCTGCGGGACCGGCTCACCACAGCAGTCGAGCGAACATTCTGTGCTGCAACTCTAGTCATCAGGTACAGAAACACACCGATCCCAGTCCCAGCAGTAAAAGAACCTGTAGCTTTGTACGCCAAATCAAATTGTATTTACCAATTTACATGCAGATGCGAGGCCATCTACATAGGCAGAACTGAGCGACAGTTACATTGCAGGGTTTCGGAACACATTACGAAGTGGGTGGACAAGATACTACACACAGTAGATGGTAGCCTAGGCAGGCCGACACACCGGAACAGTCCGGCTTCATCGGTCGGGAGACATGTGCTCGAGAGCGGTCACGTGGTTGAAAGAGACAGTGCCTTCCGTGTGTTGTTCAACACACAAAGTAGTCGATTATTAAAGTTTGCTGAAGCTATAATAATCAACCTTCGTAAGCCGTCTTGTGCAAGCAGAAAGACATGTTAGTCAGTTTAAAATTACCGTGGTAGACAATCGACATTACTGTGCCAACACGTGTATATTTCAGTTTGAAGAATTTATCTAATTAATTCACGTAAGTTGTGTGATTTCTGCAGTATGTACCTGACGAGATGCAGCGAAATATGCAAGGCAATAAATCGTGCAATCTATTGTTTGTGTCTTCGTTATTCTAGAAGTAACCACACATGATAAAGCAACTCGCTTACTAGACTAGCGGAGAGTTATTTTCGCATGGAAAATGGCGTCAGCAGGAGGGGACGAGACAAGATGAAAGGGAAACCTAATTAGTGTTGTTGTTGTGTCTGATTGTTACCCGTATAAGAGTGTTGGTTATGTCTTAAGTAGACAGCCTCAATTAGTGTTGACGTTGTCTTGTTAAGTCATCGTCCTAAGATGTTTTACTGGATTGTGTTTACATTTTATTTTTAAATAATAATTTAGGCAGAAGGGTAAATATTATTTTTCATCTACAGAAGAAGCCAGTATCTGAGTGCTAGGGTTTCGTAGGTTTTTAGCTGTTCTGTTTGTTACATCTTTGCTTGTACTGACATTTTTCGCATACTCTTTATAAGTTTTGACTGGTACCCATAATTGCTGCTACATCTTACAATTTTGTTTGTCGGCAATTATATTTTTACTAGCCTTTGCAGACTATCTGGTCTGTGGTTACTGATGCTAAGTCGCTATGAAAATTAGTTGTCTCGAGAAGCTTGAGAAATAAACTTATATTTGTGTTGTTCCCGATTTGTAAGTTTAGTCTAAGTTTAGTTTGTGCATTAATTGTTGTTAGTACAAACTACGGAGTAATCTTCTGCCTGGATTTGAAAATAAATAATAGTTCAGTCCCCTGTCTCTGGAACCCTGGAAATAATCTTTTTCCTAATTGCTATCCCTGTTCTTGTGAGTTGGGGTGGTGAGAGGTTTTCTCTCTGTTTAATTTCGTTTCCTTCTTTGGCCTGAACACAGTTAGAGTTGTGCTCTGCCTCCTATCACTGTAAAAAAGAAGAATATTCTTTATTTATCCCTTCTCCTTTGTCCCCTGGGCTTCATTCCTTAAGTAAGTGACGTTTAAAATCATTGCTTACCTAATCTCTGAAAGACGTGGTCTCCGCTGCCGTCCCCGAAGTTGTAGGTCAAATTACAGAGATTGGAACTGGGACCCCGGTACAGACAGAAAGTGGCTAGAAAGGGCATGCCCTTGGCTGCGGCCACAAACTTGTTCTGGAAGTATGGTCCGCTGAGTTTCTCCACGATCGTGATTGGCTGAGACCAGAGATGACAAATTTATAGTAGAATATTCGTGATGATGATGATGATGATGATGATGATGAGGAGGAGGAGGAGGAGGAGGAGGAGGAGGAGGAGGATGATGATGATGATGATGATGATGATGATGATGATGATGATGATGATGATGATGATGATGATGATGATGATGATGATGATGATGATGATGATGATAAAGATGACACTATTCATGTCAACATTATGACATAACTACCAGTACTGGCGTTGTAAGACAAACTCTGTGCGGTTGTCAACACACTGACGTTGACTGCTGCTTTCTGTGATTATATTCATGTTTAAACCGATGTATTCCTTTACTGAATGTACACACAGAAGACACAAACAATATGTTGCACGATTTATTGCCTAGCATATTTCGCTGCATCTCGTCAGGTGCAGACTGCAGAGTTATGTATCATATGATGTGAATAAATGAATAATACTTAAACTGAAACAATTAAAACACATGGTCACAAGTATTGTTCGAATGGGAATCATCTGTTATCCCCATGGTAATTTCAAGTTTAAGACTAATTCTTTCTGTTTGCACAAAACTGGCTGAGACATCCTAATGGCTAAGGTCTGACTATATTTGAGCAATCGTTTACTGTTTGTCGAACACAGTATTTTTCGGTGTTGAACAAAAGTCTTAAAAGTCGAGAGGATCGACTTCATTGCATCGGGTTTTGTCCATTATGGCTCGGTCTCTTTCCGCACGGTGGTCTACCGAAAGCTACGCACAAAGCACGGACTCCGTAGCTCCTGTGACGACCCCTAGGAGAATCCGAGAAAAAATGCACTCCTGAACCGAAAGACCGTGCCCGGAATCGAACCCATAACCTTCGGAGCGCGAGGCAGAATGCTTGACCACACGACGTGTTGAGAAATCAAGGCCGAGGGCCGGTTATAGGTTGTGGGCTGCACGAACACACTGATGAACTCTCTTCTCCACCCACACAAGTATATGCTCCACCCACACCGGTGTATGCTCCACCCACATTAGTATATGCTCCACCCACACCGGTGTATGCTCCACCCACACTAGTATATGCTCCACCCACACTAGTATATGCTCCACCCACACTAGTATATGCTCCACCCACACCGGTGTATGCTCCACCCACACCGGTGTATGCTCCACCCACACCGGTGTATGCTCCACCCACACAAGTATATGCTCCACCCACACAAGTATATGCTCCACCCACACTAGTATATGCTCCACCCACACTAGTATATGCTCCACCCACACCGGTGTATGCTCCACCCACACTAGTATATGCTCCACCCACACCGGTGTATGCTCCACCCACACAAGTATATGCTCCACCCACACTGGTATATGCTCCACCCACACTGGTGTGTGACATAAGTTGTAAGTTGCTTAGCACCCACACTGGTATATGTTCGGCTAGTCGATTAGCTAAATTTAAATATTGAGCACAACCCACTATTGGCAACGCCGATCACATTCTGGTATGAACCTAAGGCCTATCCACGTCAATATGGAAGCACTATACTCGAGTTTCGCCCTCATTTGAGCTCGTCAGTAGTGCATATCCCTGACCGGATCCGGAAACAGTCCCGGATATAGTGCTTCCATATTGACGTGGATAGGCCTTAGGTTCATACCAGAATGCGATCGGCGTTGCCAGTAGTGGGTTGTGCTCAATATTTAAATTTCAAATCCCGAAACAACCACATAATCGATTAGCTAAATGTCTGACCGTTCTAACTATGTAAGTTCTTTGGCACTCACACTGGTATATGTTCGGCTACTCCATTGGCTAAATGTCCCAACACGTAACATTATGTCAGCAATGCATCTGTCCTAGACACTAGTTTGCCGGTCCAGCACAGTGTCTCCCAGCTGACCACGCAATGACAGATATACAGGGACTGGTGCAATTACCATGTTTCTATAGTGACCACCAGCTCTTCTTTCAGACACTCACACACACACACACGCGCGCGTCGCGCGCGCGCGCGTGAAGGCGCGGCGGACACACGATGCTAGAACTATGCTGTTACAGACCGACCGGCACTGGGTGGCTGATGTGGCTAATATCCCTCAGGCGGCTTTTATCTCCCCATATGTTGCTGGCAGCCATATTAGGTTGGGTCAATCTGCGAGCCGAGGCCTGGTTTTACAAGTGACAAAGACGAGGCTAAGTGACAGTGATGAGACACAGTGACAACGATGAGAGAAGTGACAACGATGAGAAAAAGAGACAACGATGAGACAAAGTGACAGTGACGAGACAAAGTGACAGTGACGAGACAAAGTGACAACGATGAGAAAAAGAGACACCGATGAGACACAGTGACAGTGACGAGACAAGTGACGAGACAAAGTGACAGTGACGAGACAAAGTGACAGTGACGAGACAAAGAGATAGCTCACCATGATGCACATCTTGTGTCCGAGGAGGTTGGTTAAGTTTGCCTTCACCGTGTAGGTGCCGGTGTCCCCAAAGATGTGGGTGTAAGGGATGTTTATCTGCAGCGGCCCGGGCTGTGGAACAGAGATGTGCGTGTAAGGGATGTTTATCTGCAGCGGCCCGGGCTGTGGAACAAAGATGTGCGTGTAAGGGATGTTTATCTGCAGCGGCCCGGGCTGTGGAGCAAAGATGTGCGTGTAAGGGATGTTTATCTGCAGCGGCCCGGGCTGTGGAACAAAGATGTGCGTGTAAGGGATGTTTATCTGCAGCGGCCCGGGCTGTGGAGCAAAGATGTGCGTGTAAGGGATGTTTATCTGCAGCTCCCCGGGCTGTGGAGCAAAGATGTGCGTGTAAGGGATGTTTATCTGCAGCGGCCCGGGCTGTGGAACAAAGATGTGCGTGTAAGGGATGTTTATCTGCAGCGGCCCGGGCTGTGGAACAAAGATGTGCGTGTAAGGGATGTTTATCTGCAGCGGTCCGGGCTGTGGAACAGAGATGTGCGTGTAAGGGATGTTTAGCTGCAGCGGCCCGGGCTGTGGAACAAAGATGTGCGTGTAAGGGATGTTTATCTGCAGCGGCCCGGGCTGTGGAACAAAGATGTGCGTGTAAGGGATGTTTATCTGCAGCGGCCCGGGCTGTGGAACAAAGATGTGCGTGTAAGGGATGTTTATCTGCAGCGGCCCGGGCTGTGGAACAAAGATGTGCGTGTAAGGGATGTTTATCTGCAGCGGCCCGGGCTGTGGAACAAAGATGTGCGTGTAAGGGATGTTTATCTGCAGCGGCCCGGGCTGTGGAACAAAGATGTGCGTGTAAGGGATGTTTATCTGCAGCGGCCCGGGCTGTGGAACAGAGATGTGCGTGTAAGGGATGTTTATCTGCAGCGGCCCGGGCTGTGGAACAGAGATGTGCGTGTAAGGGATGTTTATCTGCAGCGGCCCGGGCTGTGGAACAGAGATGTGCGTGTAAGGGATGTTTATCTGCAGCGGCCCGGGCTGTGGAACAAAGATGTGCGTGTAAGGGATGTTTATCTGGAGCGGCCCGGGCTGTGGAACAAAGATGTGCGTGTAAGGGATGTTTATCTGCAGCGGCCCGGGCTGTGGAACAAAGATGTGCGTGTAAGGGATGTTTATCTGCAGCGGCCCGGGCTGTGGAACAAAGATGTGCGTGTAAGGGATGTTTATCTGCAGCGGCCCGGGCTGTGGAACAGAGATGTACGTGTAAGGGATGTTTATCTGCAGCGGCCCGGGCTGTGGAACAGACAGTGTGCTCTGTGAATATTACGGGCAGGTGTCCAGGTCGTCTAGGTGTCTCAAGCCTGTCTGGTGTCTATATCACGGGCAGGCAGGCAGGCAGGCAGACACACATACAGACAAGCAGACAGACAGACAAAAAGACAGACAGACAAACTGACACACAGGCACATAGACGGGCAGGCAGGCAGACAGGCAGGCAGACAGGTAAGTAGGCAGACAGACTGACTTGCAGACAGACAGACAGACTGGCAGGCATGCAGGTAGATAGAAGACAGACAGGCAGACAGACATGCAAGCAAGCAGACAGACAGACAGACAGGCAGGCAGGCAGGCAGGCAGGCAGGCAGGCAGGCAGTCGAGAACAATAACAGCTACATTAATATTTAATTCACGTGAATATGTCAAGAACTATAAATCTGACGTCTAAATGGTTGACGTAGGCAAACATAGCCAGTCTACGTGGCCTAAAGACTTGCGAACGAGATTCGTGAGTCGCTTGCCACGCGTTCAAAACGCGATCGATTTGGCAGCAGACCGTGTCGCGCTGGTTTTTTAACGTGCTGGAATGGGAGGCGGTCGTTCAAAAAGCAATGGCAAACTACTGAACGTAAAAACTTGCCAAGACTTCAACAACAGCAGTAAAGTGCAGGTGTTGACAACGATGTCCTGTAAATAGGATATGAAAATAAAGGCAAACATATCGAGATCTATATTGTTCACAAAAATAAATACAACATTATCGCAGTTTCAATTGCAAACTTGTACCAACATTCCATGGAATATCCTTATTCGCCCACTGCAGTCGGATCCGCCGATGCCGGTCCGTAAGAACAGGACCTCTGTTGGGTCTTCTAGCCCAAAGACCAGCGTCGTGCAGCCGGTTCCTGATCGTTTGATCTGAAATTCTACGAGCTCCTGGCATTGACTGGACTGTGGAGGACGCAGATGCAAATAGATTCCTGAGGTGACGCAGCCGTATGAAGCGGTCTTCGGTAGCAGTTGTGATTTTAGGTCTTCCACTGCGCCGCCGGTCTGCCACTGAGCCAGTTTCTTGAAATCGCCTCCATTCCATAGGCGACTAATGGTGCTTCTAACCACATTAAATTCTCTGGCTACTACACTTTGTGACTATCCAGCCTGTAAAAGTCCAATGACGATGAGTCGTTGTACTTGCGCATTGAATTCTCAACTGAATTTATTCGAGGAGCGTCAATCTTTTATAGGCGTTCAATACTATGATCAGAGAGATTTATGTTCAGTAAGTTTCACGGCATTATCATGAACCTGTCACTAGTTATTGACAAAAATGTTGTTTTGACCTTGACCTCTTTCATGACCTCACGAATCATGAGGTGAGTATAATTCAGGTAACCACGATAAGTTAATGACCAGATGGACACAGTCGATAGGTTGATTGATGTCCAATCAGCGAATATAAATAGAAGATATATATATATATATATATATATATATATATATATATATATATATATATATATATATATATATATATATATATATATATATATATATAAATCTTGTGTATAATTGTGTGACTCGCGTGAATATGTCAAGAATTATAACTGCTGTATAAATGTTTGACTCACGTGAATTTGTCAAGAATAAATCTGATGATATAAATTATTTGATGTGTAAATATGTCAAGGACTATAAATCCACTGTATAAATGTTCGAATCACGTATTATAGTATAAATGATCTGATGTGTAAATGTGTCAAGGACAAGTAATCTGCTGTGTAAATGTTCGACTCACGTGAATATGTCACGAACAATCAATCTGATGGTATAAATGATTTGATGTGTAAATATGTCAAGAACTATAAATCCACTGTATAAATGTTGGACTCACGTTTATATCCAGACTCTGCGGCTCGCCCCAGTTCAAGATGAAGGTCGGCTCTGTAGGCATGACACTGGCGTTCAAGGTCAGGTTGACGTAGGCGGGCGGGTGGTAGAGGGCGTAGTCCACCATCTGACAGTCGATGGCACCCACCCCCACCAGCACCAGCACCTGCACACTCAGCCGGTGGCTTCCTGGGGACGGCGTGGCGGAATGGTGTAGACATGGACCTACGACTTCAAGCTTCTCTGTCTGTACTTGTACAACTCTAGCAGATCATACTTGTAGCTATCTCTGCACGTTTCTTCTTTCCCTCCATGTCTGTGTGTCAATCTGTCTGTCTTTCTGATTGTTTGTCTTTCTGACTGTTTGTCTAGCTGTTTGCCTGTCTGTGTACCAGCCAGCCTACCTATCTACCCATGTAAGTGCCTACCTTCTTACCTGTCTGTCTGTCTGTATGTATGTCTGTCTGTCTGTCTGTCTGTCTGTCTGTCGGTCGGTCGGTCGATCGGTCTGTCTGTCTGTCTGTCTGTCTGTCTGTCTGTCTGCCCCAAGTAATCTACATATCTCCAGAAGTACAAAGCAGAATGGTTGACATAACAGAATGGTTGACATACCAGAATGGTTGACATAACAGAATTGTTGACATAAAAGGATGGTTGACATAACAGAATGGTTGACATAACAGAATGGTTGACATAACAGAATGGTTGACATAACATGGTGCTAAATCACGCACAGATACACTCGGTGACTGGCTGTGACAGCATCATCTAGCACCAGCACGGGAGATACCGCTAAATCACGCAGCCCCTGTTAGTTTGGTCCTGGAAAGGGACGAGGTTTGGTTGGTTGGTTGGTTGGTTGGTTGTTGTTGTTGTTGTTGTTGTTGTTGTTGTTGTTGTTGTTGTTGTTGTTGTTGTTGTTGTTGTTGGTTTTTTTTTTTTTTCATGCTTAAGATACTTGGCAGATTGGATCTTTCTTAGAATGAATAATGAATGAATGAATGAATGAAAGAATGAATGAATGAATGAACTTTGTTAGAAAGAATGAATGAATGAACTTTGTTAGAAAGAATGAATGAATGAATGAATGAATGAATGAATGAATGATCAATTAACATCTCTACGCCATTCCCGCCATAAATCTGGAAATATCACGACGAAATTGCCATGGATAGGATCCAAACCCTCACCTGCAGCGTTATAGATGGTAGCAGTGACAGTGAAGCGACCGCCATTCTTGAACATGTGGGTCATGTTGTGGGGTCGATCCCATTCAACCCCTGGGGGTTGTGTGTAGTTGTTGCCATCTGAGTCACCGTAGTCCATCACAACCGTGACGTCAGATCCGGCCAGCATGTTCACAGTGAAGTTAACTGGTTCATGGCTGGGAAATGTTCACAGAATATTTGTTGTATGTTCATAGAATTGTTGTATGTTTACTGAATATTTGTTATGTGTTCATTGAATTGTTGTAGTTCACATAATTATTTTTTTTTCACAGACAAGTTTCTGTATGTTCACAGTATATTTGTTGTATGTTCACAGAATATGTGTTGTATGTTCACATAATTTGTGTTGTATATTCACGCAAGGTTGTTATATCCTGACAGAATGATGTACATTCACGTAATATTGTATGTTCGCATGTGTGTTCGTTCATATCTTGTACATATGTTAACATGTTTGTTGTATGTTCACAGAATGTTGTTACTTAACAAAATAGTGTATGTTCATAGATAGCTGTATATTTACAGAATGATGTAAGTTCAAAGACTGCTTGTTGTATGTTCACAGAATGTTTGTTATATATTCATAGAATGTTTGCTTTTTAATATAGTGTTTGCTGTATGTTCACATAATGTTGTACGTTAACATAACTGTACGTACACAGAATAGCGTATGTTCACAGAATGTTGTCCTGTTATAGAATGTTAGATTCACGTTCACATCTTGTTTATTTTACGTTCACAGACAGTTTGTTGTATATTCACGAAATTTGTTTTATGTTCACATTGTGTCTTAAGATGCTAACACATCTCCCACCGCACAACTCCCACTTCATTCACTAGTTAGCACATGTCCCTCAACTCAACTCCCACTTCATTCACTAGCTAGCAGATTTCTCTCCACTCACCTCCCACCTCATTCACTAGCTAACAGATCTCCCTCCACTCAACTCCCACCTCATTGACTCAACTCTCACCTTATCTGGCAGCATGAGACACATTCTTAACTCTATCATCTCACCTGTCTCTAACAGCAAGAGACACATTCTTAATTCAAATAGCTCACCTGTCTCTAACAGCGCGAGGGACATTCTTACCTGTTTCTAACAGCAAGAGGGACATTCTCACCTGGACAGGTTGAATTTCTCGGTGGTCAAGGTGGGGCTGACGATCACGGAGAGAATCTGGAAGTTGAGGTTGATGTCTGCACGACTGACCAGGTTGGTGCAGGTGATGCTCAACGGGATGGAGGATGCGGCACGGCCGGGCTGTGTGCTGGAGCGCCACAGGTACTTGCTGACGCTGCTGAAGGCTGCGGTTTCGTTACCCATGGAAACATGTGAGTGTGAGTACATAATGGATGTATGTGTGTGTGAGTATACCATGGATGTATGTGTGTGAGTACACCATGGATGTATGTGTGTGAATACATAAAATAAGTATATGTGTATGAGTACATAATATATGTAGATGTGTATGAGTCTAATATATGTATATGTGTGTGAGTACACAATGGATGTATGTGTGTGTCAGTGCACCATGGATGTATCTGTGTGTGAGTACACTATGGATGTATGTGTGTGAGTACATAATATTTGTATATGTGTATGAGTACATAATATATGTATTAGTGTGTGAGTATATGTGTGTAAGCTACGTCCCTCACATCACCGCACAACTGAAGACAACTTACAGGTCAAGTCACCGTTCCTCACAGATCACCACATAACTGAAGATAACACCTTACATATCAAGCTATGTCCATCACACATCCCCACACAACTGAAGACAACCTACAGGTCAAGCTACGTCCATCACACATCCCCACACAACTGAAGATAACAACTTACATATCAAGCTATGTCCATCACACATCCCCACACAACTGAAGATAACAACTTACATATCAAGCTACGTCCATCAAACATCACCACACAACTGAATATAACAACTTACATATCAAGCTACGTCCATCACACATACCCACACAACTGAAGACAACTTACAGGTCAAGCTACGTCCATCAAACATTACCACACAACTGATGACAACTTACAGTCAGGTTACCGTCCCTCGCAGATCACGACACAACTGAAGACAACTTACATATCCAGCTACGTCCATCACACATCCCCACACAACTGAAGACAACTTACAGGTCAAGCTACGTCCATCAAACATTACCACACAACTGATGACAACTTACAGTCAGGTTACCGTCCCTCGCAGATCACGACACAACTGAAGACAACTTACATATCCAGCTACGTCCATCAAACATCCCCACACAACTGAAGATAACTTACAGGTCAAGCTACGTCTATCAAACATCCCCACACAACTGAAGATAACTTACATATCAAGCTACGTCCATCACACATCCCCACACAACTTAAGATAACTTACAGGTCAAGCTACGTCCATCACACATCCCCACACAGCTGAAGATAACTTACAGGTCAAGCTACGTCCATCACACATCCCCACACAGCTGAAGATAACTTACAGGTCAAGCTACGTCCATCAAACATCCCCACACAACTGAAGATAACTTACAGGTCAAGCTACGTCCATCACACATCCCCACACAGCTGAAGATAACTTACAGGTCAAGCTACGTCCATCACACATCCCCACACAACTGAAGATAACTTACAGGTCAAGCTACGTCCATCACACATCCCCACACAACTGAAGATAACTTACAGGTCAAGCTCCGCCCATCACACATCCCCACACAACTGAAGATAACTTACAGGTCAAGCTCCGCCCATCACACATCCCCACACAACTGAAGATAACTTACAGGTCAAGCTACGTCCATCACACATCCCCACACAGCTGAAGATAACTTACAGGTCAAGCTACGTCCATCAAACATCCCCACACAACTGAAGATAACTTACAGGTCAAGCTACGTCCATCAAACATCACCACACATGTGACGTCAGTGCCTGCGTCCACCTGCCAGTCCAGGGTAAAATCTTGTCCCTTCTGGGCGCCTGAGCTGACCATGCGCAAGTTCTTGATGGCCTCCAGCACTTTGACGGTCACCTGCTGGGAGACACTGCTGACCTGGTTAGAGCAGTTGACCACCACAAGGAAGTCTCCGGTGGTTCTGTAGGTGTGCCTGCGAGAGATGGACAATCTTCATGGACAAAATTCATGGACAATCACTCGCTACATGTGCCTGCCAGAGGTAATAGTGTATTCACTTTAGAGACAACCACTCGCTACGTTATCCTACACGAGATATCAGTCTATCAACTTCAGACACACGCAACTCAAGCATGTATCGTCAGCATCACACATTCTCGTGTCTTCAGCTTCCATGGAGACACATCCTGTTGTTTGTCCATCACGAATGATGATGACCATTCATTTCATCCAGTGGGGTTGAAAGTATGGAGCCGTGAGTTCTAAGATGGCTGATAAGGCCTATTTTGGCTCGAAATGTTCTTTGACAATGTGGACAAAGAATGCTTGACGTTCCAAGAGGATCTCCTGCAGTAGTTTTTCTATCCAGCCTTTTCTTCACAGCTCTTGCAGTCCTGTGATTGCACCCTTGCGTACTGATGTACGCCACGAATTTCAGTCTTTAGCAGCAGTCTCCCAAGTATCATGATGAATTCCAAAAGCTTTTAGTGAGAACTTCAGGGTGTTTTTAAAGCGGTTCCTCTGGCCGCACTGGGAGCTTTTACCACAACGCAGCTCAAGTAATCAGCCCAGCGAATTTTAATCTTTATTAGTAGTGTGTGGATACTGGACACGGACGCTCTTTCTAAGACTTCAGTGTCTGGGATCTTGTTTTGCCATTTAATCTTCATTAGCTTTCTAAGGCAGACTGCGTGTAAGTGGTATAATTTCCTAGCGTGTTGCTGATAAACAATCCAGGTTTCACAAGCATATTGCAGTGTGGATAATACAACTGCTTTGTAGACTTTCAGCTTTGTTTGCAGGCTTATTCCATTTCTGTCCCATACATTCTTGTACAGTCTGCCAAAGGCCACACTGGCCTTGGAGATTCTTGCATTCACTTCATCATCAATTGTGGCAGCTTGTGACACAGTGCTGCCAAGATAGGTGAATTTGTCCACAATACTTAGTCTATGACCACTCACTTTGATATTCGGCACGGTGTAATTAATCCCTGGAGCTGGCTGATACATAACTACAGTCTTCTCCAAGTTGATATTGAGCCCAAAGTTGGCACAGGCATGTGAGAAAGCTGTAACATTATGTTGCATGTCCGCCTCTGAGTTGGCATACAGAGCGCAATCATCAGCAAACAGGAGCTCTCTGGCGGTGTTGCTGTTAATTTTGGTTTTAGCTTTCAGCCTTCTGAGATTGAACAACTTTCCATCCATACGGTAGTTGATGTCTATTCCAATGTCGTCGTTCTCGAAGGCGTTTGTCAGCATAGCTGAAAAGGGACGTAACATATATAGAGAAGAAACATAGAAACAGGGGATAAATAAGGGAGAGAATAGCTGCGACTCGAACATTCGAGATAGATGAGTCAGACGGTCATCTACGCAGTACGCCCAGGCAGAACCCGCCAGAAGCGTGAAAGGGTAAACCCCACGAGGTGCACGAAGGGGCAAGCACTCCGTGTCCACCCGACAAGAGTCGAGAGGGCAGACGGCCACTGGACATTGGCGGGTCAGGGTGTAGCTTCTAGAGGGAGACACATAGATAGACATAACTTAGTATCCTTAAGTTATTAGCGATAGACAGATGATGTTGTGTATAGATATTTTGAATGCTTTATATATTGTGTATGTAATATTATAACCATTGTGCAAGACGATTATTCGCCAGATGACAGATATTGTAATAAAGTATAACGACGATAATCGAACTTAGAGTTCTGTCTTATCTGTGCTCGCACTACTTTGCCTGTCTCAACCCGGGTTTCTCTATCCCTATTTGTGACACGCTGACAGATAAATTACTTGGGGGCTCCTGTCCGTTTTGGCAGTCCCAAGACAGTGTCAAATAACAATTAGAAATAATACATTGACGGTTCTTGGCCTTGCCAAGTAAAAACAAAAGTTATACACGACATCGACAAAGTTTATACACTATATAGTAAATACTGTTCTGTTGAACTATGCTATCCACTTCTATCTCAAATTGTACGATAACAATGCTAACTCTCACCATAAACATGACATTGACGTGACGTGACAAAAATACTAATGTTTTTCTCTCTAATAACAGGTTGTTCCATGATGCATTTTGTTTGATGTAAATTATCCAACAGCAGAATCGGAAACATCCAGTGAAGCTAACAGCGATAGTACTGAGCAAGCATCATCTAAATCAGCTAAGTCCCAAAAATTTATTATAAATTGTAACTCTAAACGATACTCATTTTGTTTTCACATGTAAATTTTGTTTGCTATTATTATATACTTGTATTAGTGAAAGTGGAGAGTGCAAAAGAAGAAGTAACAAAGACATTTATGATCTGTTTAAGTCCCCGTTAATCACTGGTATCATGAAGGCTAATAAACTACAATGGCTAGGGCATATAGAAAGAATGGAAGATAATAGGGAAACAAAAATCGCTTACACTCAGGAAATAAATGACCGTAGACCCCGAGGTAGACCAAGAAGACGGTGGAGAGATAATACATATACAGACTTACAAGCACTTGGAATAAACGACTGGCAAGAGAGGGCCCACCAGAGAGACGAATGGAGACGGATTGTATCTGCAGCAAAGAACCTCAATGGCTCGGAACGCTGAAGAAGAAGAAGAAGAAGAAGATGATTAGTGAAATAATTGTGAAATTAAGGGACATATCCAAAAATTGTATAACACAAATTTTTCAAAGGGAATTAATCTTCTAGAAATAATTATTTTTCAAAAATCTAAAAATGTCAACACAAGAAAAGTGCATTGAGCTAGGGCTAAAGCTACGTTATACAGCAGACAAATTGGCAGAATGGAGTGAAAATAAACATGCTGAAGAGGTATTACGTGAAGAAAAAGCAGCAGAACGAGAACAAAAGAAGTTAGAAATGGAAACAGCCGCGGCCAACAAGAAAGCAGAGCTCGACGCGGCCAACAAGAAACTAGACATCGAGGCAACCATAAAACAGAAAGAACTAGAAATAGAAGCCAAGAAAATAGAATCAGAACCACAAATGAAGGTGAAAAAACTAGAGATAGACTCGAAAATTGAAATTTCAATGAATAAATTAAAAAGTAAAGAGGAAGAACAGAAGTATAACAAATTTAAGGGGATCGTCAAACCATTCTGTTTTGGCGATTCTTTTTGTGCTTGGTTAGAAAATTTTGAATGTATCATGAGATATCACGAGATTTCAAAACAGAATATGAATATGATATATATGAGAAATTTAGCTCTGGAGCCATTAAAAGTAATTGAGACCATCCCTCAAGAGTTAAGGAAGGACTACGATTATATTAAACGTAGAATACTGCAACATTTTTCCTTAGATGCCGCAGGATATCAACTACAGTTTGCCAAACTTTGTCCTAAGGCCAATCAAACCTTCATAGATTATGTCTCATTGGTACAGGACGTCTTTAATAAGTGGATCAGTTCAGCTAATGTCGACAACAGCTTCGAAAAACTTAGAGACCTTATGATCATAAACAGAATTATAACATCCTTGCCAACTACATTTTCAAAATTCCTACAGCAGAGCGATTGTCAGACAATCCAAGAGATCGAAAGCAAGGGGTCTGCATTTTATACAGCAAATCGCGATATCTTATTTTAAATGATGGTCAGAATTAAGTATCAGCTGCTATAAATGTAAATAAATTTAAACCACCTCAAAACAAGTACAAAGCGAAGACAAAGGACTCACCATGCAAATACTGTAAATTGTCACATGAATAATATGCGATGTGCGACAAATCACCTAACTACAGTCGCCATTTAAAAATGATGGTAGAAAAGCAGAAAACCAAATGAAACGAGTTCAGAAGAGCAGTTAAATGTTACTTTTGCAGGGCCTGCGGGAATTTTTCCGTATCAGTTAGCACCTCAAGTGAGGATGAGAATGAAAGTGGAAATGAAAGTGATCATGAAGTAGTCAATGCCTTAGAAGTTATTGACATCTTTGATTATGATGGGTGCAATACATGTAAGAAGTTTCAGTTAGACACGGCCCTTGAGTGTGGCCACACAGTACCCATATCAAATGAAATAGCCAATGCCGCCTTATCATCTAAGGGCAAACTTCATTTTTACAAAGGTTTTGTTAACAACCAACCCTGTAAATTAATGCGTGATAGTGGTTCGACCCTTATCGGGGTCAGAAAGACGTTGGTGAAAGACAGTGACTATATAGGAGACGTAGTGACATGTCGTACATTTTCAGGGAATAGTGAAAAATACCCTCTGGCAATAACAAAAATTCATACACCATTCATTTCAGGACGCGTATTATGCGCAGTGTTGCACGATCCTTGTGCAGATATAATCGTAGGGAACCTTCCCAATGTAAAGAAGTGTTCACATAAATACATCAGAAAATATGAAGAGAAATATTGCAAAAACAAGCCAGGCAATACTCCCACTAGACCTGAACAGAGTTTCGATACTCAAAATAACAAAACTCTAAGGGAGACTACCATTGACAAAACTATACAAGAAACAAACACTGTACATTATACTTGTTCTACCCAATTTGATGAGGTCAAAGTGACAAATCAAATAGTCACCAAGATTACTGACAAACCTACAAAATGTGTCACCATTTCTAAACTAACATCACAAGACAACAACCATGCAAATAAAACAACGCTTAAAATATTTCGTTATTACTTGTTCAAAAGTAAATTTACAAATATGTCCATTTTCCGGTAAATTTTTCTTTCACAGGTATACATGTATATTTTGATAAAAATACCTTGACAAGTGATTCAACGTAACCTGTATTAAGAAGTACAATTTTCTTTTGAATGTATTAATTTTTGCAACCAGTTCAAATTAAATTGTAAACCATCCTATTATTGTCAGTACACTAGTACCAAGTATTCATGTTAAATTTTTCTAACTATCGCCGAATTTTCCTAAGGGCGACAAACTTTACCTTAACTTCATTTGTAATTCTTAAACATATAAAAATGTGGAATGACAGACGTATAAATGAGAGCGTGAATGTAATAAATGAAGGAATGATGTACATTGCGTGCAAATCTTACGCGCCACTGTTAAATTATAATTTGTGTGCGTCTGATGTAAAATGTAACACTTGTCGAAAATTTTTTATATGTTTTTAGATAGAGTACAAGGCAATTAATAGAATCAATCTAAGAATCACTGCTCGAAAGTCCAAGTCATGAATTACACATGTCAGGTAAGTCACGACAGTGGAAATTATAGCTCGTGACACTTAGAGAAACCCTAACACCAGAAACAGCAACAACACAAGTTATCGCATACACTAAACACATCACTTCAAATACACATTCTCAACACTCAAGAAAAACAGTTAACGCACATACACTTTTATAGAACACCAAAAGGGAGATTAGCAGACACTAACAGGAGAACAGGGACATAAGCAATTAGTGGATTAAAACAAAGTATTTGTATATTATGCACTATCAACATACGGAAGCAAAAAGTGTATACAGGTACACATTAAGGGATAATGGCTTGCAGATATTCTTGAAAGGGCCAAGGCAATTTGCCTTGATGAGACTCTGTAATAAGAGGCCATTGTCCATGGCATCACATTGAGATGCTTGAGAAGGGCGCATTTGTGGAACACAAGTTCACAATCTTAGTCGTCAGGGAACTTCGGTCTGAATAGCCTTAATTTAAGAATAGGAGGAGAATTAGACTCTTCAGCAACAACCCTAAATAGCAGTACTGAACGTACATTAGTTGCTAGTGCAGGAATACAGATAACGGAGTTACCATCTATTAGATTACTACCCAAACCATATACTTATTCCCGTGATCCCTTGACAGAATTAGTTCCAACTAATTAAGCAATACCAAACCCATAGGACGGGGGATGGCGGACCATGTCAAGGTCTCACTGGAGTAGAGATGGGACGTAACATAGATAGAGAAGAAACATAGAAACGGGATAACTCAGGGAGAGAATAGCAGCGACTCTAACATTCGAGATAGATGAGTCAGACGGCCAACTACGCAGTACGCCCAGGCAGAACCCGCCAGAAGCGTGAAAGGTGCACGAAGGGGTAAGCACTCCGTGTCCACCCGACAAGAGTCGAGAGGGCAGACGGCCACTGACATTGGCGGGAGAGGGTGTAGCTTCTAGAGGGAGACACATAGATAGACATAACTTAGTACCCTTAAGTTATTAGCGATAGACAGATGATGTTGTGTATAGATATTTTGAATGCTTTGTATATTGTGTCTGTAATATTATAACCATTGTGCGCGACGATTATTCGCCAGATGACAGATATTGTAATAAAGTATAACGACTATAATCGAACTTAGAGTTCTGTCTTATCTGTGCTCGCACTACTTTGCCTGTCTGAACCCGGGTTTCTCTATCCCTATTCGTAACACGCTGACACTCACCATTTTCTCGGACTCTTGCCTGTATACCATCATGAAATAATCTTAATAATAATGAAATAATCACACACAAAAACTTTTGTGGACAGCCATATTTCGCCATAATCTTCCACGGTCCTTCACTGCTGACTGTAGCAAACGCCTTGGTAAGGTCAATGAAAGTGGAGAACATTTCTCTTGCAGCCGCCTTGCAGCGAAGATCAAGTCAACAGTTCCTCGTTCTTTTCTGAAGCCACACTGACTCTCGAGAAGAAGACCTTGATCGAGATGGGCCGTGAGGCGATTGAGAAGAATTCTGGCGAGTATCTTTCCTGCAGTTGAGAGCAAGGAGATGCCTCGGTGGTTGTCACAGGATTGGCGGTTTCCTTTACGTTTGTAAAGGTGGACTATTGATGCGTCCTTGAAATATTGCGGCATGGTCTCGTTCACCCATATGTTTATAAAGACTTGGTGAAGCTGCTCTGTTAGGGCCGGTCCATCTGCCTTATATATATCTGCTGTGATGGAGTCAGGGCCAGGCGCCTTGCCGTTAGAGAGTTGCTGGATGGCTTTGTTTGCTTCCACTATGGTTGGCAGGTCTGCGTATCGTTAATGGGGATTTGAGGAAGGCAGTTGATGGCTTCATCATTGATGGAGAAGGTTGCATTTAAGATGTTGCTGAAATGCTCTGCCCAGCGTTGAAGGATTTCTTTCTTATCGGTGACCAATGTTCCCCCATCTGCACTGAGGAGGGAACTATGCCTGGTGATGTAGGACCATAGACCGCCCACGGTGAGTTGTAGAAGTTGTTCATATCATGTCTGCCAGCAAAGCCTTAAATCTCATCAGCTTTGTTGCTCAGCAAGGAGTCCCGCATGTGCCGAAGTTTCTGCTGCACTACTCTCCGGATGTTATTGAAGGCATCTTTTTTAGGTTGACTGTGGGTCGTTCAAGTACACCTTGTAGATAAGGTGTTTCTCGGCCAGCAATTGGTTGATGTCTTTCGGAATTTCACCAAACCATCTTTATATGCTTCGGTGGCTGGACCCCGATTTCGCATAGCAGTGTTGTAAAGTTTGTCCTTTAGATCTCTCCAAAACTCCGCGCGTCTTGTTTAGCGGCAGCATTGGGTTGAGGCGGTCATCCACATGTTTTCAACGACGCTGCGTAATTTTACTGTTTAGGCGGTGACATTTAGGTGTTTTTTTTTTTTTTTTTTGCCAATTTACCCCTTGAGGACGCCGTGGTGGTTTGATGTGCATATTATTTTGAAATAATCAGACGATGGTCTGTCCAACATTCGGCACCACACATGGATTTTGTCACCAGAACGTCTTGTCTGTGACTCCTCCTGACGATGACATAGTCAATGAGGTGCCAGTGTTTCGAGCGAGGGTGCACCCACGATGTCCTATTTCTCATGGGAAGACGGAAAATTGTGTTGGTGATCAGGAGATCGTGTTCGGCACAGGTCTGAAGGAGGAGGAGTCCATTGCTGTTACAATTTCCGACTCCGTACTTTCCAATGATGCCACTCCAAGAGGCGGTGTCCTTGCCTACTCTGGCATTGAAGTCCCCAAGGAGTATAAGTTTGTCTCCTTTGGGAACAGATGTTAATAAGTTGTGCAGGTCCTCATAGAACTTGTTTTTGACGCCATCTTCATTGGTCATGGTTGGTGCGTAGACACTCACAATGGTTGCATGCTTCTTTTCTTTCAGCAGGGGTAACTTGATGGTCATAAGCCTGTCATTTATAGCTTTCGAAAATTCAGCTAGTTTGCCAACCAGGGCCGACTTAATGGCAAATCCCACACCAGATTGGCGTCTTTCCTCGCTTTTTCTTCCATTCCAGAAGAATGTGTAGCCGGCACCCACTTCACAGATTTTGCCTTCTTCTGCAAGTCGTGTTTCGCTCAAGGTTGCAATGTCGATGTTGTACCTGCCCAGCTCTCACCCAATCAGTGCTGTTCGTCTCTCTGGACCCGACGGGCCGTCTCTATCAAATAGGATGCGCACATTCCAAGTTCCGATTGTTACGTGACTATGGTATGCTTTTTTGTTTTACCAGTTTTTACTTTAGTTGTTTGTCGACCGCAGTTAGGGTACCCACCAACCGTGGCTAGCTGGTTAGGTAATGATGGAGCAGACAATGTTTAGGACACCTTTTCTAGCCCCTTCCTCGTACTATGGAGGTGAGCAGTGTGTTCCTATAGAGGGCTGCTCAGTCGTTCAAGGTGCTGCCGAATCCAACTGCTACTCCGGTCAGTAGAAGACGACCATATGGCCTGAGCCGCCTGTGTGCAGGTCTGCGACTACGGCTGCCAGCGTACCCACGCCTGCCGCTTTGCCGCTCGCCCATCGCCACAGGGCTTGAAGGTGATATATGACGTTGGATGAAGAATGACTTGCGCGATGACTTGGATTAAAGTGAGGAAGAGTTGCGCAATTCGTCAACCTCACTCTCTCGCCTGCGTCCATCTGAGTCCAGTGGCAAGACAAGTCGAGACGACTGGAGACGTATACAGGTGCAGTGGATGACCAGGGCGCTCTACGTGCCTTGCCGTGCTCATCACGTTCCACAACACTTTGCAGGTAAACGTCGTCTTGCCCGTTGAATTATCAATAATTTCTTCCTCGCATTCTACCGAATCCTGTCTTCACATGCTGGGTAGGCAAACCCTAGTTCACCGATTGATTTGACAGCAAATCGGCTACCCACACCTTGTTTAGCCAGCATGTCACAGCTGTTGCCCGGGGGTGGCTGCTGTCGCATACTGACAGCTACTAGGAGCCACAGGCGTGAGCTGGATATCAGGCTTTGACCAGTGCCCTTGAAATGGTGTGACAGGTACATTTACCAAAGGTACTACCAATGCCTGACATTCCAGACCCCCAGACCCATCCTACATGTGTACCAGCAAATTGTAATGGCGGTCGTGATCATATTGATATCACCGCTGAGGGCATCAGCTTTCAGTGTTTGCTGTCTGAGGACACCAGCTGTGTGTGTTTGCTGTCTGAGGACACCAGCTTTGCGTGTGTTTGTTGCATGTATCTAATCTCTCAGAACAGTAGACTAGTGTCGGCATGTCATAGGGCCCCAGATGTGAGTGTGTACTTCTAATGGCATAATGTTTGTGTGTGTATTTGTATGCATCAATGCATATGGTGTATATTTAACTATATATATATATATATATATATATATATATATATATACACACATCAGATATGTATGTGTATATATAACACAGGGCAGCGGACACGTGTGTGTACTCACAGTTTAGAGGTCAATGTCTTGGGTGTGCTGACCTCGTCAGTCAGCTCCCTGGCGGTCTTGTCGCCGAAGTCCCAGCTGCACGTGTAGTCGGAGCCGTCGGTCAGCGTGAAGTTGATGGTGCTGGGCTGACCCAGGGCTGTGTGAGCACGGGTCAGAGGTTACAGGGTACAAGGTAATGTAGGGGTCAGGGAGACAGAAAGGTCTTATATATAGGTAAATGTGATTTAGGGGTCAGGGAGGTAAATAGATCTTATATACAGGTGAAGGTGTTCTAGGGGTCAGGGAGATAAATAGATCTTATATACAGGTGAAGGTGTTCTAGGAGTCAGGGAGATAAATAGATCTTTTATATAGGAGAAGGTGATCTAGGGGTCAGAGAGATAAATAGAGTTTATATATAGGTGAAGGTGATCTAGGGGTCAGGGAGATAAATAGATCGTCTATAGGTGAAGGTGATCTAGGGGTCAGGGAGATAAATAGATCTTTTATATAGGAGAAGGTGATCTAGGAGTCAGGGAGATAAATAGATCTTTTATATAGGAGAAGGTCATCTAGGGGTCAGGGAGATAAATAGATCTGTTATATAGGTGAAGGTGATCTAGGGGTCTGGGAGATACATAGATCGTATATATAGGTGAAGGTGATCAAGGGATCAGGGAGATAAATAGATCTTTTATATAGGTGAAGTTTATCTAGGGGTCAGGGAGATAAATAGATCTTTTATATAGGTGAATGTGATCTATGGGTCAGGAAGACAAGTATATCTTATATATATAGGTGAACGAACGAACGAACGAAACATCTTTATTTTCAAAGGGTTAAGAATTGGGTACGCAGGGCCGTCTGATATTCTGCCCTTCTTCTCTATATTTCCTCTCATACATTCTGTCATTCATCTCTTATGAAGCAATTCTTTGACAACAAAAGAACAATAAGCATTAAAACGCATGAAAAATAATCAATAGTACATGACTCGTTGGGGCAATGTTAACATGGGCATCATGAATACCCAAGGTGGGTGTAACGTGCCATACATATGGGAATGTTTTTTTTTTAAATTTTGGCTAGTTGTCGTTCGAGATAATTTACCATTATTATTGTCTTTGTTGCTGTTTTTTTTTTTTAAAGGGGGCATGTAGTCTGTTCTGAGGTAGTGTTCAAACAGTTTGCGACTATATGTATAATCATTGGTGGTGTCTTTGATTTCTTGTGGAAGATTGAGTGGCAGAGTATGCTAAGCTTGTTTTATATAAGTCTATCCTAGGTTTAGGGACATGAAGTATATTTAGTCGTTCACTATGTCTTGCGTTATATTTAAACAATGGCCAAAGGTAGCTTGGGGCATTTTGAAATAGGATTTTGTGAATTAGTTTAGCCTTATTAAAAAGTAGCAAACAGTAGTAAGATAATAAGTAGTAAAGAGTAGGTGAAGGTGATCTAGGGGTCAGGAAGACATGTGTCAACGTATCAAGAGTCTGGGATCAAAAATAATAAAGGTATAATTGTGTTTTCACTAAACCAGACATGACTTACCTGTAGAACATTATGTCAGTGACCGCCCTGTCATCTTTCACACACACACACACACACACACACACCACACACACACACACACACACACACACTCACACATACACATCACCTACCTGTAGGCTCTGCTGTCAGTGTCCACGTGTCATGTTTCACACAACACACTCTCTCTCTCACTCACACACTCACACACACACTCACACACACACTCACACACACACGGCCCACCTGTAGGTCATGCTGTCAGCGCCAACGTGTCATGTTTCACACACACACACACACGCGCACTCACACACACACACAGACACACACACTCACTCACACAGACACACACACTCACTCACACAAACACACACACACTCACACACACAGACACAGACAGACACACACACTCACACACACACACACACACACACACCGCCTACCTGTAGGCCCTGCTACCAGCGCCAGGCCGGCCACCTTGTCACACACCACCTACCTGTAGGCCCTGCAGTCAGCGCCATGCCGGCTACTTTGTCCTGGATGATGATCTCGCTCAGGTTGTTCTTCTCGCTGACTGCGTTGTAGGCCGTGACATTGACAGAGTAGTTGCCCTTGGTGGCGAAGGCGTGGGTTTTGATCATGTCTGTGACGGCCAGATACACACCGCCGGGGTCAGTGAATGTCCAGTTGTAGAAGACGTTGTTTCCTGGAGGAGGTGCACAAAAGCATTCGTGTCATGGTTCTGTCACATTTGAATGTAGCAGACGTACTAGCATCACACACACACACACACACACACACACACACACACACACACACACACACACAACACTACATATCAATAGTGCACGTATTGTCCTAGCTATCGTCTCCCCATAAATCTAGCAAGAGAATGTTCTCAGAAATGCCAGGACACACTTCTCTGGCAACAGCAAACTACTGACATGCAACGTGCAACACACAGGCATAGATAAACGCGGTTGTATCAGGCGGGAGGAGGCTTGGTTGAGTTCACTGTCATTATAACTGTCATGGCATGGACTCCGACAGGACAGCGAGTATCCACAGAATAATATGGTTCGGAACAACGGTGATGGCAGAGAGTGGAGGGACGATGCAGAGATTGGAGGGACGACACAGAGATTGGAAAGACGACACAGAGATTGGAGGGATGACACAGAGATTGAAGGGACGACTCAGAGATTGGAGAAACGACACAGAGATTGGAGAGGCGACGCAGAGATTAGAGGGACGACGCAGAGAGTGGAGGGACGGCACAGAGATTGGAGGGACGACACAGAGAGTGAAGGGACGACGCAGAGATTGGAGGGATGACGCAGAGATTGGAGGGACGACTCAGAGATTGGAGAAACGACACAGAGATTGGAGGGACGACACAGAGATTGGAGGGACGACGCAGAGATTAGAGGGACGACGCAGAGAGTGGAGGGATGGCGCAGAGATTGGAGGGACGACACAGAGAGTGAAGGGACGACGCAGAGACTGGAGGGACGACACAGAGATTGGAGTGATGACACAGAGATTGGAGAAACGACACAGAGATTGGAAAGACGACACAGAGATTGGAGGGATGACACAGAGATTGGAGGGACGACTCAGAGATTGGAGAAACGACACAGAGATTGGAGAGGCGACGCAGAGATTAGAGGGACGACGCAGAGAGTGGAGGGACGGCACAGAGATTGGAGGGACGACACAGAGAGTGAAGGGACGACGCAGAGATTGGAGGGATGACGCAGAGATTGGAGGGACGACTCAGAGATTGGAGAAACGACACAGAGATTGGAGGGACGACACAGAGATTGGAGGGACGACGCAGAGATTAGAGGGACGACGCAGAGAGTGGAGGGATGGCGCAGAGATTGGAGGGACGACACAGAGAGTGAAGGGACGACGCAGAGATTGGAGGGACGGCACAGAGACAGAATTATCTCCCACTTTCAGTGCACAATCTTCCAGTGGCAGTTTATCAATGCGCACAAATACATACAATCATCACTTACACCCCTACCGACACAGATATTACTGGCACCCACACACACACACATCGTCTCTGGCACCCACACACAATTGTCCACCGGCAGTTTATCAATGCGCGCGCACACACACACACACACAATCATCACTGACACCAACACACACATACAATCGTCTCTGGATCCCACACACATACAATCATCACTGACAGCCACACAATCATCACCCAAACCCATACAATCATCAGTCACACCCACATAAACATTACCCACACCTACACAATCATCACCAACACCCACACAATCATCATCCACACAACCATCACCCACACCTACACAATCATCACCCACGCCCACACAATAATCACCCACATCCACAAAGTCATCACCCACACAAACATCATCCACACAATCATCACCCACGCCCACACAATCATCACCCACATCCACACAGTCATCACCCACACAATCATCACAAACACAAACATCACTCACACAATCATCACCCACACAAACACCACACACACTATCATCACCCACAACCACACAATCATCATCCACACCCACACAATCATCACCCTCACCCACACAAACACCACACACACTATCATCACCCACAACCACACAATCATCATCCACACCCACACAATCATCACCCTCACCCACACAAACACCACACACACTATCATCACCCACAACCACACAATCATCATACACACCCACACAATCATCACCCACACCAACACAATCATCATCCACACCCACACAATCATCACCCACATCTACACAGTTATCACCCACACAATCATCACCCATACAAACATCACCCACACAATCATCACCCACACAATCATCTCCCACAACCACAAAGTCATCATTCACACCCACAAGATCATCACCAAAACCCACACAATCATCATCCACACCCACACAATCATCACCCACACACACAGTCATCACCCACACAATCATCACCCATACCCACAGCCACACAGTCATCACCCACACAATCATCACCAATATCCACACCCACACAGTCATCACCCACACCCACACAGTCATCATCCACACAATCATCACCCATACCCACACCCACACAATCATCACCCATACCAACACAGTCATCACCCACAAAATCATCACCCATACCCACACAAACACAATCATCACTCATACCCACACCCACACAGTCATCACCCACACAATCATCACCCATACCCACAGCCACACAGTCATCACCCTCACAATCATTACCCTTATCCACACCCATACAGTCATCACCCACACCCACACAGTCATCATCCACACAATCATCACCCATACCCACACCCACACAATCATCACCCATACCCACACAGTCATCACCCACAAAATCATCACCCATACCCACACAAATACAATCATCACTCATACCCACAACCACACAGTCATCATCCACACAATCATCACGCATACCAACACCCACACATTCATCACCAATATCCACACCCACACAGTCATCACCCACACCCACACACACACAATCATCACCCACATCCACACAGTCATCACCCATACCCACACCAACACAATCATCACCCATACCCACACCCACACAGTCATCACCCATACCCACACAATTATCACCCATAGCCACCTCACACAGTCATCACCTACACAATCATCACCCATACCCACACCGACAAAATCGTCACTCATACCCACACCCACACAGACATCACCCACACAATCATCACCCATACACACACCCAGACAATCATCACCCATACCCACACCCAAACAGTCATCACCCTGATAATCATAACCCATACCCACACCCACACAGTCATCATCCACACTATCATCACCCACACCCACACAATTATCACGCACACCCACACAATCATCACCCATACCCACACCCACACAATCATTACCCATACCCACACCCACACAATCATGTCAGGGTCTTAAACTTGGCTCGCTTTCCTAACTAGTGTGAGACAGTACAAATACAACGTGATTTGACGTAAGACTCAACGACACATCGTTCGGTGGATTTATTAACATATCAAATACAGAACGATGATCACAAATACATATAATGGATACTTTACAACTTACATCCACAATACAGTCACAAGTCTGACTCGCAAGATGTCCAGACACTCGCCTTTCAATACAGAAACCATACAATGCCTCTCTCACACGTCCGTCCTGTTCCGTGTCCCCAGAGCTGTCTGGACCTGGTTTGCAACTTGCCTCCTGCCTGACGTGGCAGTCACGTGGCAGGCGTGCGTCTTGCGTTGGCGGCCTGACCGCTGGTCAGCCAGCGATCTCGCAGGCCGGTAACTCATTCGCCTGGCGGCGCAACGAAGTGGTTGCATCCCTTACTGGGAGCTAAGTCGCCTGGCGGTCATAACGATGTCCCTGCATCGCTGTCCACTGTCGGACTCTGACACGCTCCCCCGGTAAAATCCATGAAAGATGTCGTCTTTCATGTATAATGTCTGTACCTGTAATAGTATGCTCTTGTCAGAGTCTACCTTTCCATTGTTATACACAACGTTATCAAAATTACACACATGGCATAGAAATATATAAGACCTGGGAGTTGGGTACAAAGACATGTGGTGTTTCATGTTTAACACATATCAGGCTTCACCCTCTCGATGGCTGGTTACCTCAATTGTATTATCACCCAGTCAGATCAGTAGTACCAGCTTCACGCATCTACCTCGTAGCAATTTGAAAAAAAAAGAATAATATGGTTCTTGGAACAAAAACCATCTAGCCAGACTGAAATACGGCTTTATGAAAGTCGTATAAAACACTCCAACCCCGTCCCTACTTGGCCAGGAGTTATTGTGTTGGCATACAATGTTGGCAACCCTCTGCCATGCCCAGTAGATGCCTGCCTGTGGTGTCAACACTTTAACAACAACATGTTATATACACACAACACATTAGCATATACATTTCAAATTATGGCCCTTTGTGTGAAAATGTAATAACAACAAAATGAAAGGGAAATAATTTTAACATTAGTGAAACACAATAATTTACAATAACTATTTAATTTCTTAGTGTCATTGCTTGACGTTTCTTCATATTAACGAGAAAAAGTCGGTAATATGAATACGTTAATCAAGATATGATTCTAAGATTACATTAGAGAAATAAATAAACACACAATTCGTGTATTCAATTTTATAGAATCCTAAATATTTTAAAATCGTCAAAACTTTTTAACATTTTAAATGTTGTCTGCTATTTTTGTTCTAAATTTATAATTAATCCGGAAGTACACCCGAGCTGTACAATCAGCTGATGGTAAAGATTGTAGAACACACCTGTTCCGGTTTGATGTAGTTTAAAGAAGGAACAATGTTCTCAAAGTTCGTGTTGGATTTTGGTACACAATCTTCTGGATTACGATCGAATGTTCATGTGTTAGATGTTTCAGTCGAACACTAAAGGTTTCGGTTCACTGCAGAGGTGTAGAAAAGTCGTCACTGTTCAGTTTTTTCTTTCACACTCGTAATTAAAATGTTCCTGGAAGAATCAACACGAAGTTGTCACTGTCAAGTTGGATAATTCGCTTCAGGTAAGTGCGAATGTGACACTGTTCTTGTACGTAATATATACAGTTAATAAAGTTCGCTTTCTACCACATACTACACATTTATACACGACAATCACTACATGAACTAGTAAAATAAGAACACTATATATAATGGGAGTAATCCCTATCACAACATAGTAGACATTACACAGCTTTTTGTGAATGGAAAAACACTATTCACTGCTAAATGGCTGTGTCGGTTTGAGTGTATTTCTACATACTGCACTCAGCCATTGGTGCTCACTGGGTCGGTCGGACAACGTGACAAAAGATCGGCAATTGAATTGGTTCTGCCTGGGATATGTCGAACCTCAAAGCTATAATCTTGAAGTTTCAAAGACCAGCGTGCAATCATATGATTCGATGGCACACCTGAATTCATCCATCGTAAGGGGCTGCTGTCCGATTCTACGATGAAATGGCGTCCTAGAAGAAATCTAGACAATTTGGTGATCCCTACTACTAAAGCTAGGGCTTCTAGTTGAGGAATGGACCATGCCCGCTCTCGGGCTTTCAGCTTCCGGGATACAAAATAAACTGGGTGGAGGATGTTGTTATACTCCTGCAACAGGACTGCTCCAATCGCGACGGAGCTAGCATCTGTGCGTAATCTGAAAGGTAAACGGATATCGGGCAATTTAAGGATAATATTCTGTTTATTCTTATCGGAAAAACATGATAGCACTTTATGAAATGCGATTTTTAGGCATTGATCGTGTACAATTTTCTCAGGTTTATCCTTTGTTAGTAAATTAGTAAATACCTCGGTCAGTTCCGAAAAATCAGGAATAAATTGCCTATAGTAATTGATTAGGCCCAGCAAACTTCTGACCTGTTTTTTAGTAGTCGGAAGTGAGAGTTTTAGTATCTTGGACACAATTTTATCGTCTGTCGTGACAAAGCCATTGGATATTTTGTAACCCAAGAATGATATTTCCTGGTAGGCTATGTCTACTTTTGCAGGCTTCACTGTCAGTCCGTGCTGTCTGATCCGTTCAAATGTTTGGTCTAATGTCTTAATGTGCTCCGTCATTGTCTCTGTGTGAATGCATATGTCGTCAATATAGCAAATTATGTTAGGAATGTCTCTTAGCAGTAGTCGTGTCATACGTACGAATGTGGCTGGGGCGTTAACTAGCCCAAATGGAAGTTTGCACCATTCGTACAGTCCCCAAGGTGTGGCGAAAGCTGTCAGATGTCTGCTCTGTTCGTCTACAGCAATCTGCCAATAACCTTTAACCATGTCTACAGTCGTGAAGAACCTAGCGTCTGTCAGTTCTGTCAGAAGATCGTCAGTGTTTGCCATAGGCTCAAGATCTAGAACAGTTATTTTATTCAGTTTCGGTAGTCGATGCACAGTCTTATTGTGTTGTCCTTTTTGCGTACTATGACCATGGGAGATGAATAGTCTGATTGGGATCGTCTTATGATGTTATTTTTCTCTAAGTTGATGATTTCTTGATGTAACTGTTCTTTGTAATGTAATGGGATGGTGCATGGTCTGCATCTAATGGGTGCGTTTTATGTGAGTGCGATGTGATGCTGTACTAATTCTGTTTGTCCTGGGTTGTTGGAAAAGATGGTGTTGTACTGTTGTATAAGTTGTTTGCAACTGTCTGTGTCTGCTTGAGTTAAATTTGGGTTGATTTTGATCTCTTTCAAGCAGTCTGTCGTGTCTAATGCAGGTGTTGGAATTTCGTCACTAGCATCGTCGTCTTCGTGATCTATTATCACTGTACAAGCTGTTGTATTGTCTTGTTCGTCGTCTCTGTTGTAGTATGGTCTTAGCATATTTATGTGAAATATTTTGTGTTTGTCTTTTATAAGGATCTCGTAGTCTACAGGTGAAATCTGTCTTGTCACTTTAAAAGGTCCCTGCCAAGAATCAGTCAGAAGGTGTCTGTCACTAGGTAGCAGAAGAAGAATGTCCTGTCCAGGTGTCAATGTTATTGTCCTGTTACCTTTGTCAGCATACTGTCTATAAGTAGCACCAGATAGTTTTAGTGCATTCTTTGCAATAACACAAGATTTGATGATTCTTTCACGCAATGATGTCACATATAAGTATGATGATATGGGTTTAAGTACTGGTGTAGAGTCAGTTAACATTTGGTGGTAAATGGTCAATGGGCCACGTGGTTTGGCACCAAAGATAAGTTCAAACGGAGAGAAACCGGTACTAGCATGTGGTACCTCGCGATAAGCAAAAAGAATAGCTGGTAGATATACATCCCAGTTGTTGGGGTGTTCTTGCGTCACTTTTGCAAGCATGTGCTTAAGATCCCCGTTAAACTTCTCTATTACTCCGCTACTGTGAGGATGGTAGGGGGAATTGAAACACTGCTTAACTCCCAGCATTTTGGTGAAAGCTTGGGTGGATGCGGCAATAAACTGAGTGCCCCTATCAGATTGGATAGTATCTGGAAACCCTATCCTAGAAAAAATATGGAAGAACACTTCCATTATGTCATTGGCAGTTATGTTCTTTAACGGAATAGCTTCTGGCCAGCGGCTACATTGATCAATCACCGTTAGAATAAATTTATTCCCTCTAGTTGTTGTATGACTGAGAGGCCCCACTATGTCAACCGATAGCTTTTCAAAAGGTCGACTGGCTAAGTCGGTGACTTGTAACTTTGCCTGTGGGTGTTTACCTTTTTTAACCAGTTTCTGGCAGGTGTCACAACTTCTGCAATATTCTTTAATGTCATTGCAAAATTTTGGCCAGTGAAATTGTGTCAATAACCTTGATCTGGTCTTAACGTATGCCATATGACCTGCAAGAGGTATATCGTGTGCAAGATGTAAGGCTTGTTTGCGATAACTAGTTGGCAAAACAGTTTGCTCTGTGGTATTGTCACCTCTGGTGTAGTACCTAGTGAGTATGTTATTTTTCATCGCAAAATGCCATTTTGCATTCTTTGTTGCTTTTGGCTTTCGGCCGATCAGGTCAAAGTATTTTGACAATGAAGGATCAGCTTTTTGGGCTGTTACAAATGCTTCCTTCATGGTGTTGGTAGGTAATGAAACTGGGCTTAGCAATTGTATCGCCTCAGTTTGATTTACTTCATCTTGCACTCTAGCAGTAGCTCTTGTTACTGCGTTCACACACTCAATGATATCAGATGATGATGATGGAACAATAGTTTCAATGATGTCATGAGAATTTAGTGCTACATTAGCTACATTAAAATGAATAGGTGGTGTGACATTTTCAATGATGACATTTGATGGTGATGTTATGGCATCATCATTACATGCAGATGTTATGTCATGAGGTTTATCATTTACCTCAGGTAAATTACCAATAATTATATCACAAACTGCACTGGTTAGTGCAGCGCACTTTACTTTCCCAGTGAGGAAAGGTGTATCAATATATGCCCATGCTAATGGGTATCTCTCAATATTGCCTGAGAATGTTCTACATGTTACATGCCTGCCTGTATAGTCTGTAGGCAATATGAACGTTCTTTTCAGGCCAATGAGTGAACTGCCCGTATCGCGAAGGACCGTAGCAGGCTTGCCATTAACATATCCGTGATGGATGATTATTTTGCCTTTTGAGTCTACTACCAAATTAGCTTCTTCATTGGCAATAGGTATGACCGCATGTTAAAATACCATCTTCATAGAAGGTGTTACAAACAGAGCATTTGTTTGCGTTGAATATGTCAAAAGCCTGTGCTGAGTTCACAGGATGTTTCTCTGGCTCTTCTTCATCCGAAGACGAACTATCAAACAAGGCGGCATTTGCTTTTTGGTCATATGCCTGCCCTTACAATCTTTCCGATGGTGACCCCATGCCTTGCAGAGGAAATATTTTCGTGAGTTTTTAAAGGATTTACGTTCCTTGTCTTGCCTGTTTACCATATTTACTAAGTAATTATGGTACCCTGGGTTTTGATCGCACATTTCACCCTGATGATGTGAATTTTTACAATGAATGCAATGATTAAATTTCTCAGAGGTAGGCCTATGAGGTTTCTGCCTACTATAGGGTTGTTTGTCATAGTTAGCCGCTGCTACCAAGTTAATGTTAGTATCTTCAGTAGCAAAGCAATGTTTGTTGTCTGTGTAGTAAGCCGACCCACGTCTTTCAATCTCATCCACACTAGAGCATTCATTCTCTAACAAAAATTTAGCAAAGGCTGAAGGAATAGATGACACAATTTTGTCTCTAATGATTAGATCTTCCAATCTCTGATAACTTTTTTCAATTTTGGCTGCTGAAGTCCATTTGGTGAAAATATCTCGGACTAAGCAGAGGTAGTCAGAGAACGTTTGAGTCGGTTTTGGGCTCAATTTACTGAACTGTTCTCTGTAACCTGCCTCATCTAACATAAAATGTGCCATAATCTTAGATTTCAGATAATGGTAATCTTTTCTGAGGTCTTTGGGGATGGTTTCAATAACTTTAAGAGGTTCCCCTGACAAACTCCTCATGTACACAATATTCCATTCAGACAGTGGAACTTGATAATGTTCCATTAAAGTTTCAAAATTCTGGGTAAAGGCTGCGATGCAGTCACCCGAGGTATAATTTACGTACAATACCCTGATATTTCTTATACTGGTTTTCTTTCTCCAGTCTCTCAGATTTCTTATACTCTTTGTTAATGGCAGTCTCAGTGTCAAGTTGTTTCATCTTCAACTGTAACTCCAGTTCTTCTCTCTTACTCTGAGCTGCTATTTCTGCCTTTTTCAACTCACTATCTATCTCAGCTTGCTTTGTCTTTTCAGACAATTCTGCTTGCTTTAAGGCTGTGTCTGCCTCTACTTGCTTGGCAGTCCTTTCTGCTTCTGCCTGTTTAAGAGCTCTTTCAGCTGCTCTTTCTTCGCGTTCATTGGCTTTTTCCTGAACTAGTAGGTATTCAGCATATTTTTGCTCACTCCACTGTGTTAGTTCATCACCATGTAACTGTAACTTTATCCCCATATCAATGAAATCAAATAATGAAGACATGATGGAAAAATGTCAATGAAATACCAGCCACACACAATATGTTATAAGTGGTTAGTAATCAACAAGTTACAATCTGTTTATATGGACGATATGTGCCTAAAAATGCATTTGTTAAGTATACGAAAAGGAAAAAGTATACTCAAGTGCCCTGGATGTGGTGAAGAACGGTTGGAAATCGGGCTAGGAACTGTAGGGTCGCTACCTCAGACTACAAATGACCTCTACGGCAAGGTTTCGGATGGTACGGAAAAACCTGCTTTTATTTTGGAAGAAGATAAATTAGCGTCTATTTGTTGGTGTGTGCCTGCTTGTCACTAAGTGTTGATTAGGTTTGTATGGCGTTGAGTATAATTGTATGTCGTAAGTTTGTCCGTCAACAGTTTTTTTTACAATACACGTTACTTTCTTTCCAAAACACTTTTCGCGTTCCACAAACTCAATTCACAAAGACAATCTACAAGTATCTTAACACTCTACAACATTGATGACACATCACTTACATCAAGATGACATTCAGTAAGGACATAGACATCAAGTTTACAAGATGGCGACAAGGTCAAAATGGCGACAAGATCACAATGTCGACAAGGTCAAAACGGTGACAAGTTTCACAAATCACAAATGTTTTACACGCTTACAGGATCAAACAAATTAATGTATGCATTGTACGTTTACAAATGGTCTTACACATGTTTAAATAATGTAGTAACAATCAAAATGAGCCTTCCATGATCACATTTAAGTTTAAATCTAATTAAATTAAACGTTCAACAAGGACAAGCTATTCACGTTCAAATATAACTAAATTAAAGCTGGACGAGCCCTCCACGTTCACAATGACGAGCCCCCACGTTCACACATGTCAGGGTCTTAAACTTGGCTCGCTTTCCTAACTAGTGTGAGACAGTACAAATACAACGTGATTTGACGTAAGACTCAACGACACATCGTTCGGTGGATTTATTAACATATCAAATACAGAACGATGATCACAAATACATATAATGGATACTTTACAACTTACATCCACAATACAGTCACAAGTCTGACTCGCAAGATGTCCAGACACTCGCCTTTCAATACAGAAACCATACAATGCCTCTCTCACACGTCCGTCCTGTTCCGTGTCCCCAGAGCTGTCTGGACCTGGTTTGCAACTTGCCTCCTGCCTGACGTGGCATCACGTGGCAGGCGTGCGTCTTGCGTTGGCAGCCTGACCGCTGGTCAGCCAGCGATCTCGCAGGCCGGTAACTCATTCGCCTGGCGGCGCAACGAAGTGGTTGCATCCCTTACTGGGAGCTAAGTCGCCTGGCGGTCGTAACGATGTCCCTGCATCGCTGTCCACTGTCGGACTCTGACAATCATCACCCATACCCCCACACACACACACACACACACACACACACACACACAGTCATCACCCATACCCACACCCACACAATCATCACACATACCCACACCCACACAATTATCACCCATACCCACACTTATACAATCATTACCCATACCCAAACCCATACAGTCACCATCCACACCAACACAATTTTCACCCATACCCACACCCACACAATCATCACCCATACCAACACCTACACAATCATCACCCATACACACACCCACATAATCATCACCTATACCTACACCCACACAATCATCACCCATACCCACACCCACACAATTATCACCCATACCCACACCCACACAGTCATCACCCACACAATCATCACCCATACCAACACCCACACAGTCATCACCCACACAATCATCGCCTATACACACACCCACACAGTCATCACCCACACAATCATCACACATAGCCTCACCCACACAGTCATCACTCACACCCACACCCACATAATCATCACCCATACCCGCACCCACACAATCATCGCCCATACCCACATCCACACAATCATCACCCGTACCCACACCCACACTATCATCACCTATACACACACCCACACAATCATCACCCAGACAGTCATCACCCATACCCACACCTACTCAATCATCACCCATACCCACAACCACACAATCATCACCCACACAGTCATCACCCATACCCACACCTACACAATCATCACCCATACCCACACCCACACAATCATCACCTATACACACAGCCACACACTCATCACCCATACCCTGACCCACACAATCATCACAAATACCCACACCCAAACCCACACAATCATCACCCACACCCACACAGTCATCATCACCCACACAATCATCACTCATACATACACCCACACAGTCATCACTCACACCCACACCCACACAATCATCACATATACCCACACCCACACAATCATCACCCATATCTACACCCACACAACCATCACCCATACCCACACCCACACAATCATTACCCATACCAAAGCCACGCAATCATCACCCATACCCACACACACAATCGTCACCCATACCCACACCCACACAATCATCACACATATCCACACCCACACAATCATCACCTATACCCACACCCACACAATCATCACCCATACCCACATCCACACAATCATCACCCATACCCAAACCCATACAGTCATCACACACCCACACAATTTTCACCCATACCCACACCCACACAGTCATCACCCACACAATAATCACCCATACCCACACCTACACAATCATCACTCATACACGCACCCACATAATCATCATCTATACCTACACCCACACAATCAACTCTCATACTCACACCCCCACAATTATCACCCATACCCACACAATCATCACCCATACCCTCACCCATACAGTCATCACGCCCACCCACACCCACACAATCATCACCCATACCCACTCGCACACAATCATCACCCATACCCACACTCACACAATCATCACCCATTCATACACCCCACAATCATCACCCATAATCACACCCACACAATCATCACCCATACCCACACCCGCACGGTCATCACGCACACAATAATCACCCATACCCACACCCACACAGTCATCATCCACACAATCATCACCCATACCCACACCCACACAAGCATCACCCATACCCACAACCATACAATCATGACCGATACCCACACCCACAAAGTCATCACCTACACCCACATGCACACAATCATCACCAACACCCACACAGTCATCACCCATACCCACACCCACACAGTCATAACCTACATACACACAATCCTCACCCACACTCACACAGTCATCACCCACACAATCATCACCCCCATCAACACAATCATCACCCACACAACCATCACCCACATCCACACAACCATCACCCACACCCACACAATCTTAACCCACACCCACCTGTGTGAGGTTCCACTGTGAAGGTGATCGGGTCTCCAGTACCCCCGTACTGTGGTGCTGTGATGATGGTGGCGTTGATGCCCTCCAGGACCACCACCTCGGTGCTGTTGCTGGACGGTGAGCTGGACGTCAGTGTGGAGCTGCTGGCAACGGCCGTCAGGCTGAAGTTTCCGGCCGTGTCGAAGGTCAGGGGCAAGTACACCTGCACACCAGACAAGAACCCAGTCTATGATAGGCAGAAAAGCTGGTGGGGGGGGGGGGGGGGGTGTGATATCTGGACAAGGCATACATCTGGGGAGATATCTGGACAAACTTGTCACTGGAACACTGGCTTCACTCACCCACTGATCACCAACTTAAAGACAACAGATGTGGTTTGACGACAGACAGGGCACTATAAGGATTCTTGACGTGCGGGCACTCACTGACCTGACAGACAACATCAGACGTGGTTTGACAACAGACGGCAGACGTGGTTTGACGAAAGATAGGGATTGGGGTGAGGGCACTCACTGACCTGACAGACAACAACAGATGTGGTTTGACGACAGACAGGGCACTGTAAGGATTCTTGACGTGCGGGCACTCACTGACTTGACAGACAACAACAGACGTGGTTTGATGACAGACAGCAGACGTTGTCTGACAACAGACAGGACACAGTTAGCCTGGCGCAGGCAGCACAACCCACCTGGGACCCGGCCGAGGCGACGGCGCGTACGGCGTGCCTGAAGTCCAGCTTGGTGGCAGACGATGAGGCATACTTGCTGCCCTGCGAGGCTGCCTGAGAGGTGGACTGGAGGTCGCACTGGCTGGTGTCCGGGCAGGCCAGATGGTTGAGTACAGCTTGAGTCCCGCTCTGCTGGATGCCCAGGATATACCCAGGCTGTACCTGTAGTGGATCAAGATCACAGCAGTCTACTATAATATCCGAGAACGTGTTATAAATGTGACAAATCATTGTGACATACAACTTATGATCGTGATGTTGTTATAAATGTGTCAAATTATAGTAGTATAATATTTACGAATTTGTTGTTGTTATACATGTGACAAATTATCCTGGTATAACGTAACGATCGTGATGTTGTTATAAATATGACACATCTGTGTGTCATAACGTTGTCAACGTGACGGTTTTATAAATGCGACACATCATTGTAACATTATATTTACTATAGTGATGTTGTTAAAATAAGACGGATGCACAATTATCAAAGTGACTTCAATAGAATGGACCACATACACAAGGTCAGTTTAAGCAGGTCGTATTTTGCAGCTAGCACTCAGTAAATATTTATCATATAGTATAGATTTGTGTCCATGTGTGGGTGGGGAACATACAGATGTGTGTTCGTGTGTGGGTGGAAAACATACAGATATATCTCCGTATGTGGGTGGGGAACATACAGATGTGTGTCTGTGTGTGGGTGGAGAACATACAGATGTGTGTGTGGGCGGGGAACATACAGATGTGTGTGTGGGTGGAGAACATACAGATATGTGTCTGTGTGTGGGCGGGGAACATACAGATGTGTGTGTGTGTGTGGGCGGGGAACATACAGATATATCTCCGTATGTGGGTGGGGAACATACAGATGTGTGTCTGTGTGTGGGTGGAGAACATACAGATGTGTGTGTGTGTGTGGGGAACATACAGATATGTGTCTGTGTGTGGGCGGGGAACATACAGATGTGTGTCTGTGTGTGGGCGGGGAACATACAGATATGTGTCTGTGTGTGGCCTGTGTGTGGGCGGGGAACATACAGATGTGTGTCTGTGTGTGGGCGGGAACATACATATATGTCTATAATAATGAGTGATAACATTGACTGTAAAATATGTCATCATATATCATCATATGTTATCCCATGTTATCACATGTGAGACCGTGGCATTCAACCCTGTCAGCATTAAAGCCGCAGAGAGAGAGAGAGAGAGAGAGAGAGAGAGAGAGAGAGAGAGAGAGAGAGAGGTGGATGTAGACATCACCCAACAGGTTAGACATAAAAAACATGACTCGAGACACAACAGACATTTCACGTGACTAGACACGTCACGTGACTAGACACGTCGCGTCATTATACGCGCCACGTCATTACTCACGTCACGTCATTAGACACGTCATTAGACACGTCATTAGACATGTCAGTAGACACGACACGCCGTTAAACACGTCACTTCACCAGACACGTCTCGTCACTAGACACGTCACGTCACCAGACACGTCACGTTACCAGACACGTCATGCACTCTCAGCATAATCAGTGTGTGACACCACACAATAACACACAGGTGGAAGACAACCAGCTTGCTAACCTCGATCAGCTGAGTCTCATGGACATACTGAGAACCTGTGCCGGACGTCTGTACCGCAATCACTTTCACAACCTGTAGAAACCGTATCATGGAGAGTTGTTGGCAGAGACAACATACTACAGCACATCTATTCATAAACAACAACATATTACAACACATCTATTCACAACAAAAACAAAATATTACAGCGCTTCACTTGAGGTCACAACAAGAACATACTATTACAGCACTTTACTTGAGATCACAACCAGAACACCATATTACAGCACGTTACTTGAGATCACAACAAGAACAAAATATTACAGCACTTTACTTGAGATCACAACAAGAACAAAATATTACAGCACGTTACTTGAGATCACAACAAGAACAAAATATTACAGCACTTTACTTGAGATCACAAGAAGAACAAAATATTACAGTACTTTACTTGAGATCACAACAAGAACAAAATATTACAGCACGTTACTTGAGATCACAACAAGAACAAAATATTACAGCACTTTACTTGAGATCACAACAATAACAAAATATTACAGCACTTTACTTGAGATCACAACAATAACAAAATATTACAGCACTTTACTTGAGATCACAACAAGAACAAAATATTACAGCACGTTACTTGAGATCACAACAATAACAAAATATTACAGCACTTTACTTGAGATCACAACAAGAACAAAATATTACAGCACGTTACTTGAGATCACAACAAGAACGTCATATTACAGCACTTTACTTGAGATCACAACAAGAACAAAATATTACAGCACTTTACTTGAGATCACAACAAGAACAAAATATTACAGCACTTTACTTGAGATCACAACAAGAACAAAATATTACAGCACTTTACTTGAGATCACAACAAGAACAAAATATTACAGCACTTTACTTGAGATCACAACAAGAACAAAATATTACAGCACTTTACTTGAGATCACAACAAGAACAAAATATTACAGCACGTTACTTGAGATCACAACAAGAACAAAATATTACAGCACTTTACTTGAGATCACAACAAGAACACCATATTACAGCACTTTACTTGAGATCACAACAAGAACACCATATTACAGCGCTTTACTTGAGATCACAACAAGAACAAAATATTACAGCGCTTTACTTGAGATCACAACAAGAACACCATATTACAGCACTTTACTTGAGATCACAACAATAACAAAATATTACAGCACTTTACTTGAGATCACAACAATAACAAAATATTACAGCACTTTACTTGAGATCACAACAAGAACAAAATATTACAGCACTTTACTTGAGATCACAACAATAACAAAATATTACAGCACTTTACTTGAGATCACAACAAGAACAAAATATTACAGCAGTTTACTTGAGATCACAACAAGAACAAAATATTACAGCACTTTACTTGAGATCACAACAAGAACAAAATATTACAGCACGTTACTTGAGATCACAACAAGAAAACCATATTACAGCACTTTACTTGAGATCACAACAAGAACACCATATTACAGCGCTTTACTTGAGATCACAACAAGAACACCATATTACAGCTCTTTACTTGAGATCACAACAAAAACACCATATTACAGCGCTTTACTTGAGATCACAACAAGAACACCATATTACAGCACTTTACTTGAGATCACAACAAGTACACCATATTACAGCACTTTACTCGAGATCACAACAAGAACAAAATATTACAGCACTTTACTTGAGATCACAACAAGAACGCCATATTACAGCACTTTACTTGAGATCACAACAAGTACACCATATTACAGCACTTTACTCGAGATCACAACAAGAACAAAATATTACAGCACTTTACTTGAGATCACAACAAGAACACCATATTACAGCACTTTACTTGAGATCACAACAAGTACACCATATTACAGCACTTTACTTGAGATCACAACAAGAACACCATATTACAGCACTTTACTTGAGATCACAACAAGAACGCCATATTACAGCGCTTTACTTGAGATCACAACAAGAACACCATATTACAGCACTTTACTTGAGATCACAACAAGAACAAAATATTACAGCACTTTACTTGAGATCACAACAATAACAAAATATTACAGCACTTTACTTGAGATCACAACAAGAACATAATATTACAGCACTTTACTTGAGATCACAACAAGAACAAAATATTACAGCACGTTACTAGAGATCACAACAAGAACACCATATTACAGCACTTTACTTGAGATCACAACAAGAACGCCATATTACAGCACTTTACTTGAGATCACAACAAGTACACCATATTACAGCACTTTACTTGAGATCACAACAAGAACAAAATATTACAGCACGTTACTTGAGATCACAACAAGAACGCCATATTACAGCACTTTACTTGAGATCACAACAAGAACGCCATATTACAGCACTTTACTTGAGATCACAACAAGAACGCCATATTACAGCACTTTACTTGAGATCACAACAAGAACGCCATATTACAGCACTTTACTTGAGATCACAACAAGAACATAATATTACAGCGCTTTACTTGAGATCACAAGAACAAAATATTACAGCACTTTACTTGAGATCACAACAAGAACGCCATATTACAGCGCTTTACTTGAGATCACAACAAGAACAAAATATTACAGCGCTTTACTTGAAATCACAACAATAAGAAAATAGTACAGCACGTTACTTGAGATCACAACAAGAACACCATATTACAGCACTTTACTTGAGATCACAACAATAAATGTGCGTTTTTGTAGATCAGACGACCCGCTGGCCGGAAGTGATGCATTGCATTAGGTGGCAGATACGAGGACAAGTAGGGGAGGGGTCCACCCTATAGAAGAGACAAGTGTGGGACGGGCACATGGACAAACGGGGCTGGGGTGGGTTTAGGAGCACAGATTGTACACAACGCGGGGACCTGTATAGGAACAGAGATTGTACACAAAGCGGGGACCTTTATAGGAACAGAATTGTACACAGAGGGGACATGTATTGGAGCAGAGATTGTGTTGTTGTTTGTCCGTCAAGAATGATAATGACCATTCATTTCATCCAGTGGGGTTGAAGGTGTGGAGCCGTGGGTTCTAAGATGGCTGATAAGGCCTATTTTGGCTCGAAATGGTCTTTGACAATGTGGGCAAGAATGCTTGACGTTTCTGGAGGAGGATTTCCTGCAGTGGTTTTTCTGTCCTGCCTTTTCTTCACAGTTCTTGCAGTCCTGGTTGCCTCACATATGACTGCACCCTTGCGTAATGATCCATCCATCCATCATGTGCCATGCCGGTAAGCGTGGGCGGTCATGTTCTGCCATCTCACTCGACCACCAGAGTCGTGGATCAGCTCCGTGTTTCTGTCTCGACCATGCCACAAGGCCAAGCCATCCAGGCACCTGCCTCTAGGTCTTCCCCCTGGTCCGTTCCCCTCGATCCCACCAGCCGTCACCAAACTCTCCAATCCATTTCTTCTCACAACATGCCCAAAAAATTTTGACTGTCCACGTCTAATTTCTCCAATCAATTTACGATCTCCATTTGTCTCCTGAAGGACCTGCTCATCGGTCCCTCTGGCCGTCCATGGCACTCCCTGCATCCTCCTCAGAAACCACATCCCCACAGCCATCAGACGCCTCTCAGCCCGACCGCTCACTGTCCACGCCCCACATCCATACAAAAGCACAGGTTCAACGCAGCATCTCAACACTCCTCCTCTCGCCTCAACCGACATCTTGTAATGATGCACGCCACGAATTTCGGTCTCTGGCTGCAGCCTCCCAGGTGTCATGATGAATTTCAAAAGCCTTCAGTGAAATTTTCAGTGTCTTTAAAGCGTTTCCTCTGGCCACCTTGGGAGCGTTTACCACAACGCAGTTCGCTGTAAAAAATTCGTTTAGGGAGCCTGTGATCTGGCATGCGAGTCAAGTGACCAGCCCAGCGAATCTGATTCTTCATCATTAGAGTGTGGATACTGGGCATGGATGCTCTTTCTAGGACTTCAGTGTCTGGAATCTTGTCTTGCCATTTAATCTTCAGTAGCTTCCTTAGGCAGACTGTGTGGAAGTGGTTTAATTTCCTAGCGTGTCGCTGATAAACAGTCCAGGTTCACAAGCACATAGCAGTGTGGATAATACAACTGCTTTGTAGACTTTTAGCTTTGTTTGCAGGCTTATTCCAGTTCTGTCCCATACATTCTTGTACAGTCCTGCCAAAGGCCACACTGGCCTTGGAGATTCTTGCATTCACTCGTCATCGATTGTGGCAGCTTGTGACAGGGTGCTGCCAAGATAGGTAAATTTGTCCACAACACTTAGTCTATGATCATTCACTTTGATATTCGGCACAGTATGATTATTCCCTCTGAGCAGAGATTGTACACAAAGAGGGGACGTGTAAAGGAGCAGAGATTGCACACAAAGAGAAAACGTGTAGAGAAGCATTGTACACAAAGTGGAGACGTGTATAGGAGCAGAGATTGTACATAACGATAAAGATGGGAGTGAGTGACGGGTGGTGGAGGAAAGAGACAGATAAATGACAACGAGAACAACTCAATAGTTACAGAAAACTAAGTTGGATGTTGAGATCTCGCGATGAGAACTGCCACACCTGGAGATGTGAAACATGACTCACCTCGTATTCCATGGTGGAGGTGGCGTACCTGGAGCCCGGAGCCGTGCAGGCGGGCTGGCAGATGGCTGCCTGGACACAGAACTGCTGACCGGTCGGACATGAGGTGACCCTGGAGGTCGTGGCCGTGCAGCTGCTGCACGAGTTGCTACTGTAGCAGTAGGTGCCGGAGGAGCAGGAGGGCTTGAGAAGCTGGTGGGATTAGATCAGGCGCGATTAGTAATCTAACCAGAATAATTCAGTCACAAATCATCAGATGCTCATGTGTTAAATAAACAGTGCTTCGCCGAGTTGTTGTCTCTTTCTCAACCAAATTGCTGCACTTCTCCTGAGAGCCTGGTTGTCCAAGTATCCTAGCACGCGGGTTTCCTTTTATATAGGGTAGCCAGTCATCACGGTTTTCCAGAAACTCCTGGGTTTAATGAAATTTTTTTTTTTTTTTAAATTACATCAAACAGTTTCTCTATTGTCAGTGAGTATAACTGTTTAATTTATAACGTACATTAAAAGCACACATTTTCAAGTAATAAGCTGCATTTCGGAAAATGAAAAGTAACTGATGGAATCAGTGATTTTCACTGAATGTTAGACAGAGGATGCATACAGAACCCGTGCTGCTGTGTGGCAGTCAATCATGGAACGTGAGTGAACACAGCAGCAAGGTCTTCGAAGCAACAGAGATGTGGTTCCTTGGACTGTCAGAGAAACTAACAGCGATTGGCTTGGAAGTCGCTAATGAAAGTAGAACATTATATACAAACAGACAAACAGCGATCGACTGGAAGACGCAACAATGTGTGGTTCTAACATACATGTCCCGGTCTATAGCGACAATATTAATGTGTGTACAATCTGTGGTTCTAACAAACACGTCCCCGTCTCTTATTTACAAGATCTGGCAAGCTACTTCATTCAGATAAAGGTACCCTCTCAAGTGGGGAGGAGGCACTTGCAGTTTCATTCTTGTGCTCAGGCTCTGCAGTATGCTGTTTACGCTGTCTTGTGATTGTCGTATTATATATGTGTCGTCCCTGGGGTGAGGGGAATCAACACCAACATTCTTTTAACCCCATATCATTATCTTGAGGCTCTCCCAGCTTTCTGTCCACAACACCCCGTCAGTCTCTGGATCACTCTCTCTCTCTCTCTCTCTCTCTCTCTCTCTCTCTCTCTCTCTCTCTCTCTCTCTCTCTCTCTTACTACTGAACCAAGCCCCCTCTCATTCTTTTCCAAAACACACTGCACAACACTTGCTCTAACAAAAACAACAAATTAGTTTAATAGAGAAAAGTGTCATGTATGTGCAAAGTTTATGTGTAGAATGTCTGTCGTATAATCTAGTGGGTATGTAGAGTCAGACCGAATAGCACAGGAGCAAAGTCTGTTTCATCATTGTACTGGCCACACCACAGCACCATATATGATGGACAGAAGACCTCATCCACATGATGTGTCTCTCAGGCCAAGTGTCGACTTCCTCCGATAGCTCTTGGACAATCCAGATGCTTGGTCATCAATAGTGGAAACAGTCCAATATTGACCATCAAGCTAACACACACAGTGTAACTACTCTGTTCATAAAAGTTCTGTGATCAGAGAATCCTAAAAATACTGTTACTGTCACTTTGGAAAACTAAATGGTAGTATTTATCTGTTCATAGGAATTCACCAATTGTAACACACACTGTTAATTGGTAATGATGGGAATTCACCAATTGTAACACACACTGTTAATTGGTAATGATGGGAATTCACCAATTGTAACACACACTGTTAATTGGTAATGATGGGAATTCACCAATTGTAACACACACTGTTAATTGGTAATGATGGGAATTCACCAATTGTAAACACACACTGTTAATTGGTAATGATGGGAATTCACCAATTGTAACACACACTGTTAATTGGCAATGATGGGAATTCACCAATTGTAACACACACTGTTAATCTTCCAGGTATCTATATCTACTAGTGTTCCTGGTACAGGTGTTATTGTCAGTGTCTTGATTTACTTTGATGTAAACTATCCCTCAGGAAACACACATATAATCATCGTTTCCTGCTCAGCAGAGGCCAGGTTCCTGCAGACCCTCTGGGTTATGGGCTCAGTGCAAAAGCCTCTTAGTAAACTCTGCCTTCAATGCTCGAGCCATGACTTTCTTCTAGTTGGTGGTACAATCTAGTGGAACCTGTTGAAGAGAGAACACACCTGGTGAGAGCAACCCGTTTCCGACCTTTATTAGGTGAGTGTAGGCCGACGGCAGCACTCAGATATATAACAGAGAACCAACCTGTGTCATAAGGCCGAGGAGCTCATCATATCGGTCTGAGTCATGGTAAGACAAGGAACGACTAGAGGAAAAGGGCAGAAACCTTTATACCCTACTGGAAGATCCTACCATTTGACATTTCCCCCATCCCCCCAACCATACTCAATCTCCCTAAATATTATCCCACTACATTGCCCTTAACTCACTGAGTTAAATGATATCTCACACCAGCTAGTTTAAGCTACGCGACAGGCTACTGTTGCCGACGCTCTTATAATACGTTATATCAACGCACATTACTACACTCGATTCCTAAGAATAATCTAAGTTAGATCTATTTAATTAATTAAATACCATATAGTTATTCCTGTTTGAGATGGAGACTATGAAATCACACACTGGATAGATGTCCGCCGATATAAATCAACAATAGACACTGTAGTCTCTCTCTAGAAACAAACTAGGAATATTGCACACGTCCGTAGCGTAGCGCTTCACAACTTTTGGTCGACTACCATCAAAGTTGTTTATCCAGACTCTTTTAATACTGGGTCTGAGTGACGTCACAAACTGTCTAGACACTAGACAGCCTAGAAGCTATTTTTCTCTCTCCGTTTCCGACTGGATGTAAACAACTGACTGGTTGACCCTTTCATCTGGGAATTTGTCTCCGGTACTTCAAAAAGTCTTACCGGTCTGTAATCTAGAGAATTCCTGTCCCCACAACAAAAGATCCTGCCGACCTACATCCAGACAGCCCGTTTACCATATCAAAGGATGGCTGCCGCCTGCAGACGTATGGCGTGATAGTCTTCCCTCGATCAACAACGCATTAAAGAATGCCGGCTGTTTGTAGACGTTTGGCGCGACATTCTGTCATCGATCGACCTCCAAGATTTTATGTGACAGTGATGTCTTCATCCTGCAATTAGTTTCCCTAATCGTCGTTGTGTCAGTGCTGCGGATGTGCGTGTATGTGTGTTAGTATGTGTGTGTTCATGTGTGTTTACTCCGTTTATCTCTTGCTACAGTGGTGGAGTGGCTTTCATACGCCTATGTCCACCTCTGCTTGAAGCAAACCTGGTCTCTGTCATTCCAAAGTCCAGGGGTGCTGGATCAGTCTTTGAGACCAGGGCGACAGACTTGGAATGTCCCGAGAGCATGTTATCTGTCCGTCCGCCCGTCCATCCGTCCATCTGTCTGTCTGTCTGTCTGTCTGTCTGTCTGTCTGTCTGTCTCAGTTCCACGAGAAAACACCAGCAATATGTGTGAACCCACCAACATCTGTAAGCTGGTCCCCGCCTGAGTGTCGAAGACCACCATCTCCCAGCCCAGGATCCTGCCCACGACAGAGAACTCGGCGGCGTGCAGGAGGTAGACAGCACTCTGGCCATCCCCGGCAGTGCTCACTTTATCGTTGACCGCAGGGCCAGCCAGGGACAGGGGCGGATCTGCAATGAAACACAAGAGTGGGTGTGAACTGCTGGACAACCCTCCAACATCGGGTTCACACAATGGTCTGTTGTCTCGTACTGATGGCTGGGGAAAGGGGGGGGGGGGAGGAATCCACTGTTACAGGACACCACTTGTCCTCAAATTCAGTGGCGGATTTGTGAAGGTACAAGTTGCACAGCGGTTATTCCACTTGAGTGTTGACCTGCTGACATGTGTACACGCCTCTCCACGGATGTGACATTGCAGTACTAGTCTTGATCTGCTGACATGTGTACACGCGTCTTCACAGATGTGGCATTGCAGTACCGATCTTGACCTGCCGACATGTGTACACGCGACTCCACGGATGTGACATTGCAGTACCGGTCTGGCATACCCTGTTGGCATCGGAGTATGAGAAAGGAAGGAGAGATCTGCAATAGTTTGGTGAAAGGTCGAGAAGACAGTATCTACACCAACCACATTCTGACAGATGCAAACGCTCTTCACTGCTCAAACAACACTGATAGACCACAGACATACTGATAAACAGAGACATATAATTAGACATAGGCAGAAACATAGTTAGAGACATAGACAGAGACAGAGACATAAACAGAGATAGTGACATAGAGACTGAGACAGTGACATGGAGACATAGACAGAGATAGTGACATAGAGACTGAGACAGTGACATGGAGACATAGACAGAGACAGAGACATAAACAGAGATAGTGACATAGAGACTGAGACAGTGACATGGAGACATAGACAGAGACAGAGACATACAGAAAATCATAGACAGAGACATACAGAAAATCATAGACAGAGACAGTGACATGGAGACATACAGAAAGTCTTAGACAGTGCCAAGTGCCGAATCTTCGTGTCTGTATGATGGATGACTACTCCAGACACAATTGGGCCACGTGTATACATCAATGCCCAATGTCCGACATCTTGGTATTTGTCTAGGTTTAATGTTTATAATGGGCTCGTACAAAACCTTTATCACTCTCAGATCTAGGATGCACACAACAGAAAAGTCAGTCGCGTCCTTAAACGATACAATCACCTTTATTGTTGAACAGTACTACACGGGGCTGCCATAGGCCGCCGGCTCCTACCGTTTCGAGTTCTGCATATGACCCGCACACCGTCTACCACAAATATACAATGTCTTGCTCATCTAATCGTCAGATGACTATCGTTGCTACATCTGATCTGTCTGACGATAATATAGTCTATCTATTACATGGGCTAATAGTTCAAGCATTACTCACACATAATTGGTACCCACAATCTCTGGTCACGGCGTGCCTCTGCCCGCCATTCTCGTTGACATCTCCTCACAACCGGGCGAAAATTTCTCGCCATCACTGTCTGGCGTTTGTGTTCATCAAGCGACCAGCTTCGGTGTGTTGCTCTCATCATTGTCATCGTTCACAATAGAAACAAGCTTTCACTCAACTGCATCTCAGATGTTTCCCATTCCTTTGAATCCTTCAAACACCTGAAACACTTTCACAACTCTTCAAAACAACCGTCTCTGCTCACGTCCCAGCGCCTTCTGGTACCCTTCTTTTCCGGTCTTCGCCTGGGCGCAGTCACGTGACCCAATAGCTTCGCCCAGTAATGTTACCGGTGTTCGCTTGCATTTTTGAACTGTGTGTCCATGACATCTCTCTAGTTTCTACGATTGGCACACTTGCTGTGTGTCCATGACATCTCTTCTAGTTTCTAACGATTGGCACACTTGCTGTGTGTCCATGACATCTCTCTAGTTTCTACGATTGGCACACTTGCTGTGTGTCCATGACATCTCTCTAGTTTCTACGATTGGCACACTTGCTGTGTGTCCATGACATCTCTCTAGTTTCTACGATTGGCACACTTGCTGTGTGTCCATGACATCTCTCTAGTTTCTACGATTGGCACACTTGCTGTGTGTCCATGACATCTCTCTAGTTTCTACGATTGGCAACACTTGCTGTGTGTCCATGACATCTCTCTAGTTTCTACGATTGGCACACTTGCTGTGTGTACATGACATCTCTCTAGTTTCTACGATTGGCACACTTGCTGTGTATCCATGACATCTCTCTAGTTTCTCACGATTGGCACACTTGCTGTGTGTCCATGAACATCTCTCTAGTTCTACTCTTGCACCTTGCTGTGTGTCTGACATCCTCTAGTTTCTACATTGGCAAACACTTGCTGTGTGTCCATGACATCTCTCTAGTTTCTACGATTGGGCACACTTGCTGTGTGTCCATGACATCTCTCTAGTTTCTACGATTGGCACACTTGCTGTGTGTCCATGACATCTCTCTAGTTTCTACGATTGGCACACTTGCTGTGTGTCCATGACATCTCTCTAGTTTCTACGATGGCACACTTGCTGTGTGTCCATGACATCTCTCTAGTTTCTACGATTGCACACTTGCTGTGTGTCCATGACATCTCTCTAGTTTCTACGATTGGCACACTTGCTGTGTGTCCATGACATCTCTCTAGTTCTACGATTGGCACACTTGCTGTGTGTCCATGACATCTCTCTAGTTTCCTACGATTGGCACACTTGCTGTGTGTCCCATGACATCTCTCTAGTTTCTACGATTGGCACATTGCTGTGTGTCCATGACATCTCTATAGTTTTCTACGATTGGCACACTTGCTGTGTGTCCATGACATCTCTCTAGTTTTCTACGATTGGCACACTTGCTGTGTGTCCATGACATCTCTCTAGTTTCTACGATTGGCACACTTGCTGTGTGTCCATGACATCTCTATGTTTTCTACGATTGGCACACTTGATTGATTGTGTCCATGTACATCTCTCTAGTTTTCTACGTTGGCACACTTGCTGTGTGTCCATGAAATCTCTATAGTTTCTACGATTGGCACACTTGGCTCGTGTGTCCCATGACATCATCTCTAGTTTCTACGGATTGGCCCACACTTGCTGTGGTCCATGACATCTCTATAGTTTCTACGATTGGCACACTGCTGTGTGCTCCATGAAACTCTCTAGTTTCTACGATGGCACACTTGCTTGTGTGTCCATGACTCTCTCTAGTTTCTACGATTGGCCCACATCTTGTGTGGTGTCCATGAATCTCTCTAGTTTCTACGATGGGCACACTTGATGTGTGTCCATGACATCTCTCTAGTTTTCGACGATGGCACACTGGCTGTGTCGTCCATGACATCTCTCTAGTTTCTACGATTGGCACACTTGCGTGTGTGTCCATGACATCTCTCTAGTTTCTACGATTGGCACACTTGCTGTGTGTCCATGACATCTCTCTAGTTTCTACGATTGGCACACTTGCTGTGTGTCCATGACATCTCTCTAGTTTCTACGATTGGCACACTTGCTGTGTGTCCATGACATCTCTCTAGTTTCTACGATTGGCACACTTGCTGTGTGTCCTGACATCTCTCTCTATTTTCTTCTTCTACGATTGGCACACTTGCTGGTGTGTCCATGACATCTCTCTAGTTTCTACGATGGCACACTTGCTGTGTGTCCCATGACATCTCCTCTAGTTTCCTACGATTGGCACACATGTGCTGTGTGTCCCATGACATCTCTCTAGTTTCTTCTACGATTGGCACCACTTGCTGTGTGTCCATGACATCTCTCTATAGTTTCTACGATTTGGCACACATGCTGTGTTGTCCATGGACATCTCTCTAGTTTCTACGATTGGCACACTTGCTGTGTGTCCATGACATCTCTCTAGTTTCTACGATTGGGCACACTTGCTGTGTGTCCATGACATCTCTCTAGTTTCTACGATTGGCCACACTTGCGTGTGTCATGACATCTCCGAGTACGATGGCAATCGCGTGGCCATGACATCTCTCAGTTTCTACGATTGCCACACTGCTGTGTGCGAAGACATTCTCTTCTAGGTTTCTACGATAGGCCACACTGCTGTGGTCCATGACACTTCTTAGTTTCTACGATTGACACACTTGCTGTGTGTCCATGATCTTGGAATCTCTCTAGTTTCTACGATTGACACACTTGCTGTGTGTCCATGACATCTCTCTAGTTTCTACGATTGACCACACTTGCTTGTGTGTCCATGACATCTCTCTAGTTTCTTACGATTGGACACACTTGCTGTGTGTCCATGAACATCTCCTCTAGTTTCTACGATTGACACACTTGCTGTGTTGTCCCATGACATCTCTCTAGTTTCTACGATTGACACACTTGCTGTGTGTCCATGACATCTCGCTAGTTTCTACGATTGACACACTTGCTGTGTGTCCATGACATCTCTCTAGTTTCTACGATTGGACACACTTGCTGTGTGTCCATGACATCTCTCTAGTTTCTACGATTGACACACTTGCTGTGTGTCCATGACATCTCTCTAGTTTCTACGATTGAGCACACTTGCTGTGTGTCCATGACATCTCTCTAGTTTCTACGATTGACACACTTGCTGTGTGTCCATGACATCTCTCTAGTTTTCTACGATGGCACCACTTGCTGTGTGTCCATGACATCTCTCTAGTTTCTACGATTGGCACACTTGCTGTGTGTCCATGACATCTCTCTAGTTTCTACGATTGGCACACTTGCTGTGTGCCATGACATCTCTCTAGTTTCTACGATTGGCACACTTGCTGTGTGTCCATGACATCTCTCTAGTTTCTACGATTGGCACACTTGCTGTGTGTCCATGACATCTCTCTAGTTTCTACGATTGGCACAACTTGCTGTGTGTCCATGACATCTCTCTAGTTCTAACGATTGGCACACTTGCTGGTGTCCATTGACATCTCTCTAGTTCTACGATTGGCACACTTGCTGTGTGTCCATGACATCTCTCTAGTTTCTTACGATTGGCACACTTGCTGTGTGTCCATGACATCTCTCTAGTTTCTACGATTGGCACACTTGCTGTGTGTCCATGACATCTCTCTAGTTTCTACGATTGGCACACTTGCTGTGTGTCCATGACATCTCTCTAGTTCTACGATTGGCACACTTGCTGTGTGTCCATGACATCTCTCTAGTTTCTACGATTGGCACACTTGCTGTGTGTCCATGACATCTCTCTAGTTTCTACGATTGGCACACTTGCTGTGTGTCCATGACATCTCTCTAGTTTCTACGATTGGCACACTTGCTGTGTGTCCATGACATCTCTCTAGTTTCTTACGATTTGGAACACTTGCTGTGTGTCCATGACATCTCTCTAGTTTCTACGATTGGCACACTTGCTGTGTGTCCATGACATCTCTCTAGTTTTCTACGATTGGCACACTTGCTGTGTATCCATGACCATCTCTCTAGTTTCTACGATTGGCACACTTGCTGTGTGTCCATGACATCTCTCTAGTTTCTACGATTGGCACACTTGCTGTGTGTCCATGACATCTCTCTAGTTTCTACGATTGGCACACTTGCTGTGTATCCATGACATCTCTCTAGTTTCTACGATTGGCACACTTGCTGTGTGTCCATGACATCTCTCTAGTTTCTACGATTGGCACACTTGCTGTGTATCCATCTCATGGCAGACAGAGACATACAGAAAGACCTAGACAGATACACAGACAGGGACATACAGAAAGTCATAGACAGATACACAGACAGAAACATACATAAACACATAGACAGAGACATACAGAAAGACATAGACAGAGACAGAGACATACAGAAAGACATAGACAGAGACATACAGAAAGACATAGACAGAGACATAGACAGAGACAGAGACATACAGAAAGACATAGACATAGACAGAGATATACAGAAAGACATAGACATAGACAGAGACATACAGAAAGACATAGACAGAGACAGAGACATACAGAAAGACATAGACAGAGACATACAGAAAGACATAGACAGAGACATACAGAAAGACATAGACATAGACAGAGACATACAGAAAGACATAGACATAGACAGAGACAGAGACATACAGAAAGACATAGACAGAGACATACAGAAAGACATAGACATAGACAGAGACAGAGACATACAGAAAGACATAGACAGAGACAGAGACATACAGAAAGACATAGACAGAGACATACAGAAAGACATAGACAGAGACATAGACAGAGACATCCAGAAAGACTGAAATGACCAGAAGGTAAAAGACACTGAAACCAATAAGCTCACCATTCAATAGATAAGGTCAAGGACATGGTGTGGCCTGTAACGGCCAAGGGTCATGGCTGGAGCCGGCCCAGACCGTGCAGGTACAGACCCCTCTCTGGAACGTGCCGACACGGGGTCGCACTGGATCTCCACCGGCCCCGGGGGAGCATCGGCTCGGACTGTGGTCGCCGCTACCTGGTCCTGCAAGTACATGTCTAGGTCACACACCCACAGACACTGCCTCGGATGTGTCAGCGATTACAGACTTCAGGCACACTACACCACAGTTTTGTGTTTAAATAATAATGCCAGATCCATACTTCTCCTCTTTGCCTTGTACATTTCAGAGACTGTGACGAAACGCCTTAGCAATATCAGGAAATAACTCTCATTCCACAAGACAAGAATATAAGTCCGCAAGAAACTCAAGAGGATGAAAAGATAAAAAACTAAAACGTCACTAGGCTGCTGAGCGCGTACAGTTGTACGACGCGATTGTGCGCCAGTAGAGCCGTCGCACAAAGCGAACTGTCGGCTTTTTATCAAGGGGGCAAAAATCTCAGTTCGTGACCACCACTGCAGCAGAGGAAGAGAACGTAGAGGTGTGACATTCCTGCTTGATAAAATGCCAAAAGCCACTGGTTAACAGTTAACTAAGTCCTGACTGAGATAAGAATTTCTGCCTAACTTACCAACCGATGGTCGTAGGAGGCCACATGCCCAACACCTTTTTTGCAACACGGAGATAACATCAGTTGAAATGCTGTTAAACAGGGAAACCATGAGTGTAACAGCAGATTGGAATGTATCTAACCGTATTTCCGAAGCACATTGATGCAGTCAAAATTGATTGACAGGTGAAACTACAGTCCCTGATTAAAGTAGACAAGCAGTTAAAGAAAACTTGACAGAGGGTCATAAGTGAAAAAGAGAAGGGAAAAGACGAAAATTACGTCATGGACGACAGCAGTATTTAACTTACGGGCATTTCCAACAAACAATCAGAGGCCAGCACAGATAGCATACCAGGGAAACCGCTATTATCTGGTGAGATATTACCATCTCGTTCTGTCCGACTTCAGTCAACAGTCAAGTGGCTGAATGTCCTAGCTATAATGTCAGCTCTTATAAGGGTCACGGACAGTCGGCAATGCACGCATATAACGGAGCGGCTGATCCTCGTGTAAGGATCCACTGGGAATCCTTCAAGGTGAATGTGCTACGCGTCTCACTGGGCAGCCTGATGACCAATGAGTCTTCTTCAGGGGACACTTGCAAGTTCAGTAAATAATTTCTACATGGACATGCCATTTGTTCATACAACATACTCTCATTGCATACCACCTTCGTGGCGAAGTGGTCGAGCCGTCCGACTCGGGCTCTGAAGGTTGTGGGTTCGATTCCGGTCCGCGTCCTTCGGTTCACGAGTTAAATTTTTCGGAGACTGCTGTGGGCCGTCGCTATGGCTACGGAGTTCGTGCTTTGTGCGACGCTTTCCGCGCTGCGGAAAGAGACCGGGCCATATGGGATAAACCCGGATAGACCCTGTCGACTTTTAAGCGACTTTTTTTTATACCACCAGCATCTAAAACAGCAAATAGTATCAAAACCATCATCATCATATGAATGTTATGAAAAGTAAATAAACACAGTGGTGATTTGTTGAAACTCATAGTTCTTCCATATTTCAAACTGAATGTAAATGTTTGTGTAGCTTCAGTGAGTGCAGACAATTTTAAAACACAGTGGGGAAGTAATTATATCTTTCCAGGAGGGGATAAGCGAGAGAGATAACTTGCCTATGCAACTCTTCTGCAACAAACATAATCTGCATACGTAAATTTCTCTTTCTCACGCCTGGGAGTATCAAGAGCAGCCACATCTATCTTTTCAACGAGCCATTTCTTGGCTGTTTGCTTGAGTATCCAGGGACTATTTTTTCAATCAGCATACAAGAGACATGTCTTCTGAGTTTTCTCTCGGAGATCTGGAGCGTAATGGATCTGAACCTGCACCCAGAACTAAACACCAGTGTGAGGAAATAGGACTTCTGACAGTAACTGATCACATGGACATCAAGTGGAGGACTCTTGTTGACATCATACAATTGTAACGGACTGGCGTTCTCTGTGTGATGTGTGATGTGTGATGCGTGATGTCTGATGTGTGATGCGTGATGTCTGATATGTGATGTGTGATGTGTGATGTGCTTAACATCAAGCCAACCGATTCTACTTGCCAGAAGATTTCCAGGTGCCTAATTTAGGTTGGGTCACGTGAGAACCAGATCAGTAGGGGGAATCTCCACCCTGAACACAGTACCACCGAGTCGGAGGGCAAGCGCACACCAGGGAACTGCTTCACCACTGGGTGTGTCGGGGCTGCTCCCGCGACCTGGTTTAGAGTAGTGAGCTTAACCAGGCAAGTGAAACAACTACCGGTAGAGCAGTTCAGAACCTGGTCGCTCATGGTGTGCACATCTGTTTCCGTCTCTCAAACTGCGTTCTGCCGAACCGCAGGGTCGGCCAACTAGATTGTGTGGGATCTGCCAGCTAGATTGTGTGGGGTCTGTCTGCTGGATTGTGTTGGTTCCACGAGCTGGAACTGTGTGGATTCCTCAAGGTTATTAACTCCAGAATTAACATGCAACATAGCCACCCTACCACCTGCACCTGAATGTTTGCCTTAACTTCTTGCTTCGCTAGCCTGAATGTTTGGCTAACTGTTTACCTCTTCAGCCTGAATGTTTGCCTAACTGTTTACCTCGTCAGCCTGAATGTTTGCCTAACTGCTTGCCTCGCCAGCCTGAATGTTTGCCGAACTGCTTGCATTGCCAGCCTGAATATTTGCCTAACTGTTTACCTCGCCAGCCTGAATGTTTGCCTAACTGTTTACCTCGCCAGCCTGAATGTTTGCCTAACTGCTTGCCTCGCCAACGTGAATGTTTGTCTAATTGCTAGCCTAACTCTTCCCTTGCCAGCCTGAATGCCAGCCTAACTGCCAGCCTAAATCATCTCTTGTCAGCTTGTATGCTAGCCTAACTACATGCCTAACTGCTTGCCTCGCCACCCTGTCTGATTGCCTAACTGCACGCCTACCACAGCCAGAATGTATGCCTAACTGCGTGTCTACACCATCCTGTCTACTTGCTTACCTACAAGTCTACACTTGTCTGCTGAAGAATGGTTAGGCAGCCAAAATGAGTCATCTAAAGGCGTTGAAAGAGGCAAAGACATGTCTATGTGTCTGCTGACTAAGTTTGTTTGTCTATATGTATGTCTCTTTATATAAGTCTGTCTGTCTATATGTATGTCTATATGTATGTATGTCTGTGAAAATGCTGTCTAATAGTCTGCGTATCTACATGTCCGTGTATGTCACATAGGTTTTGTTTTTCCAATGTCCAAGGTGAGCAGGTCAGCTTGAGCCTATGTGTGTAGAATCTGTCGCCGGGAGACGGCTCTCTGTCTCTCTCTCTCTCTCTCTCTCTCTCTCTCTCTCTCTCTCTCTCTCTCTCTCTCTCTCTCACTGTGTGTGTGTGTGTGTGTGATTGTGTGTGTGTGTGAGATAGGGAGGGAGGGAGAGACAGAGATAAAGAGAGAGAGAGAAGAAGAGAGAGGTCAGACAGGCTCACCTGCAAGGTCTTGTTATAGTGGTCAGACAGACTCACCTGCAAGGTCTTGTTATAGTGGTCAGACAGACTCACCTGCAAGGTCTTGTTATAGTGGTCAGACAGGCTCACCTGCAAGGTCTTGTTATAGTGGTCAGACATGCTCACCTGCAAGGTCTTGTTATAGTGGTCAGACAGGCTCACCTGCAAGGTGTTGTTATAGTGGTCAGACAGACTCACCTGCAAGGTCTTGTTATAGTGGTCAGACAGACTCACCTGCAAGGTCTTGTTATAGTGGTCAGACAGACTCACCTGCAAGGTCTTGTTATAGTGGTCAGACAGGCTCACCTGCAAGGTCTTGTTATAGTGGTCAGACAGACTCACCTGCAAGGTCTTGTTATAGTGGTCAGACATGCTCACCTGCAAGGTCTTGTTATAGTGGTCAGACAGGCTCACCTGCAAGGTGTTGTTATAGTGGTCAGACAGGCTCACCTGCAAGGTGTTGTTATAGTGGTCAGACAGGCTCACCTGCAAGGTGTTGTTATAGTGGTCAGACAGGCTCACCTGCAAGGTCTTGTTATAGTGGTCAGACAGGCTCACCTGCAAGGTGTTGTTATAGTGGTCAGACAGGCTCACCTGCAAGGTGTTGTTATAGTGGTCAGACAGGCTCACCTGCAAGGTGTTGTTATAGTGGTCAGACAGGCTCACCTGCAAGGTGTTGTTATAGTGGTTAGACAGGCTCACCTGCAAGGTGTTGTTATAGTGGTCAGACAGGCTCACCTGCAAAGGTGTTGTTATAGTGGTCAGACAGGCTCACCTGCAAGGTGTTGTTATAGTGGTCAGACAGGCTCACCTGCAAGGTCTTGTTATAGGTGGTCAGACAGGCTCACCTGCAAGGTCTTGTTATAGTGGTCAGACAGACTCACCTGCAAGGTCTTGTTATAGTGGTCAGACAGGCTCACCTGCAAGGTCTTGTTATAGTGGTCAGACAGACTCACCTGCAAGGTCTTGTTATAGTGGTCAGACAGGCTCACCTGCAAGGTCTTGTTATAGTGGTCAGACAGACTCACCTGCAAGGTCTTGTTATAGTGGTCAGACAGACTCACCTGCAAGGTCTTGTTATAGTGGTCAGACAGGCTCACCTGCAAGGTCTTGTTATAGTGGTCAGACAGACTCACCTGCAAGGTGTTGTTGAGGTCGGTGGCGTAGACCAGGATGGTGTACTCCCCGGGCGTGTAGTAGGCGGTGGTCAGCATGGTGCTGGCGTTGGGGCTGGTGGTGGCGCTGCCGTCGTCGTAGTCGAACCTGTAGATGACGTCATTGCCGCTGCTGATGCTGACATCCAAGCTGACAGGTTGGCCAACTCTGGGGACAGTCAGTGATTGACACCTGTCAGTGAGAACACCTGGCAAGGGCTGACAACATTGACACGTGTCAGTGAGAACACCTGGCAAGGGCTGACAATATTGACACCTGTCAGTGAGAACACCTGGCAAGGGCTGACAACATTGACACGTGTCAGTGAGAACACCTGGCAAGGGCTGACAATATTGACACCTGTCAGTGAGAACACCTGGCAAGGGCTGACAACATTGACACCTGTCAGTGAGAACACCTGGCAAGGGCTGACAATATTGACACCTGTCAGTGAGAACACCTGGCAAGGGCTGACAATATTGACACCTGTCAGTGAGAACACCTGGCAAGGATCTTAGCCAAAAAGTTATCTCCATCTGCATTCAGAAGTATTTACTTTCCTTTGAATTGGTGATCGTTTGTGAGACTTCGAGAGTTTTTATAGGTGCATTTGCACTACTATTGCTGAGTGACAGCTGTAAAGCCAATTGTTGTGTAGTGATTCGCCTGTCAGTAATAATAATGCCTTCACTGCATTTCAACATTTCTTCATTGGTGGCTGTCGGCAGGACGTCCACGGCACTGCCGATCAAGCAGCTCCGTATCTCCACTTCTTGATTCTTTGATTCTCTGAACCAGCGACCTGACTGTACTCCTCGTCGACTGCAAAACTTCCACACAATCTCACTAGACGCTTGTGAATGTTCACAACAGTGTCCTTCTCTGCCACAAGAAATTCTATCACAATTCGCTGCTAATAACGCAAGTTGCTTAAGGCCCCATTTCAACGGTTTAGGGTAATCATAATATTTGCTCGGTTGGGTTGAAATTTGGTGCACACAACAATCGACACATGCCATATTTGAAGTTTGTACAATTTCATGCTTCAATCTTCATTATAAGCTGAGAAAAACGATTTGTTGCGTTACTTTCTGAACGACTATCGTAGAATCAAGGGCTACAGCTATGCGGACAGCACATAGAATAAACAGCTTCAACCATGTGAACAACATGTGAAATCAACAACTTTAACTATGTGAACAACATGTGAAATCAACATCTTCAACTCCCTAAATCGCCTAATGACAAATAAGGAACAGCGGTCATGGTCCGGGATAGAGGTAGTAGATCAGAGACTCGACCCTCTCTCCCTCTAGAGCACTAGGACAGACGAGAGGTAGTAGATTAGACTCGACCCTCTCTCCCTCTAGAGCACTAGGACAGACGAGAGGTAGTAGATTAGACTCGACCCTCTCTCCCTCTAGAGCACTAGGACAGACGAGAGGTAGTAGATTAGACTCGACCCTCTCTCCCTCTAGAGCACTAGGACAGACGAGAGGTAGTAGATTAGACTCGACCCTCTCTCCTCTAGAGCTCTAGGACAGACGAGAGGTAGTAGATTAGACTCGACCCTCTCTCCCTCTAGAGCACTAGGACAGACGAGAGGTAGTAGATTAGACTCGACCCTCTCTCCCTCTAGAGCACTAGGTCAGACGAGAGGTAGTAGATTAGACTCGACCCTCTCTCCCTCTAGAGCACTAGGACAGACGAGAGGTAGTAGATTAGACTCGACCCTCTCTCCCTCTAGAGCACTAGGACAGACGAGAGGTAGTAGATTAGACTCGACCCTCTCTCCCTCTAGAGCACTAGGACAGACGAGAGGTAGTAGATTAGACTCGACCCTCTCTCCCTCTATAGCACTAGGACAGACGAGAGGTAGTAGATTAGACTCGACCCTCTCTCCCTCTAGAGCACTAGGACAGACGAGAGGTAGTAGATTAGACTCGACCCTCTCTCCCTCTAGAGCACTAGGACAGACGAGAGGTAGTACATTAGACTCGACCCTCTCTCCCTCTAGAGCACTAGGACAGACGAGAGGTAGTAGATTAGACTCGACCCACTCTCCCTCTAGAGCACTAGGACAGACGAGAGGTAGTAGATTAGACTCGACCCACTCTCCCTCTAGAGCACTAGGACAGTTGAAAGGTAGTAGATTAGACTCGACCCTCTCTCCCTCTAGAGCACTAGGACAGTTGAAATGTAGTAGATTAGACTCGACCCTATCTCCCTCTGTGCTCACGACCCCGCACGAACTTCCTCTAAAGCAGTCGGTACTCACGGGATGATGGTGCCTTCAGCATCCGACTTGAGGCTCAGTCCAGTGATGGCGATCGTGGCCGAGAAGACGCTGACATGTAAGGCTCCGCCACAACTCTGGGTCGGGTCGCCCGCACACTTGGTGTCGCACTCGCTGTCAGCAACTTTACTGGCTGTCGGAAGCTGGTTGGCGCAGTAGCAAAACTTGCCTGTTGATTGGATAGTTACATCTACATTCAAATGACTGTTCTTGCATTTTGATTGGTTAATATTAATGACCGCCCACGCTTTCCGGCATGGCACATAATTGATTGATTGAATATTAGTCAAGTAGCACAACCAGCCTGTTAATTGGTTAGTTATATCTACAGTCAAGTGGCAATACTTGCATGTTGATTGGGTAACAATAGTCAGTAGCAGAGCATGCTTGTTGATTGGTTAGTTACATCTACAGTCAAATAGCAGAGCATGCTTGTTGATTGGTTAGTTATATCTACAGTCAAATAGCAGAGCATGGTTGTTGATTGGTTAGTTACATCTACAGTCAAATAGCAGAGCATGGTTGTTGATTAGTTAGTTACATCTACAGTCAAATAGAGGAGCATGCTTGTTGATTGGTTAGTTAGATCTACAGTCAAGTAGCAAAACTAGCCTGTTGATTGGTTAGTTACAAATACAGTCAAGCAGCAGAGCACGCTTGTTGATTGGTTAGTTACATCTACAGTCAAGCAGCTATGCGTGGTGTCCTTTAGTCTTACAACTTCACTCATCGTGTGCCATGCCGGTAACCGTTACCGGTCATCATTCGCCATCTCACTAGATCACCACAGACGTGTATCAGCTCTGTGTTCTTGTTTATCCAGGTATTTACTTCTCTGCCTTCCCCTTGTTCTCTTCCCCTCGATCTTGCCAGTTGTCACCAAGTTCTCCATTTCATTTCTTCTCATAACGTGACCACAACATTCTGACTGTCTATGTCTAATATAATAAAAGGTTTACGATCTTCATTTGTTTCTTGCAGGACTTGCTCATTAGTTTTATTGTCTGTCCATGGTATTCTTTGCATTTTCCTCAGAAACTACGTTTCCACAGCCATCAGAAGTTTTTCAGCCTGACTGCTCATTGTCCAAGCTTCACGTCCATACAAAAGTACAGGTTCTATGTAGCACTTCAACACTCTTTTTCTCGTTTCAATTGACATCTTTTTATTGGTCAGAATGTTTTTCATCGTGCAAAAGGCAACATACGCCATGGCTTACAACTACTCCCGTCTTACTTACCTACCTGTCCATTTACCCTCTAACTTACCTACCTGTCCATGTACATCACTAACTTACCTGCCTGTCCATGTACCCTCTAACTTACCTACCAGTCCATGTACCCCTCTAACTTACCTACCAGTCCATGTACCGTCTAACTTATCTACCTGTCCATATACCCTCTAACTTACCCACCTCTCCAAGTACCCTCTAACTGACCCACCTCTCCAAGTACCCTCTAACTTACCCACCTCTCCAAGTACCCTCTAACTGACCCACCTCTCCAAGTACCCTCTACCTTACCCACCTGTCCATGTACCCTCTAACTGACCCACCTCTCCATGTACACTCTAACTTACCCACCTCTCTAAGTACCCTCTAACTGACCCACCTCTCCAAGTACTCTCTAACTGACCCACCTCTCCAAGTACCCTCTAACTTAAGCACCTCTCAAAGTACCCTCTAACTGACACACCTCTCCAAGTACCCTCTAACTGACCCACCTCTCCAAGTACCCTCTAACTGACCCACCTCTTCAAGTACCCTCTAACTGACCCACCTCTCCAAGTACCCTCTAACTGACCCACCTCTCCAAGTACCCTCTAACTTACCCACCTCTCCAAGTACCCTCTAACTGACCCACCTCTCCAAGTACCCTCTAACTTACCCACCTCTCCAAGTACCCTCTAACTGACCCACTTCTCCAAGTACCCTCTAACTGACCCACCTGTCCATGTACCCTCTAACTGACCCACCTCTCCAAGTACCGTCTAACTTACCCACCTCTCCAAGTACCCTCTAACTGACCCACCTCTCCAAGTACCCTCTAACTTACCCACCTCTTCAAGTACCCTCTAACTGACCCACCTCTCCAAGTACCCTCTAACTTACCCACCTGTCCATGTACCCTCTAACTGACCCACCTCTCCATGTACACTCTAACTTACCCACCTCTCCAAGTACCCTCTAACTTACCCACCTCTCCAAGTACCCTCTAACGGACCCACCTCTCCAAGTACCCTCTAACTTACCCACCTCTCCAAGTACCCTCTAACTTACCCACCCCTCCAAGTACCCTCTAACTGACCCACCTCTCCAAGTACCCTCTAACTTACCCACCTCTCCAAGTACCCTCTAACTGACCCACCTCTCCAAGTACCCTCTAACTTACCCACCTCTCCAAGTACCCTCTAACTGACCCACCTCTCCAAGTACCCTCTAACTTACCCACCTCTCCAAGTACCCTCTAACTTACCCACCTCTCCAAGTACCCTCTAACTGACCCACCTGTCCATGTACCCTCTAACTTACCACCTCTCCAAGTACCCTCTAACTGACACACCTCTCCAAGTACCCTCTAACTGACCCACCTCTCCAAGTACCCTCTAACTGACCCACCTCTCCAAGTACCCTCGAATTGACCCACCTCTCCAAGTACCCTCTAACTTACCCACCTCTCCAAGTACCCTCTAACTTACCCACCTCTCCAAGTACCCTCTAACTGACCCACCTCTCCAAGTACCCGCTAACTTACCCACCTCTCCAAGTACCCTCTAACTGACCCACCTCTCCAAGTACAATCTAACTTACCCACCTGTCCATGTACCCTCTAACTGACCCACCTGTCCATGTACCCTCTAACTGACCCACCTGTCCATGTACCCTCTAACTTACCTACCTGTCCATGTACTCCTCTAACTTACCTACCTGTCCATGTACCCTCTAACTTACCTACCTGTCCACGTACCCTCTAATCTACCTACCTGTCCATGTACTCCTCTAACTTACCTACCTGTCCATGTACCCTCTAACTTACCTACCTGTCCATGTACTCCTCTGACTTACCAACCTGTCCATGTATCCTCTAACTTACCTACCTGTCTATGTACCCTCTAACTTACCTACCTGTCCATGTATCCTCTAACTTACCACCTCTCCAAGTACCCTCTAACTGACACACCTCTCCAAGTACCCTCTAACTTACCCACCTCTCCAAGTACCCTCTAACTGACCCACCTCTCCAAGTACCCTCTAACTTACCCACCTGTCCATGTACCCTCTAACTGACCCACCTCTCCATGTACACTCTAACTTACCCACCTCTCCAAGTACCCTCTAACTGACCCACCTCTCCAAGTACTCTCTAACTGACCCACCTCTCCAAGTACCCTCTAACGTACCCACCTCTCAAAGTACCCTCTAACTGACACACCTCTCCAAGTACCCTCTAACTGACCCACCTCTCCAAGTACCCTCTAACTGACCCACCTCTCCAAGTACCCTCTAACTGACCCACTTCTTCAAGTACCCTCTAACTGACCCACCTCTCCAAGTACCCTCTAACTGACCCACCTCTCCAAGTACCCTCTAACTGACCCACCTCTCCAAGTACCCTCTAACTGACCCACCTCTCCAAGTACCCTCTAACTTACCCACCTCTCCAAGTACCCTCTAACTGACCCACTTCTCCAAGTACCCTCTAACTGACCCACCTGTCCATGTACCCTCTAACTGACCCACCTCTCCAAGTACCGTCTAACTTACCTACCTCTCCAAGTACCCTCGAATTGACCCACCTCTCCAAGTACCCTCTAACTTACCCACCTCTCCAAGTACCCTCTAACTTACCCACCTCTCCAAGTACCCTCTAACTGACCCACCTCTCCAAGTACCCGCTAACTTACCCACCTCTCCAAGTACCCTCTAACTGACCCACCTCTCCAAGTACCCTCTAACTTACCCACCTGTCCATGTACCCTCTAACTGACCCACCTGTTCATGTACCCTCTAACTGACCCACCTGTCCATGTACCCTCTAACTTACCTACCTGTCCATGTACTCCTCTAACTTACCTACATGTCCATGTACCCTCTAACTTACCTACCTGTCCACGTACCCTCTAATCTACCTACCTGTCCATGTACTCCTCTAACTTACCTACCTGTCCATGTACCCTCTAACTTACCTACCTGTCCATGTACTCCTCTAACTTACCAACCTGTCCATGTATCCTCTAACTTACCTACCTGTCTTTGTACCCTCTAACTTACCTACCTGTCCATGTATCCTCTAACTTACCACCTCTCCAAGTACCCTCTAACTGACACACCTCTCCAAGTACCCTCTAACTTACCCACCTCTCCAAGTACCCTCTAACTGACCCACCTCTCCAAGTACCCTCTAACTTACCCACCTGTCCATGTACCCTCTAACTGACCCACCTCTCCATGTACACTCTAACTTACCCACCTCTCCAAGTACCCTCTAACTGACCCACCTCTCCAAGTACTCTCTAACTGACCCACCTCTCCAAGTACCCTCTAACTTACCCACCTCTCAAAGTACCCTCTAACTGACACACCTCTCCAAGTACCCTCTAACTGACCCACCTCTCCAAGTACCCTCTAACTGACCCACCTCTTTAAGTACCCTCTAACTGACCCACCTCTCCAAGTACCCTCTAACTGACCCACCTCTCCAAGTACCCTCTAACTTACCCACCTCTCCAAGTACCCTCTAACTGACCCACCTCTCCAAGTACCCTCGAATTGACCCACCTCTCCAAGTACCCTCTAACTTACCCACCTCTCCAAGTACCCTCTAACTTACCCACCTCTCCAAGTACCCTCTAACTTACCCACCTCTCCAAGTACCCGCTAACTTACCCACCTCTCCAAGTACCCTCTAACTGACCCACCTCTCCAAGTACCCTCTAACTTACCCACCTGTCCATGTACCCTCTAACTGACCCACTTGTCCATGTACCCTCTAACTGACCCACCTGTCCATGTACCCTCTAACTTACTTACCTGTCCATGTACTCCTCTAACTTACCTACCTGTCCATGTACCCTCTAACTTACCTACCTGTCCACGTACCCTCTAATCTACCTACCTGTCCATGTACTCCTCTAACTTACCTACCTGTCCATGTACCCTCTAACTTACCTACCTGTCCATGTACTCCTCTAACTTACCAACCTGTCCATGTATCCTCTAACTTACCTACCTGTCTATGTACCCTCTAACTTACCTACCTGTCCATGTATCCTCTAACTTACCACCTCTCCAAGTACCCTCTAACTGACACACCTCTCCAAGTACCCTCTAACTGACCCACCTCTCCAAGTACCCTCTAACTGACCCACCTCTCCAAGTACCCTCGAACTGACCCACCTCTCCAAGTACCCGCTAACTTACCCACCTGTCCATGTACCCTCTAACTGACCCACCTCTCCAAGTACCCGCTAACTTACCCACCTCTCCAAGTACCCTCTAACTGACCCACCTCTCCAAGTACCCTCTAACTTACCCACCTGTCCATGTACCCTCTAACTGACCCACATGTCCATGTACCCTCTAACTGACCCACCTGTCCATGTACCCTCTAACTTACCTACCTATCCATGTACTCCTCTAACTTACCTACCTGTCTATGTACCCTCTAACTTACCTACCTGTGCATGTACCCTCTAACTGACCCACCTGTCCATGTACTCCTCTAACTTACCTACCTGTCCATGTACCTCTCTAACCGACCCACCTGTCCATGTACCCCTCTAACTTACCTACCTGTCCATGTACCCCTCTAACTGACCTACCTGTCCATGTACCCCTTTAACTTACCCACCTCTCCATGTACCCCTCTAACTGACCCACCTGTCCATGTACTCTCTAACTGACCCACCTATCCATGTACCCCTCTAGCTTACCTACCTGTCCATGTATCCCTCTAACTTACCTACCTGTCCATGTATCTCTAACTAACCTACCTGTCCATGTACCCTCTAACTGACCAACCTGTCCATGTACCGTCTAACTGACCCACCTGCCCCTGTACCCCTCTAACTGACCCACCTGCCCCTGTACACATCTAACTGACCAACCTGTCCATGTACCCCTCTAACTGACCCACCTGCCCCTGTACCCCTCTAACTGACCAACCTGTCCATGTAACCCTCTAACTGACCAACCTGTCCATGTACCCCTCTAACTGACCAACCTGTCCATGTACCCCTCTAACTGACCCACCTGTCCATGTACCCTTCTAACTGACCCACCTGCCCATGTACCCCTCTAACTACCCGGCTCACCTGACGTAATGCCTGCATACTGAAAGGAGAACATGCCACAGCTGGTGGCGCACATCAGGACTGTCATGAGCTCCGGGTTGTAGCCGCCTGGGTTTACGGAGAAGTGCCGGCGTCTGACTGATTCCGTGTAGCAACCTTGGTAGGCCGCTGTGGACATAGAAACTATCTTGTAAAAAACTTGGTATGCTGCAGTAGACATAGAAACTACAACAACCTTGGTAGGCTACTATAGACATAGAAACTATAACAACCTGGGTAGGCTACTATAGACATAGAAACTATAACAATGTAAGTATGATGCTGTAGACATAGAAACTATAACAACCTGGGTAGGCTGTAGACCTATAAATTATAAATAACCTGGGTAGGCTACTGTAGACATAGAAACTATAACAACCTGTGTAGGCCGCTGTAGGCATAGAAACTATAACAACCTGGGTAGGCTACTATAGACATAGAAACTATAACAACCTGGGTAAGCCGCTGTAGACATAGCAATTATCTTATAACAGCCTGTGTTGATGTGATGAGACCTGTGTTGATGTGATGAGACCTATGTTGATGTGATGAGACATATGTTGATGTGATGAGACCTATGTTGATGTGATGAGACCTATGTTGATGTGATGAGACCTGTGTTGATGTGATGAGACCTATGTTGATGTGATGAGACCTATGTTGATGTGATGAGACCTATGTTGATGTGATGAGACCTATGTTGATGTGATGAGACCTGTGTTGATGTGATGAGACCTATGTTGATGTGATGAGACCTATGTTGATGTGATGAGACCTATGTTGATGTGATGAGACCTATGTTGATGTGATGAGACCTATGTTGATGTGATGAGACCTATGTTGATGTGATGAGACCTATGTTGATGTGATGAGACCTATGTTGATGTGATGAGACCTATGTTGATGTGATGAGACCTATGTTGATGTGATGAGACCTATGTTGATGTGATGAGACCTATGTTGATGTGATGAGACCTATGTTGATGTGATGAGACCTGTTTTGATGTGATGAGACCTATGTTGATGTGAAGAGACCTGTGTTGATGTGATGAGACCTATGTTGATGTGATGAGACCTATGTTGATGTGATGAGACCTGTGTTGATGTGATGAGACCTATGTTGATGTGATGAGACCTATGTTGATGTGATGAGACCTGTGTTGATGTGATGAGACCTATGTTGATGTGATGAGACCTATGTTGATGTGATGAGACCTATGTTGATGTGATGAGACCTATGTCGATGTGATGAGACCTATGTCGATGTGATGAGACCTATGTCGATGTGATGAGACCTATGTCGATGTGATGAGACCTATGCTGATGTGATGAGGCCTATGCTGATGTGATGAGACCTATGTTGATGTGATGAGACCTATGTTGATGTGATGAGACCTGTGTTGATGTGATGAGACCTATGTTGATGTGATGAGACCTATGTTGATGTGATGAGACCTATGTTGATGTGATGAGACCTATGTTGATGTGATGAGACCTATGTTGATGTGATGAGACCTATGTTGATGTGAAGAGACCTGTGTTGATGTGATGAGACCTATGTTGATGTGATGAGACCTGTGTTGATGTGATGAGACCTATGTTGATGTGATGAGACCTATGTCGATGTGATGAGACCTATGCTGATGTGATGAGACCTATGCTGATGTGATGAGACCTATGTTGATGTGATGAGACCTATGTTGATGTGATGAGACCTATGTTGATGTGATGAGACCTATGTTGATGTGATGAGACCTGTGTTGATGTGATGAGACCTATGTTGATTTGATGAGACCTATGTTGATGTGATGAGACCTATGTTGATGTGATGAGACCTATGTTGATGTGATGAGACCTATGTTGGTGTGATGAGACCTGTGTTGATGTGATGAGACCTATGTTGATGTGATGAGACCTATGTTGATGTGATGAGACCTATGTTGATGTGATGAGACCTGTGTTGATGTGATGAGACCTATGTTGATGTGATGAGACCTATGTTGATGTGATGAGACCTATATTGATGTGATGAGACCTATGTTGATGTGATGAGACCTATGTTTATGTGATGAGACCTGTGTTGATGTGATGAGACCTGTGTTGATGTGATGAGACCTATGTTGATGTGATGAGACGTATGTTGATGTGATGAGACCTATGTTGATGTGATGAGACCTATGTTGATGTGATGAGACCTATGTTGATGTGATGAGACCTATGTTGATGTGATGAGACCTATGTTGATCTAATGAGACCTATGTTGATGTGATGAGACCTGTGTTGATGTGATGAGACCTATGTTGATGTGATGAGACCTATGTTGATGTGATGAGACCTGTGTTGATGTGATGAGATGTGATGTCGGTAGTGTCTGTTTTGATGTATGTTTGACCCCTAGTCAGGCGTGGATAAACGTATAGTTTTCATAAATGCGTGACGAAAAAAAAAATTTGAATTTAATGGCGGATAGCAACAGGGATGCATCGTCAACTTTAACTTTGATTCAGACAAGTGATTGTGTGTTCATGCTGCTGTTTTCGTGTAGTATTATTATCATGTAATATTATTTGAAAGGAAAAAAAAAGTTAGAATTTTATTTCTGTATCATCATCACCATCATCATCATCATCATCATAAACATCATCATCATCATCATCATCATCATCATCATCATCATCATCATCATCATCATCATCATCAAGTAATGTGTAGGCAATTGCACATGCCATAAATGTAATAATATCGCATATGTGTATATTAATGCATTTGTTGTAATCGAAATTTTAAAGGAAAACATGAATTTTAAAAAAAAATATGTTTTACAGGCCAAATAATCTGACAATTATTATTATTTATTATTTATTATTATTATTACTTATTATTATTAATACGTTTATTATTACTGCTACCATTATTATTAATTTTCCCATTATTATATTTGAATGTGCAACATGAAATATATTGTGGATGTGTACCTGTGTCGCTGGCAGTAACATATGTATGCGTCTGGGTGTGGATGCAGGTGTGTGTGTGTGTTGCATGTATTTGCACGCGCATGTGTACGAGTGTGTGTTTGTGTGTGTGTGTGCACGCGTTTACATGCACTATGCCTTAAATGTCATAATATAACTGTATATATGTATATATTTGCTTTGTTCACACATGTGACACCTAACACTAACAAACGGCAACGCTCTGTAATATACACAAACAAAAGAAACACACATTACGCCTTGTAAATATACATTGATTTGTATGAAATAAACGTTTAAAAAAAAAAAAAAGCATGCTCAAAATGGCGTAGCTGGCTAGATAACATCTAGAAACGGAACAACAGCATCCAGACATTTCTGCATGTATGGCGGCGGGTGTGTCGCGGAAGCGACTGGTTTTCTTGTGTTATGCAGAAATGTGTGTCTTCTGGTTTTGCTAGTGACTGCCGTTTCCATCGACGATGAACTGTGTTTTCGAGGAGGATTAGCTTTCCCTATTAACAATGTCCCTCGCCATCCGGCGAACCGGCTCCGACTTTAGTGGTACTTGTAATTTACGTCCCCAAGTCAAGGACGACAGGTCAACATTGTAGTCTAACTGTCAGGTGTAGGGGATGAACCCCTTGCCTCGGCATCAGCACAACGGATGTTTAAGAACACGCGTTCTTATCTATTCGGCCATGCTGACCTACATTTCAGAAAATGAGAAGTATATTATGCAATAAGTCCCTATCATTGGATGTAAGAAAGAGAGTGCTGAAGTGTTATATAGAACCAGTTTTGCTGTATGGCAGTGAATCTTGGAATGTAAATGAACAAATAAGGAAGAACTAGGACGCAACAGAGACTTGTATAGTTCCTAAGACGAATATTGCCAATTCCTTGGACTGCCAAAGTAACTAACAACGACTGTCTGAAAGAAGCTAACGAACGAACGAACGAACGAACGAACGAACGAACGAACGAACGAACAAACTTCATTTTCAAAGGGTTAAGAATTGGGCATGCAGGCCTGTCTGACATGCTGCCCTTCTTCTCTATTTAATCTTCTCTATTTAATCTTCTCTATTTAATCTTCTCTATTTAATCTTCTCTATTTAATCTTCTCTATTTAATCTTCTCTATTTAATCTTCTCTATTTAATCTTCTCTATTTAATCTTCTCTATTTAATCTTCTCTATTTAAGCTAATAAAACTAGAACATTATATCCAACAATAGTAAAGAGACAAACCGCTGTCTTTGACCATGTGATGATAAGAGAGGCTTTGGAGAACATCGTGAAAACTGGAAAGATCAAGAGGGAAAACGGCAGAGGCAGACCAAGAGAAATGATGCTGGACGGATTGAGACAGTGGCATGGAGGAATATCATCAGCAGAGTTGATCCAGAACACCAACGACCGAGATCTGTGGAGGGCCATGAACGCCCATGGCACTTGATAATGATGAACTCCTAATATTAACTTTACATTGTGTGTTTACTGAGATATAATATATGTAACCCTTGATGTTAACTTTATATTGTGTGTTAACTTATATATAAGATAAGTAACCCTTGATGTTAACTGTATATTGTGTGTTAACTTATATATAATAAATGTAACCCCTGGTGTTAACTTTATATTGTGTGTTAACTTTAGGTATACTAATTGTAACTCCTTCTATTACTTTATATGAATCTTTCAGAAACAGAAAATGTCTGTATGTGCAGGCCTGTTGAATGACTTGAAGACAGGAAAAACTGGTGCCAGGCCTGGTATATTGACGACCGTTAGGTGGAGCCACCTCTCCCCCCCCCCCCCCCAATCTCCAGTAGGAAACAACTGGTGCCAGGCCTAATATACTGATGCCCCATCTCCGGCAGGAAACGAGCATCGCCAGGACGACGTCTTGTGCCTGGGAAGGGGGGAGGGGCATAAATTAGCTGGCACCGAGGACAGCCAGGTGTTGGGGCGGGCAAGGTAGAGAGAACGTAAGCTGTGTTTGTGTTTGATTGCCTTCGATTGGTGAATGTTGTGTCCATGTTCCTGGGCTGACGTCAGTAATTAACGGCGGCCGCGGCACGAACATTAGCAGCTATCCACACACAGAAATCAGTTCTTTGCTTGGTGATTGGACATCGACCGGCTGTGATTAGTTCCCTTGCCAATATCCCAGAGTGGATTCCCCTGTCGATATCTCATAGTTCAATATTCGATTTCCTGGGGACAATGGCATTTCAAAACTAGAATCTCCTGTTGTGACAACGGGACAATCCACAACTAGAATCTCCTGCTGTCACAACGGGACAATCCAAAACTAGAATCTCCTGCTGTGACAACGGGACAATCCACAACTAGAATCTCCTGCTGTGATAACCGGACAATCCACAACTAGAATCTCCTGCTGTGAAAACGGTACAATCCACAACTAGAATCTCCTGCTGTGACAACGGGACGATCCGCAGATATCTGTCTGTGCTGGTTCTCTCACACAAACTGTACTACTGGCACCGTCAACCAGATATGTTTACAAGGACATGTCATGTTACTGCATCAGTGTGAATCATGGACAATTTCCTAAAAAATGCGGAAGAAAATTGTAGCTCTCGGGGAACTTTCCATTACAGAATAGCTGGGTTAGGTGCGTGTCTATTGTAGGACACTGTAATCAACCCCAACATATAGGCCTACTGGCTGTTCGTGATCTGCAAGGCAAGTTTACGTTCAGTAGTTTGCTATTGCTTTCTGAACGGCCCACGCTCACACCATTGCAAAAATCATCGCAATGCGACCTACTCCCAAATCAAAGTGGGTCACTACCCTTCAGCAGCAGAGGCGGACGTTAGAGGGATGGAAGACTGGTCATGGAAGGCGTGGGGGGTTGGAACACCAGACAGACGCTGAAGGGACAGTGATGGTAGAAGGAGACACTTGGGAGGAACTTCAAGAATCAGCGAAGAAAAAATAAAAACAAGAAAGGAATTACAAGAAAAAGCGAATAAACCAATTATAAGAAATATATGAAGGAATGGGGAACATTGAAGGAACTACAACATACGATGTTTCAAATGAACTACAAGAAACGGTGATTGAAGAATAGATTACGTTGAAGGAACTACAAGATTCATTGAAGGAACTACAACATACGATGTTTCAAATGAACTACAAGAAACGGTGATTGAAGAATAGATTACGTTGAAGGAACTACAAGAGATAGTGATGAAAGAACTGCAAGAGATGGTAATTACGGAAGAGATTACATTGAGGGGACTGCCGGAAACAGGGATGGAAGAATAGATTATGTTGAAGGAACTACAAGAGATAGTGGTGAAAGATGGAGATACTTTGAAGAAGCTACAAGAGACAAAGATGACAAATGAAAACGCTTGGAAGGTGCCACAAGAGTCAAAGATGATAATGCATGGAAGAAACTTCAGGGGACGACGAGAGAAGGCAGTACAAGAAACGTGCAAGTGAAGAAGGGCGTGGTGCTTGAAAATATGTTCAGCTTTTGGAAAGATGAAAATCAGAAGATAAGGGAAATAAGTGTACAACATGGCTGGGTGTTGCTGTGGTTCGTGGACTGGCTTGGCGTGCGTACAGCTCGTCTGATGTTATCTTTCCTTGGATATAGTTACAGGCCTTGTCCCCCGGTACCAACGCGACGTCACGATGGCCGGGTCGATATATTGATATTTGGGGAACTTTCTGGAGACTTCGTAGTTCTTTGTTTTCTGTTTATGGTTTATCCCGGTTGATAATCTAGTTTATAGTCTAGTTTATAGTATTCGAAGGTCTAGTTTAGTTAATAGTCTAGCTTATTCAATAGTCTTGTGTAGTTAATATTCTAGCTCATTCGATAGTATAGTTTATAGTCTATAAAAGCAATAACAAGGCTCGACACACAGACCTTCACTAGGGCATGTTTCCTTAGCGACTCAATGAACATGCTCCAGAGGATAGAGATGGGGTAGATCCGAAAACAGTGGTTACCGTCTCTGGGGCGGTCTCGGCTGCAAAGATTAGTTTCATTTTCGTGCCAGGGCATTCGGATGTAAAAAGGAAATGAGCGGGCTGACAAGCTCGCAGATACGGTTAATGTGGAGGGCGGACGCGCCATGGACCAGGCTGACATTCTGAATGCTCTACGAGAAATAAGACTTTTGTGAGAACCAAGTGATGACTGCGAATCTTCAACGATGGTCAGACTGCTAGAAAAGCAAGTTAAAAGAGGTGTGGCCAAAAAAGAACACTTCGCAGGAAGCAAAGAAGATTGATAAACCAAGACAGAACTGGTGTCGTCAGTCGCTACACGCTGCGGGATTTACTGAGGAGGGGATCCAAGCACTTATGGACTGAATGTGTTGATGTACAATGAGGATGATCTGTCGACTAACTAACTAACTAACTAACTCTATTCGATAGTCTAATTTAGTTGATAGTCTAGTTCAATTTATAGTCGAGTTCAGTTGATGGTCTAGTTCATGCGGTAGCCTAGTCTTAGACTGTGACTATGATAAATAATTGCCCTAGGGGCATGCCGATAAAAGCTCCATCTCTCCCAGCAGGCGTGTCAGGATGTGAAAGCCAACATTGCATATGTGACAGATACATTCACACGTACTAACTGCCCCTCGTGTCAGGAATTGCCAGGTGCGGACATCAGGATACACACTGGACAACTGGTGCAGACATCACGAAGCACACTAGACTACAGATGCAAACATCACGAGACACACTAGACAACCGGTGCAGACATCACGAGACACACTAGACTACAGATGCGGACATCAGGAGACACACTAGACAACTGGTGCAGACATCACAAGACACACTAGACTACAGATGCAGACATCAGGAGACACACTAGACAACGGCAAGATGTACAGTTACAAGCACACTGGGATGCGGACCTAGCGTTTCTGAGGGGACCTAAATGCGTACACGTACACCCTATCCTTCAGGGAGGAACTGCTATCTGATGAGGACCTAGCGTCTCTGGGAGATGACCTAACGTCTCTAAGAGAGTATCTAACGTCTTTGGGATGTGACCTAACGTCTCTAAGAGAGTATCTAACGTCTTTGGGAGATGACTTAACGTCTTTTAGAGAAGACCAAACGTCTCTGAGAGAGAACATAACGTCTCTGAGAGAGAACCTAACGTCTCTGAGAGAGACCCTAACGTCTCTGAGAGAGGGCCTAACGTCTCTGAGAGATAACCTAACGTCTCTGAGAGAGAACCTAACGTCTCTGAGAGAGAACCTAACGTCTCTGAGAGAGAACCTAACGTCTCTGAGAGAGAACCTAACGTCTCTGAGAGAGGGCCTAACGTCTCTGAGAGAGAACCTAACGTCTCTGAGAGAGAACCTAACGTCTCTGAGAGAGAACCTAACGTCTCTGAGAGGACCTAACTGCGTGCATGTACATCCTGTACTTTTTGTGTGGTATTTGCTAGCACAGGAACGAAGTAGTATGTGTCACATGATTGCGCACTCCGTCTTGTTCACTGCTGCACATCACAATTTCAAAACACACTTCTCACTAAAGGTTTGCACTAGGGAGAATTGGGACGCTAGGAATGTGGCGTCAACAGTATTAATAGCTGTGACACCCAATGATGGATAGATCATGTGGTCTACGCCCGTTCTGTTCATTGGTTAACCTAGAATAATCGCGTCGCCCGCGAAATGTTTTGGGTCCAGCGACGCTAAATTTCAAGCACATATAGATCGACCGGCAAAGCCTCCAGATGTGGTTTAGGTCTCTGTATGTCCCTCATCCTGATTCAGAAGGAAAGCTTCAGACGAAATTATGCCTGAGTTTGTTTATTTCTGAGTCAGGTAAAGCTTTAAGTATGAGAGTGTGTGTGTGTGTGTAAGTTCCGGCACGAATATATATATTTATTCTTCTATTAGAAGATAGAAACCAACTTTCAACCAGTCCCAAGATGGCTACTCTCTGCCAGCGCTGATGTAGATATCTGACGCCCTCTATCTTTCGTTTCCAGAAGAGTGCTGTACAATCACTATGTCTGAAGCTGTGAAAAGAGGCTCAATTATGCCCAGACTGTTTCCTATTTTTGAGTCTAAATCCCACTGGCTTGCTGACTGCGTTCAGAGCAGGTTTAGTACAAGATAAACTATGATCTGGTGCTAGGTGTCGCCTTAGTTGCAATCCACAGCGAACCGCCAACACACACGAATGTGAGAAGGAGGAATGAAAGACTCTACCTCTTAGTCTTATCTTATATGTTCGTGGCGTGAAGACAGAATGTGTGTGTAACTTTTTAGCATCCATGACTGGTCCAGCATTTATACTGCTGTGATTTATTCGAACAAGCATTTAGCACTCTGACGAACAACAGTCCAGCTAACAGACCAACACCGGCACTCAAGTGAACGAAGAAAAGAAGAATGGTGTTAGTTTGAGAGAATGAGTACAATGTGGTGTCTCATCTTTCTTTCACTCTCTCTCTCTCTCTCTCTCTATATATATATATATATATATATATATATATATATATATGTTATTGAATGAGAGGCAGTGTAAATCCTCATAAGGAACATTTCACATAGACCTCCACATTCATACCAATTATATGTTACTTATATTAACTTTAGAGTGAAATATTTAATGTATGTTTCTTTACATTATTACGTTGATGTAACATGTGGAATGTAGTTTACTGAACCCATCACCCTGTTTGACCAAGTAAGTAAAGGACATAATATGCTTTCATGCATAAGCACTTCTAAACTGTCAGGGGGAAATATCACCCCAGTGTCAGAAGAAGTAAGTAAAGGAAATGACAGAAGAGGTGAGAGGGTATAAACAGGAAAGTATCCAGGCAGACTAAAACAATGGTGGCAGCACTGATTGGTAACATGAGTTAATATGTATGAGATGAACAATCATCCTATTCTTTTCCATTACTATGTAGGGATCAGATATGCTGGGTACATCTCATCATTTACTCTCCATCATTCTTTTCTAGCCTTGTCAGTCACTGTGTCTGTGTCCTCTGTGAGAACATCAGCCAACAGGCCACTATGTACAAGTGCAGTAAAAGAAGGCTTGCCCAAGATAATTGCTGATGTCTAATGCCAGTACAAGGAGACACACTGTAGCTCTTAACTTGTAGGTACTTCCTGAATCTGCTACCTTCTGTAACTCATGTCTGTAAACCCTTTTCATTCTTGTCCACTGGAGAATCATCATCCTTTGGCTAGATATAAATGTGTTCACCATGTTTATCCACCTCAGGTGAGGATGGCGGTGTTCGCAGATTGTCATGATCCAGAGGTGCAGAACATTGCCCAATAATGTACAATGGCTGTCAACCTAGAGCAGATCTGTAATATAAAGGTGCAACAGGAATCTGTGGCCAGGACCAAGAATATTCAATGAGTCCCCACTGAACTGTGCCCAAACCGGATCTGTGTTTCATGAGTGATATGGTGATTGACTATATCTGAAGTGTAGAAACAGTGCTAAGATCATTAGGATCAATTTTATACCTCAATGCAAATTACTTACAAATATGGCAGAAGTTTGGCAACATTTCATCACTGCTATACTTTGATTTTACTCAGTGAAACTTTATACTTGTGAGAACAATCAATAACTTTCAGGAACAGAGAGTAGTCATGGACTCCTCTGATTCATACAGTGTGTAGAGACTGTTTAGACTATTTGTTTTACAAATCCTTGAGAAATGTTCCAGTACCATCTGGGGTATTTATTACAGAAACAATAGCAGGCTAACTGATGGGAAGGCTTAGTGGCCAAATGACTGAAGTCATCTCTGAACATGAGAGTTCTTATTTCTAATGTTGAATATGAACATTATCTCAATGTCTTGATGTATTTCATATATGTCATAATGCATCACTGGTTACTTCCACAGGTTTTTATTTTGATTAATAAACCAAATTAACTGTTCCTGCATTCTTCTGTCAAGTCCATTGTGGTGTAGCAAAACATTTTATTATCTATGTGTTTAGTTAGGAAACTACTTCACATAAAGGTAGTATCTGGAACTACAGGTGACTGGGTAAACTCTAATAGACAGCTAAATTCTGTCCTATTGTAATCTCCCAGGTTCCAGGTTACTCAGAAAAGGGAACTTTACATTTTATTAATTCCTGTGATCATTTCACCTAAAAGGGAAAATGATCATAGGTGGGGGACTCTCGAGCTAACTAAGTTTCTCTTTTCGGGAAGGAAGATTTTGGAGGGAAGAAAGTAACATTCCTGGGGAAACCCCTAGATTTCAAGAGCTATTATGGGTCACTTTGGCTTCCAAGAACCCATCCCCTCCAAATGAAATCAGTCCCATCCTCATAGCTTTACTTCATTGTGGGGTAAGTCAGAGTGGGTACTGCTTCCAACACCCAATATGTCACAGTATGGGACGACCCGTTGCCGTGAAGCTGGGACCGCGACTAACTGAGGACAGGATAGAACCAGGATATAATAGAACCAGGATATGATCGAACCAGGATAGGATAGAACCAGGATAGGATAGAACCAGGATAGAATATAAACAGGACAGGAAATAACCAGGACAGGATTAAACCAGGATGGGAAGGAACCATGGTAGGATAGAACCAGGATAGGATAGAGACCTGCGAGGTGCATAACCAGGAGCACTCTTCTAGGCAGTGGAATGGAAACAGAGAATGGATCCAATCAGGGGCGGGCTCGAACCGGAATATAATCCACCGAAGATGCGATCCAACCAAGGTAGGATGCAACGAGGGTAGGATGGAACCAGGTATCTTCAGGTCCAACTTCTAAAGGACACAGGCACGCGCACAGACACGCGCATATACATGTGCGCGCGAGTCAAGAAATAAACAACTGAGTGTTAAAGCTCTTTGACAAGCGACAGCAGTTTGAAATTACCTGCCCGGGGCAAATCGATGGATCAAACTGAGATCACAGAGGTACCAGGGGGAGGTGTGACTGTTGGGGTAGGGGAAGGGCCTAGAGAGGGACGTATATCTGCAAATCTTATAGCTGCAAACATAAGCTAATGTGCGGTGGCGGCACGTGATCAAACACGCACACGCCACATCAGCAAGCCAGTTATCTGAGCGTACTCAAGTCTGTGGAACAGCTCAGACAAACCACAGCTCTGAAGGTTTACATCAGCACCTTATGTCCGTCAAAACCCCACCCTCAAATGAAAGTTTTACACAGACTATCTACTTCAATGAGATCCAGACACGACAAGTCTCTACATGCTGCCAGGTCTGTGTAGGGTGGGGGAAAGAGAGAAGCAGACACTACAAGCCTCTACATGATGCCTAGTCTGTGTAGGGTGGGGGAGAGGTGGGGGAAAGAGAGAAGCAGACACTACAAGCCTCTACATGATGCCTAGTCTGTGTAGGGTGGGGGAAAGAGAGAAGCAGACACTACAAGCCTCTACATGATGCCTAGTCTGTGTAGGGTGGGGGAGAGGTGGGGGAAAGAGAGAAGCAGACACTACAAGCCTCTACATGATGCCTAGTCTGTGTAGGGTGGGGGAAAGAGAGAAGCAGACACTACAAGCCTCTACATGCTGCCTAGTCTGTGTAGGGTGGGGGGAAGAGAGAAGCAGACACTACAAGCCTCTACATGATGCCTAGTCTGTGTAGGGTGGGGGAGAGGTGGGGGAAAGAGAGAAGCAGACACTACAAGCCTCTACATGCTGCCAGGTCTGTGTAGGGTGGGGGAAAGAGAGAAGCAGACACTACAAGCCTCTACATGATGCCTAGTCTGTGTAGGGTGGGGGAGAGGTGGGGAAAGAGAGAAGCAGACACTACAAGCCTCTACATGATGCCTAGTCTGTGTAGGGTGGGGGAGAGGTGGGGGAAAGAGAGAAGCAGACACTACAAGCCTCTACATGCTGCCAGGTCTGTGTAGGGTGGGGGAAAGAGAGAAGCAGACACTACAAGCCTCTACATGATGCCTAGTCTGTGTAGGGTGGGGGAGAGGTGGGGGAAAGAGAGAAGCAGACACTACAAGCCTCTACATGATGCCTAGTCTGTGTAGGGTGGGGGAGAGGTGGGGGAAAGAGAGAAGCAGACACTACAAGCCTCTACATGATGCCTAGTCTGTGTAGGATGGGGGAGAGGTGGGGGAAAGAGAGAAGCAGACACTACAAGCCTCTACATGATGCCTAGTCTGTGTAGGGTGGGGGAAAGAGAGAAGCAGACACTACAAGCCTCTACATGATGCCTAGTCTGTGTAGGGTGGGGAAAGAGAGAAGCAGACACTACAAGCCTCTACATGATGCCTAGTCTGTGTAGGGTGGGGGAGAGGTGGGGGAAAGAGAGAAGCAGACACTACAAGCCTCTACATGATGCCTAGTCTGTGTAGGGTGGGGAAAGAGAGAAGCAGACACTACAAGCCTCTACATGATGCCTAGTCTGTGTAGGGTGGGGGAGAGGTGGGGAAAGAGAGAAGCAGACACTACAAGCCTCTACATGATGCCTAGTCTGTGTAGGGTGGGGGAGAGGTGGGGGAAAGAGAGAAGCAGACACTACAAGCCTCTACATGATGCCTAGTCTGTGTAGGATGGGGGAGAGGTGGGGGAAAGAGAGAAGCAGACACTACAAGCCTCTACATGATGCCTAGTCTGTGTAGGGTGGGGGAGAGGTGGGGGAAAGAGAGAAGCAGACACTACAAGCCTCTACATGATGCCTAGTCTGTGTAGGGTGGGGGAAAGAGAGAAGCAGACACTACAAGCCTCTACATGATGCCTAGTCTGTGTAGGGTGGGGGAAAGAGAGAAGCAGACACTACAAGCCTCTACATGCTGCCTGGTCTGTGTAGGGTGGGGGAAAGAGAGAAGCAGACACTACAAGCCTCTACATGATGCCTAGTCTGTGTAGGGTGGGGGAAAGAGAGAAGCAGACACTACAAGCCTCTACATGATGCCTAGTCTGTGTAGGGTGGGGGAAAGAGAGAAGCAGACACTACAAGCCTCTACATGATGCCTAGTCTGTGTAGGGTGGGGGAAAAGAGAGAAGCAGACACTACAAGCCTCTACATGATGCCTAGTCTGTGTAGGGTGGGGGAAAGAGAGAAGCAGACACTACAAGCCTCTACATGATGCCTAGTCTGTGTAGGGTGGGGGAAAGAGAGAAGCAGACACTACAAGCCTCTACATGATGCTAGTCTGTGTAGGGTGGGGGAAAGAGAGAAGCAGACACTACAAGCCTCTACATGATGCCTAGTCTGTGTAGGGTGGGGGAAAGAGAGAAGCAGACACTACAAGCCTCTACATGATGCCTAGTCTGTGTAGGGTGGGGGAAAGAGAGAAGCAGACACTACAAGCCTCTACATGATGCCTAGTCTGTGCAGGGAAGGGAGGTCACCCAAACTCCAGGTTGATCCTCAAGGCAAATTTATGTTTAGTACTTTGCCATTGAGGTCTGAACGAAAAGTCGGCGCCAGTTCTTCCTCTGTTCTCATTCCAGTCCGGGCCGGGCTCCCCTGCCCTGGCATCTGCCGCGGTCTCTGCATGAGGTTGGTAGCTGATCCGTTATTGCAGTTGTTGTTATTGCAGTAGCTGTTATTGCAGTAGATGTTATTGCAGTTGTTGTTATTGCAGTAGCTGTTATTGCAGTAGCTGTTATTGCAGTTGTTGTTATTGCAGTAGCTGTTACTGTAGGTATGAGAGATGTTACTGTAGGTATGAGAGATGTTACTGTAGGTATGAGAGATGTTACTGTAGGTATGAGAGATGTTACTGTAGGTATGGGAGATGTTACTGTAGGTATGGGAGATGTTACTGTAGGTATGGGAGATGTTACTGTAGGTATGGGAGATGTTACTGTAGGTATGGGAGATGTTACTGTAGGTATGGGAGATGTTACTGTAGGTATGGGAGATGTTACTGTAGGTATGGGAGATGTTACTGTAGGTATGAGAGATGTTACTGTAGGTATGGGAGATGTTACTGTAGGTATGGGAGATGTTACTGTAGGTATGAGAGATGTTACTGTAGGTATGAGAGATGTTACTGTAGGTATGGGAGATGTTACTGTAGGTATGGGAGATGTTACTGTAGGTATGGGAGATGTTACTGTAGGTATGGGAGATGTTACTGTAGGTATGAGAGATGTTACTGTAGGTATGGGAGATGTTACTGTAGGTATGAGAGATGTTACTGTAGGTATGGGAGATGTTACTGTAGGTATGAGAGATGTTACTGTAGGTATGGGAGATGTTACTGTAGGTATGGGAGATGTTACTGTAGGTTGAGAGATGTTCACTGTAGGTAGAGAGATGTTACTGTAGTTATGAGAGATGTTACTGTAGGTATGGGAGATGTTACTGTAGGTATGGGAGATGTTACTGTAGGTATGGGAGATGTTACTGTAGGTATGGGAGATGTTACTTAGGTATGGGAGAGTACTGTAGGTATGGGAGATATTACTGTAGGTATGAGAGATGTTACTGTAGGTATGGGAGTTGTTACTGTAGGTATGGGAGATGTTACTGTAGGTATGGAGAGTTACTGTAGTATGGGAGATGTTACTGTAGGTATGGAGATGTTACTGTAGGTATGGGAGATGTCCTGTAAGGTATGAGAGATGTTTTACTGTAGGTATGAGAGATGTTACTGTAGGTATGAGAGATGTTACTGTAGGTATGGGAGATGTTACTGTAGGTATGGAGATGTTACTGTAGGTATGGGAGATGTTACTGTAGGTATGGGAGATGTTACTGTAGGTATGGGAGATGTTACTGTAGGTATGGGAGATGTTACTGTAGGTATGAGAAATGTTACTGTAGGGTATGGGAGATGTTACTGTAGGTATGGGAGATGTTACTGTAGGTATGGGAGATGTTACTGTAGGTATGGAGATGTTACTGTAGGTATGAGAGATGTTACTGTAGGTATGGGAGATGTTACTGTAGGTATGGGAGATGTTACTGTAGGTATGGGAGATGTTACTGTAGGTATGGGAGATGTTACTGTTGGTATGGGAGATGTTACTGTTGGTATGGGAGATGTTACTGTAGGTATGAGAGATGTTACTGTAGGTATGAGAGATGTTACTGTAGGTATGAGAGATGTTACTGTAGGTATGGGAGATGTTACTGTAGGTATGGGAGATGTTACTGTAGGTATGGGAGATGTTACTGTAGGTATGGGAGATGTTACTGTAGGTATGGGAGATGTTACTGTAGGTATGGAGATGTTACTGTAGGTATGGGAGATGTTACTGTAGGTATGGGAGATGTTACTGTAGGTATGGGAGATGTACTGTAGGTATGGGAGATGTTACTGTAGGTATGGAGATGTTACTGTAGGTATGGGAGATGTTACTGTAGGTATGGGAGATGTTACTGTAGGTATGGGAGATGTTACTGTAGGTATGGGAGATGTTACTGTAGGTATGGGAGATGTTACTGTAGGTATGGGAGATGTTACTGTAGGTATGGGAGATGTTACTGTAGGTATGGGAGATGTTACTGTAGGTATGGGAGATGTTAATGTAGGTATGGGAGATGTTAATGTAGGTATGAGAGATGTTACTGTAGGTATGGGAGATGTTACTGTAGGTATGGGAGATGTTACTGTAGGTATGGGAGTTGTTACTGTAGGTATGAGAGATGTTACTGTAGGTATGAGAGATGTTACTGTAGGTATGAGAGATGTTACTGTAGGTATGAGAGATGTTACTGTAGGTATGGGAGATGTTACTGTAGGTATGAGAGATGTTACTGTAGGTATGGGAGATGTTACTGTAGGTATGGGAGATGTTACTGTAGGTATGGGAGATGTTACTGTAGGTATGAGAGATGTTACTGTAGGTATGGGAGATGTTACTGTAGGTATGGGAGATGTTAATGTAGGTATGGGAGATGTTACTGTAGGTATGAGAGATGTTACTGTAGGTATGGGAGATGTTACTGTAGGTATGGGAGATGTTACTGTAGGTATGGGAGATGTTACTGTAGGTATGAGAGATGTTACTGTAGGTATGAGAGATGTTACTGTAGGTATGAGAGATGTTACTGTAGGTATGAGAGATGTTACTGTAGGTATGAGAGATGTTACTGTAGGTATGAGAGATGTTACTGTAGGTATGGGAGATGTTACTGTAGGTATGGGAGATGTTACTGTAGGTATGGGAGATGTTACTGTAGGTATGAGAGATGTTACTGTAGGTATGGGAGATGTTACTGTGGGTATGGGAGATGTTACTGTGGGTATGGGAGATGTTACTGTGGGTATGGGAGATGTTACTGTGGGTATGGGAGATGTTACTGTAGGTATGGGAGATGTTACTGTGGGTATGGGAGATGTTACTGTGGGTATGGGAGATGTTACTGTGGGTATGGGAGATGTTACTGTAGGTATGGGAGATGTTACTGTAGGTATGGGAGATGTGATGTGTTCGCATACATGACGATCTGCTACATTCGATATTTAACCAACGGTAATGACGTCACAACCCGGTTTAAGAGATGTCTAACTGTGGACACAAGCATTCAGGCCACGGCCACGTCTCTAACATCACTGAGAACCGCTGGATATAATCTAATACAATCTAATATAATCTAATACAATCTAATCTAATCTAATCTAATACAATCTAATACAATCTAATATAATCTAATATAATCTAATACAATCTAATCTAATCTAATCTAATACAATCTAATACAATCTAATATAATCTAATACAATCTAATATAATCTAATACAATCTAATCTAATACAATCTAATACAATCTAATACAATCTAATATAATCTAATATAATCTAATACAATCTAATCTAATCTAATCTAATACAATCTAATATAATCTAATACAATCTAATATAATCTAATACAATCTAATCTAATCTAATCTAATACAATCTAATACAATCTAATATAATCTAATATAATCTAATACAATCTAATCTAATCTAATCTAATACAATCTAATACAATCTAATATAATCTAATATAATCTAATACAATCTAATCTAATCTAATCTTATACAGTCTAATACAATCTAATATAATCTAATACAATCTAATATAATCTAATATAATCTAATACAATCTAATATAATCTAATACAATCTAATATAATCTAATACAATCTAATATAATCTAATACAATCTAATAACATATAATACAATCTAATATAATCTAATAGTCTAATCTACTATAATCTAATATAATCTAATATAATCTAAAATAATCTAATATAATCTAAAATAATCTAATATAATCTAAAATAATCTAATATAATCTAAAATAATCTAATATAATCTAAAATAATCTAATCTAATCTAATCTAATCTAATCTACAAATGTGCACTTTAAAAGCAAAAGGATAAACTTCATTGCACCATGTTTACGCCCATAAATCTCGATGTCTTCCCGCACGACGGCCAACCGAAAGTTTCGTACAGCAGACGAACTCCGTGGCTCCAGCGACGACCTCCAGGAGTCTCCGAAAAAGTTGGCTCTTGAAACGAATGACGGAGTGCTACACAGAACCCAGGACCTTGGCAGAGCTGCTTGACCACTCGGCCACGGCGACCCCCATATGTAGGATACTCATCCTGAACTCTGTAGTAACCACTCGGCCACGGCGACCCCCCAGGTGTAGGGTACATATCCTGAACTCTGTAGCAACCACTCGGCCACGGCGACCCCCACATGTAGGGTACCCTTCCTGAACTCTAGTAACCACTCGGCCACGGCGACCCCCAGGTGTAGGGTACCCATCCTGAACTCTGTAGTAACCACTCGACCACGGCGACCCCCACATGTATGGTACCCTTCCTGAACTCTGTGGTAACCACTCGGCCACGGCGACCCCCACATGTATGGTACCCTTCCTGAACTCTGTGGTAACCACTCGGCCACGGCGACCCCCACATGTAAGATACCCTTCCTGAACTCTGTAGTAACCACTAGGCCACGGCGACCCCCACATGTAAGATACCCTTCCTGAACTCTGTAGTAACCACTAGGCCACGGCGACCCCCACATGTAAGATACCCTTCCTGAACTCTGTAGTAACCACTAGGCCACGGCGACCCCCACATGTAAGATACCCTTCCTGAACTGTAGTAACCACTAGGCCACGGCGACCCCCACATGTAAGATACCCTTCCTGAAATCTGTAGTAACCACTAGGCCACGGCGACCCCCACATGTAAGATACCCTTCCTGAACTGTAGTAACCACTAGGCCACGGCGACCCCCACATGTAAGATACCCTTCCTGAACTCTGTAGTAACCATGGGGAGACAACAGGAAACTGCATGTACTCACCTTCTGCTGTGATGGCTAGACATGTCTGTGGATGACAAAACAAAACACCGAGGTCATTATTGTTCCCAGCTTCAGCGAGTGGACATAACAGTGTTCATGAATTTTATCCCGACATCTTCCTGGTCCAGTTACCCCTGGCCGTGTACGTGTACACACACACACACACACACACACACACACACACACACACACACACACACACACACACGCACGCACGCACGCACGCACACACACACACACACACACACACACACACACACACAGAGAACCTTCGTCATTGTTTCATGGGCGACATAGGCGATCACGTGCCTGCTCACTCGAAGGGCTGTAACGGCATTTCTGTTCTTCACCTAACCCGCTGTTCTTGAATTATATTTCTATGTTGGAGTAATCTTCGCTAATATGTCATTTCTTTACTGGATTAATCTTCACTAATATTTCATTTCTTTATTGGAGTAATCTTCACTAATATTTAATTTATTTGTTAGAGTAATCTTCATTAATATTCCATTTCTTTATTGGAGTAATCTTCACCAATATTTCATTTGTTTATTGGAGTAATCTTCACTAATAAGTAATATTTCATTCCTTTGTTCAAGTAATCATCATTAATATGTCATTTCTTTGTTCGAGTAATCATCACCTTCTTTCTCTTCTTCTTCTTCTTCTTCTTCTTCTTCTTCTTCTTCTTCTTCTTCTTCTTCTTCTTCTTCTTCTTCTTCTTCTTCTTCTTCTTCTACCATGTGGACAACAATCACTTCGGATTGATAGGACTGTGAGGGTAAAACCATATTCAGTTGCTTCGGTGGCTGTCTAGTCACAGGACTATCATTCTGAGCCGGCGATGGACCCTACTATACCTTCTCCTTGAAGTTGAACGGGGTAGGGGTAATGGTGACATCGAATCGAAATCGAATTCTACTCTTCCTCCTCCTCCTCCTCCTCTTCCCCTGTTTACCTCAGGGAAGTGTTTTGCGTCCAGCAGGCTAAGTTGGTATTCATTTCTCTAAAATTGTTCTTGATACCGTTACTCCATTGTTTACGTGGTCGTCCCCTTGCTCTGAATGCATCATATTTCTTCAATGTGGTTCTTTGTGTTAAATAGTGCCAGAGCATTGTTGTGGAGTGGCTGAACCATTTAATTTGTTAGTCTTGAATGAATTGCTGGACTGACATCAGAACTAGTATTTGACATGGCATTACACATCTAGTATTTGGCATGACATTACACATCTAGTATTTCACATGACATCAAACATCTAGTTTCGCCTCGGTCATCTCCGTGTAGACAATTCAATCGTCTACCGGTTGCCGAGCCAGTCGTAGATTTATATTTAACTATACACTTCTCTTTACGAATAGTTATTTAAGATATTTAACACATTTTAAATCACATTTTAACACATGTTTCTTCTTCTTCTGCGTTTTCATCCGGATTTTTTTTTCGGATGTGACTGCGTTGTGCTTGTTTACAGCAGAGCTGCGTTCTTGCGCCGTTAGGGCGACACATCCGACTTCTGCGGGTAACACATGTTTGACACATGACATCCATAATTATTTCACGAATTGCTGTAGGTGATGTTTAAGTCGCCACACTGACCGGAAATCATCATCAGTAAATGATGTATGTCATTGCCCCAGGTGTCATCAATGTCCTGTGTCCGTGCTCATGATGGTGCTGGTGGACACCTGTCTCTGGTCCCAGGAACCACATCCCCGGGCCGAGCCCTACCCCCAGGAACGACTCCCCCGGGTCGAGCCCTTCCCCCCCAGGAACCACGCCCCCCAGGTCGATCCCCTGGCCCCAGAAACCACGCCCCCGTTCCCGAGGACCATGTCTGTTAGGTCGATCCCTTCCTCCAGGAACCATGCCCCCGGGGTCGATCCCTTCCCCCAGGAACCACGCCCCCACCACTGTTCTCTCCCAGCCACGGTGACGGGTAACATGGTCACAGTATTCCAGTTTCCCAGACATGTTGGTGTGTGTGAGCCAGTTCTCTTCCGTGTTCATCACGTGTAGCATGTCGGTGTAGCCTCATCTCTGACATTCTACAACAGCTGAGCCTAGTGGCGATTCACAACCTTCCCAAGGAGGTCCAGGCCCCTGGGGCTGCCAGCCCCTAGGCTAAGCACAGCCCACGACGGATTTACGTGAGCAGACCTGGATAATCCCTGGGCAGCTGCTCTCCAATTGCTAGAAAACCAGAACGTCATAGCACAGACATAGTGCTAGGACAGACAATGTATGGTCTTCTGTTGGCAAGACAATCCACACACCTCCCATGATTACAGATGTACGCTTGCGTGTCCACTCGCTACCCGGCCTTGGTAGCCAGGATGTCTTTCTTCTTCTTCGTTCATCCGGAGGTTTTTTTTTCCGGATGTGATTGCGTTGTGCCTGTTTACAGCAGAGCTGCGTTCTTGCGCCGCTAGGCCGACACATCCGACTTCTGCGGGGTAGCCAGGATGTACACTTGCGTGTCTCACACTGTCCGGTGTTGGTAGCCAGGATGTACACTTGCGTGTCTCACACGTCACCTGGCCTTGGTAGCCAGGATGTACACTTGCGTGTCTCACACACTGTCCGGTGTTGGTAGCCAGGATGTACACTTGCGTGTCACACACTGTCCGGTGTTGGTAGCCAGGATGTACACTTGCGTGTCTCACACACTGTCCGGTGTTGGTAGCCAGGATGTACACTTGCGTGTCTCACACGTCACCTGGCCTTGGTAGCCAGGATGTACACTTGCGTGTCTCACACACTGTCCGGTGTTGGTAGCCAGGATGTACACTTGCGTGTCTCACACACTGTCCGGTGTTGGTAGCCAGGATGTACACTTGCGTGTCTCACACACTGTCCGGTGTTGGTAGCCAGGATGTACACTTGCGTGTCTCACACGTCACCTGGCCTTGGTAGCCAGGATGTACACTTGCGTGTCTCACACACTGTCCGGTGTTGGTAGCAGGGATGTACACTTGCGTGTCCCACACACTGTCCGGCCTTGGTAGCCAGGATGTACACTTGCGTGTCTCACACACTGTCCGGTGTTGGTAGCCAGGATGTACACTTGCGTGTCTCACACTGTCCGGTGTTGGTAGCCAGGATGTACACTTGCGTGTCTCACACGTCACCTGGCCTTGGTAGCCAGGATGTACACTTGCGTGTCTCACACACTGTCCGGTGTTGGTAGCCAGGATGTTACACTTGCGTGTCACACACTGTCCGGTGTTGGTAGCCAGGATGTACACTTGCGTGTCTCACACACTGTCCGGTGTTGGTAGCCAGGATGTACACTTGCGTGTCTCACACGTCACCTGGCCTTGGTAGCCAGGATGTACACTTGCGTGTCTCACACACTGTCCGGTGTTGGTAGCCAGGATGTACACTTGCGTGTCTCACACACTGTCCGGTGTTGGTAGCCAGGATGTACACTTGCGTGTCTCACACACTGTCCGGTGTTGGTAGCCAGGATGTACACTTGCGTGTCTCACACGTCACCTGGCCTTGGTAGCCAGGATGTACACTTGCGTGTCTCACACACTGTCCGGTGTTGGTAGCAGGGATGTACACTTGCGTGTCCCACACACTGTCCGGCCTTGGTAGCCAGGATGTACACTTGCGTGTCTCACACACTGTCCGGTGTTGGTAGCCAGGATGTACACTTGCGTGTCTCACACTGTCCGGTGTTGGTAGCCAGGATGTACACTTGCGTGTCTCACACGTCACCTGGCCTTGGTAGCCAGGATGTACACTTGCGTGTCTCACACACTGTCCGGTGTTTGGTAGCCAGGATGTACACTTGCGTGTCACACACTGTCCGGTGTTGGTAGCCAGGATGTACACTTGCGTGTCTCACACACTGTCCGGTGTTGGTAGCCAGGATGTACACTTGCGTGTCTCACACGTCACCTGGCCTTGGTAGCCAGGATGTACACTTGCGTGTCTCACACACTGTCCGGTGTTGGTAGCCAGGATGTACACTTGCGTGTCTCACACACTGTCCGGTGTTGGTAGCCAGGATGTACACTTGCGTGTCTCACACACTGTCCGGTGTTGGTAGCCAGGATGTACACTTGCGTGTCTCACACGTCACCTGGCCTTGGTAGCCAGGATGTACACTTGCGTGTCTCACACACTGTCCGGTGTTGGTAGCCAGGATGTACACTTGCGTGTCTCACACACTGTCCGGTGTTGGTAGCCAGGATGTACACTTGCGTGTCTCACACACTGTCCGGTGTTGGTAGCCAGGATGTACACTTGCGTGTCTCACACACTGTCCGGTGTTGGTAGCCAGGATGTACACTTGCGTGTCTCACACACTGTCCGGTGTTGGTAGCCAGGATGTACACTTGCGTGTCTCACACACTGTCCGGTGTTGGTAGCCAGGATGTACACTTGCGTGTCTCACACACTGTCCGGCCTTGGTAGCCAGGATGTACACTTGCGTGTCTCACACACTGTCCGGTGTTGGTAGCCAGGATGTACACTTGCGTGTCTCACACACTGTCCGGCCTTGGTAGCCAGGATGTACACTTGCGTGTCTCACACACTGTCCGGTGTTGGTAGCCAGGATGTACACTTGCGTGTCTCACACACTGTCCGGTGTTGGTAGCCAGGATGTACACTTGCGTGTCTCACACACTGTCCGGTGTTGGTGGCCAGGATGTACACTTGCGTGTCTCACACACTGTCCGGTGTTGGTAACCACCAGCATGTACCCTAGCGTGTATGATTACTGTAGCACTACTTGAACCAGTTATCACTGTACCTCTGCCGTATGCAGACAATTATCACTGTACCTCTGCCGTATGCAGACAATTATCACTGTACCTCTGCCGTATGCAGACAATTATTACTTTAACTTTACTTTATCCAGACAATTATTACTTTACCTTTACCTTATCCAGACAATTATTACTTTAACTCTACCTTATCCAGACAATTATTACTTTAACTCTACCTTATCCAGACAATTATTACTTTCAGAAATTCAAAACAATATTTTCCCGTAGTGAATTTGAATAACGAAGACACAAATAATATATTGCACGATTTATTGCCTGGCATATTTCGCTGCATCTCATCAGGTACATACTGCAGAAATCACACAACATAAAGTGAATTAATTAGATAAACCCTTCAAGCTGAAATATACAGACAATTTGAATTTTAGTCAGTTTAAAATTACCGTGGTAGACAATCGACATTACTGTGCGAACATGTGTATATTTCAGTTTGAAGGATTTATCTAATTATTTTACTCTATGTTGTGTGAATTCTGCAGTATGTACCTGACGAGATGCAGCGAAATATGCCAGGCAATAAATCGTGCAATCTATTGTTTGTGTCTGCGTTATTCAAATTATTCCTTTAACTCTACCTTATCCAGACAATTATTACTTTAACTCTACCTTATCCAGACAATTATTACTTTAACTCTACCTTATCCAGACAATTATTATTTTAACTCTACCTTATCTAGACAATTATTACTTTAACTCTACCTTATCTAGACAATTATTACTTTAATTCTACCTTATCCAGACAATTATTACTTTAACTCTACCTTATCCAGACAATTATTACTTTAATTCTACCTTATCCAGACAATTATTACTTTAACTCTACCTTATCCAGACAATTATTAGTTTAACTCTACCTTATCCAGACAATTGTCACTGTACCTCTGCCGTGTCCAGACAGTTAATATTGTAACTATCTTATGCAGAAAATTTCTACTGCAACTCTGTCATATAAAGACAGTTACTATTGTAACTCTATCTAACCCAGACAGTTACTATTGTACATCTGTAACTGTCATCAACTCTTTGTTTCGTTGTGGCCCTGATGATGGTTTTACAGTTTCCATAACCACCATCAAGGCACTAGGCTCGTGTAGTGTTGACAAGGACAACGGTGGCCATGAGAAAATTGACTCTGGAACTACGCGTGACCACCGCAAGCAGAGGTTAGTGGTGAGCGATGGATATGTACGATCGCACACGCCGTCGGCAAGGCACTTGATGATAGTGTTAATGATGATGATGTGAACACTCCAGGAGGCAGACAAATCCTGCCACAAACATGAAGATATGTCATGTTCTCATACCATAGGCCACTCAAAGTATAGGACCATCCACCGAGCCACAAACATGAAGATATGTCACGTTCTCATACCATAGGCCACTCAAAGTATAGGATCCTCCCCCCGAGCCTCCAGACATGTCGGGTATATGGTGCTAGCCCCAAGCCGTATCCACCAAACTCTCCACTCGGTGAGTGACGGGGTCAACTTCCTGTGGCCGCCTTCACTTCACCGACTATTTCTCGTGTCCAGTGTGGAATGGATCGAGCAGTGGAAGCGCTTCAATGGTTCACAAACTCCCGCCTCCATGCGGGTAGGAACCCGCGACGCCCAGGCTGGCGGGCTGGAGAACTAGTTACTGCTCTACCGAGGATCTGCCTCGGAGAGCTGATAAACATAAACAAGTAAATATAGTGTGTGGGTGTTTGTGTACTCACCAGAAGGTAAATGATCATATTTCTGGTGGCCATTGTCTCTGGTACCATGCCCGGGCCACGGGAAGGTAGATGGTTGTTGTGTCGGGTGTGAACCAACAGAAGTCGTCGACTAAACCGCTCACACAGTTCGATGTATGCTAGACTGCGGCCGGGGCAGTCTTCTGGTGGCGCGGTGTTGAGCGCTCGTCTTTAAACGACTACCTGTTCAGGTGCATGCGTGTGGGGAACAGTTTTGATTGGCTGGCCATTCACACGTGATCAGCTTAATACCCAGGTTCTTTTGGCAAGGACTGAGTTCTGGGACTAGCTATCTATCTATCTATCTATCTATCTATTTATCTATCTATCTATCTATCTATCTATCTATCTATCTATCTATCTATCTATCTATCTATCCATCCATCCATCCATCCATCCATCCATCCATCTCTTTGTCCGTCCGCCCGCCCGCTTGCCTGCCTGTCTGTCTGTCTGTCTGTCTGTCTGTCTGTCTGTGTCATGTATTATTGATTATTTTTCATGTGTTTCAATGCTTATTGTTCTTTTGTTGTCTAAGATTAGTTTCGTAAGTGATGTTGAATGAAAGAATGTATGAGAAGAAATAGAGAAGAAGGGCCTGTGTGCCCAATTCTTAACCCTTTGAAAATAAAGTGTGTTCGTTCGTTCGTTCGTTCGTTCGTTCTGTCTGTCTATCTATCTATCCATGCATGTGTTAGTTCCCTGATAATGCCCATGTCTGTGTTAGTTCATTGTGCATATACATGTCTGTGTTAGTTCCCTGTTGATGTTCATGTCTGTGCTAGTTCCCTGTTGATGTCCATGTCTTTGTTAGTTCCCTGTTGATGTTCATGTCTGTGCTAGTTCCCTGTTGATGTTCATGTCTTTGTTAGTTCCCTGTTGATGTTCATGTCTGTGCTAGTTCCCTGTTGATGTTCATGTCTTTGTTAGTTCCCTGTTGATGTTCATGTCTGTGTTAGTTCCTTGTTGATGTTCATGTCTGTGTTAGTTCCCTGTTGATGTTCATGTCTGTGTTAGTTCCCTGTTGATGTTCATGTCTGTGTTAGTTCCCTGTTAATGTTCATGTCTGTGTTAGTTCCCTGTTGATGTTCATGTCTGTGTTAGTTCCCTGTTAATGTCCATGTCTGTGTTAGTTCTATGTTGATGTCCATGTATGTGTTAGTTCCATGTTGATGTCCATGTCTGTGTTAGTTCCCTGTTGATGTCCATGTCTGTGCTAGTTCCCTGTTGATGTCCATGTCTGTGTTAGTTCCCTGTTAATGTCCATGTCTGTGTTAGTTCCATGTTGATGTCCATGTCTGTGTTAGTTCCATGTTGATGTCCATGTCTGTGTTAGTTCCCTGTTGATGTTCATGTCTGTGTTAGTTCCCTGTTGATGTCCATGCCTGTGTTAGTTCCCTGTTGATGTTCATGTCTGTGTTAGTTCCCTGTTGATGTTCATGTCTGTGTTAGTTCCCTGTTAATGTCCATGTCTGTGTTAGTTCTATGTTGATGTCCATGTCTGTGTTAGTTCCATGTTGATGTCCATGTCTGTGTTAGTTCCCTGTTGATGTCCATGTCTGTGCTAGTTCCCTGTTGATGTCCATGTCTGTGTTAGTTCCCTGTTAATGTCCATGTCTGTGTTAGTTCCATGTTGATGTCCATGCCTGTGCTAGTTCCCTGTTGATGTCCATGTCTGTGTTAGTTCCTTGTTGATGTCCATGTCTGTGTTAGTTCCATGTTGATGTCCATGTCTGTGCTAGTTCCCTGTTGATGTCCATGTATGTGTTAGTTCCTTGTTGATGTCCATGTCTGTGTTAGTTCCCTGTTAATGTCAATGTCTGTGTTAGTTCCATGTTGATGTCCATGCCTGTGCTAGTTCCCTGTTGATGTCCATGTCTGTGCTAGTTCCCTGTTGATGTCCATGTCTGTGTTAGTTCCCTGTTGATGTCCATGTCTGTGTTAGTTCCCTGTTGATGTCCATGTCTGTGTTAGTTCTCTGTTGATGTCCATGTCTTTGTTAGTTCCCTGTTGATGTCCATGTCTGTGTTAGTTCCTTGTTGATGACCATGTCTGTGTTAGTTCCCTGTTGATGTCCATGGCTGTGTTAGTTCCCTGTTGATGTCCATGTCTTTGTTAGTTACCTGTTGATGTCCATGTCTGTGTTAGTTCCCTGTTGATGTCCATGTCTGTGTTAGTTCCATGTTGATGTTCATGCCTGTGCTAGTTCCCTGTTGATGTCCATGTCTGTGCTAGTTCCCTGTTGATGTCCATGTCTGTGTTAGTTCCCTGTTGATGTCCATGTCTGTGTTAGTTCCTTGTTGATGACCATGTCTGTGTTAGTTCCCTGTTGATGTCCATGTCTGTGTTAGTTCCCTGTTGATGTCCATGTCTTTGTTAGTTCCCTGTTGATGTTCATGTCTGTGTTAGTTCCTTGTTGATGACCATGTCTGTGTTAGTTCCCTGTTGATGTCCATGTCTGTGTTAGTTCCCTGTTGATGTTCATGTCTGTGTTAGTTCCCTGTTGGCTTCCATGTCTGTACTAGTTCCTTGTTGATGTCCATGTTTGTGCTAGTTCCCTGTTGATGTCCATGTCTGTGCTAGTTCCCTGTTGATTTCCATGTCTGTGTTAGTTCCCTGTTAATGTCCATGTCTGTGTTAGTTCCATGTTGATGTCCATGTCTGTGCTAGTTCCCTGTTGATGTCCATGTCTGTGTTAGTTCCTTGTTGATGTCCACGTCTGTGTTAGTTCCATGTTGATGTCCATGTCTGTGCTAGTTCCCTGTTGATGTCCATGTATGTGTTAGTTCCTTGTTGATGTCCATGTCTGTGTTAGTTCCCTGTTAATGTCCATGTCTGTGTTAGTTCCATGTTGGTGTCCATGCCTGTGCTAGTTCCCTGTTGATGTCGATGCCTGTGCTAGTTCCCTGTTGATGTCCATGTCTGTGTTAGTTCCCTGTTGATGTCCATGTCTGTGTTAGTTCCCTGTTAATGTCCATGTCTGTGTTAGTTCCATGTTGATGTTCATGCCTGTGCTAGTTCCCTGTTGATGTCCATGTCTGTGTTAGTTCCCTGTTGATGTCCATGTCTGTGTTAGTTCCTTGTTAATGTCCATGTCTGTGTTAGTTCCATGTTGATGTCCATGCCTGTGCTAGTTCCCTGTTGATGTCCATGCCTGTGCTAGTTCCCTGTTGATGTCCATGCCTGTGCTAGTTCCCTGTTGATGTCCATGTCTGTGTTAGTTCCATGTTGATGTCCATGCCTGTGCTAGTTCCCTGTTGATGTCCATGCCTGTGCTAGTTCCCTGTTGATGTCCAGGTTTATTGACTTGACTTTCATGACATAAGAAGAAGCAGAGAATCCTGGCTGCGTGTTGCAGGCTCAATCTGTAAACATTATGGTATTGATTGGTGGCACAAAACAGGACAAGAGCTGCTATGAAATCATTGTTTGTTTTCGACGCTTCTTTGATGAGAGAAACAACTGCGCTACGATGCTCAACCACCCAGGCCGCCCAGTCTAACTCTGTCCAACTCCTCGTGTACCATGTTTTATCATAGCCAATTGTAGAACCTATTTTTGAAATAAGAATAATGCCTTTATGTCCTGGGTTAAATCGAATTCACATTGTCCTCTGTGTTGGCTCGATACCACAAACTAACGTTGTTATGGCACAGAAGCATTTCCGTGCATCTGATATCGACAGAGAATCGATTCCCAATATCCCTATTCCATTGATGTTTTTCAAATGTTCAGTTCATGTTTGACCTGTCCATCAATAACCGCTTTTGTTCTAAGCCCCCCCCCCCCCCCCCCCCCCCGATTAGGTTCTCTCCCGCCTATTTCTTTCATTGCACGGTTTATAAACAACGATCCATTTCCTTTCTTATTTCTCCTTTCTTTAAAAACCGTGTGGTTTTTATATTGACGCACTCTTGATTTGAATCTTTTTTTAAAAAATATTTTAAACTTTACTTAAATTTCCAATCAAACCTTCCAGCCGTTACAAGAAACATCAATGGTTACCAGCAGGACTTCAAGTTTGGCTACAACCCTGGTCGTTTGGCAGTCCCACCAAACTATAGCAGACATACTGGCTACAACCCTGATCGTTTGGCAGTCCCACCAAACTATAGCAGACATACTGGCTACAACCCTGATCGTGTGATAGTCCCACCAAACTATGGCAGACATACTGGCTACAACCCTGATCGTTTGGCAGTCCCACCAAACTGTAGCAGACATACTGGCTACAACCCTGATCGTTTGGCAGTCCCACCAAACTATAGCAGACATACTGGCTACAACCCTGATCGTTTGGCAGTCCCACCAAACTATAGCAGACATACTGGCTACAACCCTGGTCGTTTGGCAGTCTCAACAAACTATGGCAGACATACTGGCTACAACCCTGGTCGTTTGGCAGTCCCAACAAACTATAGCAGACATACTGGCTACAACCCTGGTCGTTTGGCAGTCCCACCAAACTATAGCAGACATACTGGCTACAACCCTGATCGTTTGGCAGTCCCACCAAACTATAGCAGACATACTGGCTACAACCCTGATCGTGTGATAGTCCCACCAAACTATAGCAGACATACTGGCTACAACCCTGGTCGTTTGGCAGTCCCACCAAACTATAGCAGACATACTGGCTACAACCCTGGTCGTTTGGCAGTCCCACCAAACTATAGCAGACATACTGGCTACAACCCTGGTCGTTTGGCAGTCCCAACAAACTATAGCAGACATACTGGCTACAACCCTGGTCGTTTGGCAGTCCCACCAAACTATAGCAGACATACTGGCTACAACCAAGGTCGTTTGGCAGTCCCAACAAACTATAGCAGACATACTGGCTACAACCCTGGTCGTTTGGCAGTCCCAACAAACTATAGCAGACATACTGGCTACAACCCTGGTCGTTTGGCAGTCCCAAACAACTATAACAGACATAATGGCTACAACCCTGGTCGTTTGGCAGTCCCAACAAACTATAGCAGACATACTGGCTACAACCCTGGTCGTTTGGCAGTCCCAACAAACTATAGCAGACATACTGGCTACAACCCTGGTCGTTTGGCAGTCCCACCAAACTGACAGTGTATATCTGTATTGTCTCAGATGTGTTATAGTGTGTGGTTGCATATATCTGTATTGTCTCAGATGTGTTATAGTGTGTGGTTGTGTATATCTTTATTGTATCAGCTGTGTGCGTCAGTAAAGTGTGTAGTTCTGTGTATCACAGTATATCTTTCTATTCAGTTATCTACGTATGCATAGTGTGTGGTTGTGTATATCTGTATTGTCTCAGTTTTGTACGCATATCTACTGTGTGGCTCTGTATATCTTTATTGACTCAGTTATGTATGTCTTTATGAGGTGTGGTTGTTTATCTCTGCACGGCACGTTGTGTTTTCCAGTTTGAAACTGATGACAACGATTGATTTGCTCGCTATATTTGCTCCTGTCCCCGCTACACCTCATTATTTGGAACCGTCTCTGCTTGTTAAAATCCACTAACTGATATTTTGTTTGCATTTGAGTGCTTGATCGATGAACACGGTAAATCAATCAATACATCTGCTTTCATTGATTATTGATTACATGTCCATCAGTACAACTGATCGCCTTATGGCTCGGACTTCCTACAAACGTGTTTCTTGGACTGAAGAGTGTGACCGGCTTATAGCATTCCAGGGAGGGCTTGATGCATTCCTGGATGTATTTGTGACAGCTGAATGACGTCATCACAGGGGCGGTTTGTCACTGGCCATAGTTCTAGCAGTGTGGACATCACGGGGATCTGAGCTGTACTTAAATGGGACAGTGTTAGCTGGGGGTGGGACAGTGTTAGCTGGGGGTGGGACAGTGTTAGCGGGGGTGGGGGAGGGTGGGACATTGTTAGCGGGAAGTGGGACAGTGTTAGCGGGAAGTGGGACAGTGTTAGCGGGGGTGGGGGAGGGTGGGACAGTGTTAGCGGGGGTGGGGGAGGGTGGGACAGTGTTAGCGGGGGTGGGGGAGGGTGGGACAGTGTTAGCGGGGGTGAGGGAGGGTGGGACAATGTTAGCGGGGGGGGGGGGGCAGTCTTAGCGGGAAGTGGGACAGTGTTAGCGGAGGTGGGGGAGGGTGGGACAGTGTTAGCGGGGGTGGGGGAGGGTGGGACAGTGTTTAGCGGGGGTGGGGGAGGGTGGGACAGTGTTAGCGGGGGTGGGGGGAGGGTTGTGACAGTGTTAGCGGGGGGGGGGCAAGTCTTAGCGGGAAGTGGGACAGTGTTAGCGGAGGTGGGGGAGGGTGGGACAGTGTTAGCGGGGGTGGGGGGGAGGGTGGGACAGTGTTAGCGGGGGGCGGTGTTAGCTGGGGGTGGGACAGTGTTAGCGGGGGGCAGTCTTAGCGGGAAGTGGGACAGTGTTAGCGGAGGTGGGGGGAGGGTGGGACAGTGTTAGCGGAGGTGGGGGAGGGTGGGACAGTGTTAGCGGAGGTGGGAGGAGGGTGGGACAGTGTTAGCGGGGGTGGGGGAGGGTGGGACAGTGTTAGCGGGGGTGGGTGGAGGGTGGGACAGTGTTAGCGGGGGTGGGGGAGGGTGGGACAGTGTTAGCGGGGGGGGCAGTCTTAGCGGGAAGTGGGACAGTGTTAGCGGAGGTGGGGGGAGGGTGCGACAGTGTTAGCGGGGGGCGGTGTTAGCTGGGGGTGGGACAGTGTTAGCGCGGGGGGCAGTCTTAGCGGGAAGTGGGACAGTGTTAGCGGAGGTGGGGGAGGGTGGGACAGTGTTAGCGGGGGTGGGGGGGGAGGGTGGGACAGTGTTAGCGGGGGCGGTGTTAGCTGGGGGTGGGACAGTGTTAGCGGGGGGGGGCAGTCTTAGCGGGAAGTGGGACAGTGTTAGCGGAGGTGGGGGAGGGTGGGACAGTGTTAGCGGGGGTGGGGGAGGGTGGGACAGTGTTAGCGGGGGGCGGTGTTAGCTGGGGGTGGGACAGTGTTAGCGGGGGGGGCAGTCTTAGCGGGAAGTGGGACAGTGTTAGCGGAGGGTGGGACCGATGGGACTGTGTTAGTGGGGAGTGGGACAGACGGGACTGTTTTACTGGGGAGTGTGACAGGTGGGACAGATGGGTGGCAAGCGATGGGAGTGGGACAGATGAAGGGCAAGCGATGGGAGCAAGTGTGCAAAGAAAGGGCAGAAGAGAGAGCGAGAGTGACAGAGAAAGAGAGAGATAAAGAGAACGAACGAACAAATTGGTAACAAATTGGGCACGCAGGCCCGTCTTATATTCGGCCCTTTCGATCACTCATCTTTCATTCATCAAATGTGCATGTTACATTTACATAGGAAAAAAAACATTGTCAGATTGATTTTGTAAGCATAAACAATGCATATTACGCATGGTACATTCGCATAGAGGAAAATAAACATTGTCAAATGAGAGAGAAAAACAGAGAGAAAAAACAGAGATAAAAAGAGCGAGAGTGACAGAGAAGCAAAGTGAGAAAGAAAGAAGTAGAGAGAAAGAGAGTGCTAGAGAGAGAGAGAGAGAGCGAGAGAGAGAGTGAGAGAAAGAGAGTGACGTTTCTCTATTTGACAGCAGTTGTCTCTGTGGTCGACCAAGCCTTGTACAATGGATGTGCTGATTTCTGTGTGGAGGGAGTTAGTCACCAAGCTTCCTATTACTTCACACGCCAAAATATGAACATAATTAGAGGAACTGCGGTAAAGCTGCGCAAATGTACTTCTTCTTCTTCTTCTTCAGCCATTGAGGTTCTTTGCTGCAGATACAATCCATCTCCATTCGTCTCTCTGGTTGACCTTCTCTTGCCAGTCGTTGATTCCAAGTGCTTGTAGGTCTGTATGTATATTATCTCTCCACCGTCTTCTTGGTCTACCTCGGGGTCTACGGTAATTTATTTCTTGAGTGTAAGCGAGTTTTGTTTCCCTATTATCTTCCATTCTTTCTATATGCCCCAGCCATTGTAGTCTATTAGCCTTCATGATACCAGTGATTAGCGGGGACTTAAAGCGGGATCATAAATGTCTTTGTTACTTCTTCTTTTCCACTCTCCACTTTGTGTATCCCTAATGGGTCCAAAGATGCGTCTTAAAACTTTGTTCTCAAAGGTTTGTAACAAGGCTTCGTCTCCTTTCGTTGTACTCCAGGTTTCACAGCCATACAGCACAACTGGTCTGATCAGTGTTTTGTATATTGTGATTTTGGTGTTACGAGATAGCGCCTTTGATTTTAGTAGATGTTGTAGTGCATAGTATATCTTATTTCCAGAGTTGATTCTAGTTTGTATTTCTTCCCTTATGATGTTGGAGCAGTTGAAGATTGTACCCAGGTATTTGTATGTTTCCGTTCTTTTAATGGTCATATTATCTATTTGTATGTGGCCAGAGTTTTTAGCCATTCCTTCTCTTGAAATTACCATATATTCTGTCTTATCTTGGTTGATAACCAGCCTCATCTGTTGGGCTTTTTCCTTTAAGTGAGTCAATATTTCCAATGTCTTTTGTTCATTTTCCCCTATACTATTTATATCATCTGCATAACCAAGCAGCTTGGATGTTCCCCCAATATCACATTCCTCCTTTACCCTCCTTACAACTTTCTCTAGAGCCAGATTGAAGAGTAGCGGCGATAGTGCATCACCCTGTTTCAAGCCGGATGTTATTTGGAAAGGGTCTGATTTCCTGCCTTTATATGTTACTATATTATAAGTATCTTCCATGCATAGTCTGGTCATGTTGATTAACTTCCTTGGTATTCCAAATTCCTTCATAGCATTCCACAGACTATTCCTATGAACACTATCATAAGCCTTTTTAAAATCCACAAAAATGTTATGGAGATCTCTTTTATATTCCCAATTTTTCTCTGCTATTTGTCGTAAGATAAATATCTGATCTATTGTTGATCTGTTTTGTTTAAAACCCGCCTGGTAGTCACCTAATATGTCTTCTGAATATGGTTTTAGTCTATTTAGTAGTACTGCGGATAGTATTTTATAGCTTGTGGACAGTAGTGATATTCCTCTATAATTTTCACACTGGAACTTGTCTCAATATCAATAATGACTCTTTCCAGTCATGGGGTAATTCTTCAGTCCTCCATATTTTTATTATTAATTCGTATAGCTTTAGATGTAATGCATGGCCACCCGCCTTTATAAACTCAGCAGCAATTCCATCAACCCCAGTTGCCTTATTGTTTTTAAGTCGTGTGATTACATATAGGATTTCTTCAAATGCAGGTTCTTCAATTTGTGGTTCACACGTTAGAACCTCTTCCTGTGGGAAAGTGTTACTTGGAGCTTCACAATTTAGTAATTCAACAAAGTATTCTCTCCATGTGTTGCACATTTCCTCTTTGGTATTTATCATATTCCCATGTTTGTCTTTTAAACCATATGTGTTTTGTTGGTGCCCTCGTTTCATTGACTTCAGTTCTTTAAAAAACTTTCTGGATTCGTTTTTCTGGTGATTAGTTTCCATATCTTTGATTACATTACTCATATATTCTCGCTTCTGCTGACGAACTATTTTTGTAGTCTCTTTACATTCATTTCTATATTGCTCTTCCTTTTGGATGTTGTTGATGTCATTTAGCCATAGCTTTCTGGCATTCTTTTTCCTAATTACTGCTTTTTCACATTTTGGATTGAACCATCTGTACACAATATAAAATAACACAAAATAATGCAGCTTTACAGAACATAAGTACGAACAATACAAGGACGTTGCGGTGACTAGCCTTCATCAGCAAACAAATACACACACAAAACACACAACATATAGTCATGGAAAAGATCTTCCGGTGACTACATTAAGGCATAAGGACGGGATGAGACGAATTATTCTGTTTTGGGCAACATCATTGTATTGTTTCGTAATTCTGTTCTGTAAAGCTGCATTACTTTGTGTTATATATTTTATATTGTTCACACGCCAAAGAATGTCTGTCCACACTGTACGCGCCATGTCACAGTGGCCAATGGGAGTCCCTGAAACAAACAGGTTTGCAGAATTATGTTGCCATGACGCCAGCCATGTTAGTGTCGGCTACTATATGTTACAGCAATACTGGACTGCTCTCTCTCTCTCTCTCTCTCTCTCTCTCTCTCTCTCTCTCTCTCTCTCTCTCTCTCTCTCTCTCTCTCTTTCTCTCTCTCTTGCCCTAAATCCAATATGAAACGACTTTGTTCTCTTCAAAAGCAGGCTATACGTCTAATTTCTGACACAAAACACGCTGAAAGTGATAAATTATTTAGTCCTCTAAGGCTTCTACCACTTCGAAAGCTTTTCCTTTTTAACAAAGCCAAATTAGTGAATAACGTAATATCTAAAAAATTCCCCAGAGTATCTTCAACCGTTGATTCAATCTCTTGCAATGAACAGCAAGCGCTTTAATTTATTATATGTCCCACAACCTAGATTGGACTTATACAAAACTTGCTTTGCGTATTCCTCCAGATCTGAAAACTCCAATGAGTCCCTACACATTCAACCGAAAACTCTGTCAATACTTACTCCATACCGACTATATGCCTCCATAAGTCACCTAGTGGTATCATTTATCACTATGTGTGTGTGTGTGTGTGTGTGTGTGTGTGTGTGTGTGTGTGTGTGTGTGAAAGTGCGTGAGTGAGTAAGAGAGGATGTAAAAGAGTAAGTGAGTGAGAGAGTAAGTATGCGACTAAAAGATCGAGCGAGAGAGAGAGAGAGAGAGAGAGAGAGAGAGAGAGAGAGAGAGAGAGAGAGAGAGAGAGAGAGAGAGAGAGAGAAAACAATGAAAGATAGAGTGTGAGACAATGAGAGAGTTAATGTAGTGTGCGTGAAAGAAAAATAAAGAGATATATGCTATTTGATACTTCTTCTGTATTCTTATCTTTCATATTATCATTTTTACTGCCACTTGAGTTTAAAATGTATTATACGCACTTTTTATTTCATCATGTTTATTTCAAGTCCAGAAATTATATTCTTTATTGAATAGCATAACCTTTTATTCGCTACATAATGTATTACATATTGTTTTAATTTTAACAATTATTCCATTTGGGGATGTGTGTGTGGGTGGGGAGATATGAGTGTATGAGGGTTGCGTGTGAGGGGGATGTGTTTTGGGTGGGGCCCTGTGGGTGGGTTTTTTTTTTTTTGGGGGGGGGGGGGGGTTGGTGGGTGTTGGTGGGTAATATAATTTGTGGGTGTGAGTGCGTGGTAATGTGTGAGTGCGTATGTGTGTGTAGGTGGCATGGGGGATAGGTGTGGGGGTTGTGTGTATGGGTGAGGGTGTGGGGTGTGGGTGGGGGATAGGAGTGGGGATGGGGGATGAGTGTGTGGTGGGGATGTGTGGGTGGGGGATGCATGTGTGGGGGATATGTGTGTGGGTGGATTGGGAATATATCTGCGGGTGGGGGTGTTGTAGTTGAGGGATGCTTGGTTGGGGGATGGGTGATTGAGTGCGTGGGGAGATGTGTGGGTGGGTGAGTATGTGTGGGTTGGGGGATTGGTTGTGATGTATATGTGGGGAGATGTGTGGGTGGGTGAGTGTGTGTGGGTTGGGGGATGAATTGTGATGTATATGTGGGTGGGGAGTGATGCTTGGTGGGAATTTGTGTGTTTGTGGGTGCGAGAGATGGTGTGTGTGGTGGATGTGTGGGTGGGCTGGCGGGAGTGGATGTGTTTGTGTGTGGGTGCGCATGTGTGTGAGTGTGTTTGTATGCAAGAAGGGAGAGAGTGTTGAGCACACGCAAGTCATATAACATGCTATTCCATATTTTTTGTGTATTCTCATCTTTCATATTATCATTTTGAATTCCACTTGATTACATATTGTTTTCAGTATTCTCATCTTTCATATTAACATTTTTTATGCCTCTTGATATAACCATTTATAATACGAACACATGCACATTACTGTAGAGTGATTGGGAGAGTTAGTGTGAGAGAGAGAGAGAGAGAGAGAGAGAGAGAGAGAGAGAGAGAGAGTATGTGTGTGTACGTAAGAAAAAAGTGAGAGTTGAATTGAATCACTAATTTCTACGTTACAAAATGTATATGTACATTTTTCATCCATTTTTTTAAAACAAGTTTTGAAGAAGGAAAAGAATGCTGACAATTGTCAGTGTATGTGTGTGTAATATAATAATATGTGTAGCTGGGCGGAGAGATGTGTTGGTGGGTAGAGGAATATGTGTATGGATGAGGGTTGTTTCTGGGTGGAAATGTGAGTGGGTCGGTGGGGGTGTCAGTGTGGGCGAGGGATGTGCTTGAGTGGGTGGGTACTGGTAAGTGGGGGTGAGGATGTTTGGGTGGGGGTATGTGGATGGGTGTGGGGATGTGTGTAGGGGGTGTGGGGTGTGTGTATGGGTTGGGGGATGGGTGTGGCTGATGTGTATATGGATGGAAGATGTGTGTGGGTTGGGGATTGTGGCATATTAAAACGTCCTTACCCTTTCCTGGCATTGACTCCCTTAAAAATAACAATCCCTTACTACTACTGTTTAAGTATCTTACGTAATGTAGGAGAAAGGAAAAGTAGCACAGTCAAATTTAATTGACATTAATTAAATTTTGGCCTTATTTTTGTTCACGCACCTGGCCAAGACCGGCTAGTTTTAAAAACAAAGGCACTAAATCGGCCATTTCTATTTAAGAGAGCACAAAAGAAAGTCGGCTTTTCCCTTCGGGGATAAGGCATTTTTGCCCTTAAAATATATCATTCTCTGCAAACCATGGTACGTTAAAACTACACTATTACTATTAAGATGTATTCACGTATTTATGTATTACATATACCATTGTGTTTAATCAAGAATTAGTTAGAATGATAAATCAACAATTCTTGTAAACTGGAGTCTGATAGATTTTTACCACTGAGCGCCATGTGGGTGCCACGCTGTAATTTTTCCTATGTGTTACAATTTCAAATCCCTATGTTAAAACCCTTTATAGGCATTATGAACTTACATCTAACTAATAGTGCTTATAACCTATAAATATTATGTGTACTGTAGAGTATCAACTCTCATGTCAGAAACACATTCAGAAACTCTTCTCAATTTGGGAGCAAGCTCCTGATTCATACTTCATAAGTAGAGAACTCGTTTCTGCCAATTTCATAGTTCTATGGAAAAATAACTTCTATGCATGGTGAACTATATCTCACTATCTATGCTTAGAAATCTGCAAATAATCTATGTACTATAGAGATTGAACTCTAAAGAACATTTTCAAACGAATTGTTATCCATGCGGGGACATACAAATGATTACGCATATTCCTGACTCTTAGTCAGGGGATAAAATGCTTTGCCACATTCTAATCTGTAACTTGGAACTATAGTGCTAAATTTTAGTACAATCCTTTTGTTAACAGATTAGTAACCACTCAACATGAGTGATGAACATATAATCATTTCATAAAATAGTGCTAGGGAATTGCCATGTTTGAGAATATAAATTCAAGAACAAAGACAGTAAACGCTTGATATAACTGAATGTTCGGATAGGATGTGCCTTCAATCCGCATCACCTCACTGTAGTAGGAACAGAAGCGAGATTGATGTGAATAAATTGCTTGCAATATTCAGAAGACTGGACCATGCGGCATAAGTTATTCTAATAAATACACTCCGAATAATAGCAGTAATTGGCAAAATATATCACAGCGGTCACTATCCTTATACTGCTGTAAGCAGTGGGGGAAAACAATGTATGTTTTAGTTTATGGATTAACCCCAGAGGAAATCAAAAAACCTAGGCTCATTGCATCATCATTATGATTAATTATTATGTATGATTATCATGTACTTGATATCAGAGACATGTACATGTATGTTTTCTCTGTTATGAGAATTGGTCTCTGCCCTGATTGTTACTCTTTACTGTGGGAATATACATTTTAATGTTGCCCCTGGGGATTAGAGGATGTTGATGTAAGTATACGTGTGCATGTCAGTACACAAGAAAAAGTGAACCGTATGGTCATTAGCCTTGGCCTAATGTTGATTATAGCGAAGGAATGGAGACGAAGAATCGGAAATAAAAGAGCCTATTTCTGGACTATTCTCTTCAAGGTATGACAAATGCACTAGCAAAGTGTTGGATAAAAAGGATGGCTTCACTCATCTAATAGTCCCAGTAACAACAGAAGAAACATAGAATGAAAAGATATCTCACTCACTATCAGAGCTAGAAAAGCTCTACAACAAGCAACGAGGGACAGGGACTTGGGAAACCCACTCCTATCTCTTTCCCCTTTTTGTTTGTAATTGTGTTGTGAACGTTAACATATCACAGTGGGTTAATGCTCTTGTTGTATTCTTTGTCATCCCTTTTCTATAGAAGAGAAGCAAGTGGTGGTTGAATTTGGTGGGACTATATCACTAAAACTGGATCCTGGGTCAACAGCCAGAAAGTGAATGTCCTAACATTAGTCTGGATCTAGAAATACATCAATGTTGACTGCGGCAATCCTTCGCTGCTATAGCCAGCGAAAGGCACATTTGAAGATGATTGACACTCAGCGTTTGATATTATGACTCCTGTCAGATTACCCAGGATGGACTCCATTATCAGAATGTCAACATGATATACGTAGTACACAGATACAAAAAAGGATCACCTGTTTTACTTCTGGGAGGTACCGCCTGATGAATCATCAATAGTCGAGGTCAACTGAACTGGGAGTTATACTACGTGTAATAAAACTAACAGCAGTAAGAACCCTCCATCTGTCTGTTGGACTCCCAAGTTCAAAGGATACACCCAAGTACCCTCCTTCGAAAGAAAAGTCACACAGCCGCAAAAGTCAACATAGGTTCAAGACACCAACTCAAACAAATGGGGAGAAGACACTGAAACAATATAAGCCAGGACAACCAAGGTACCAACTGAAAACCATAACTACACCAGATTACCTCAAGGTTCCAAAATCTGAACCACCTGAAATAAGCCAGGTCAACTCCAGATCTCAGACCTAAACACCATTAATAAGACCATATGAAAGCAGCTAGCGGAGTAAATGCCTTTACGCCTGCAACCAAAGAAAGCATCTGATTGCTTGCAACCCTGGGTATATGTGTTGAAAGTAATATTCTTCAGTTCCATGCAGCAGAAAAATCCTGGAAACATTTCCAGATGAACCAAATGAATAACAAGCAGCCTTGTATGTCTACACTGAAAGGAAATACTGAATCAGCACTCGGTGCTGGTCCCATGTCAGCCAACATGCCATCAACGCTGGAATAGGGTATAGACTGGTGACTAGGTGGGTGAAACCTCTGTGTAAGCCAATTTGGAATTCGGATAGTTAAAGCTGAATGGACGTCGACTTTTCATCAGACCTGATGATAAAAGGAATTACCTTCTGCAGAGCTTAAGTGGAACCCCTGAAGTATAACCAACCTGAGGCACCAAATTGTCACAAAGGCACCGAGCCATTTGCAACAGAAGATTCGTGAATTCAGCCCCAATGGAGGGGATATGTGGTGAATTTATTTCCTAATAGGGATTATAATTATTCAGCAGAAACTTCAGTGGACATTAGAACATGACTGTGAGTATTTTATTTCTGTCCCGGATAAATATGGGCATTAACTGCTTCGCACTGGAGAAGAATACCCACCCGCAATGCCTAAAGGAAGACTATAATTAACTAGTTTAATTATCAGTACAAACTCCTTTTGATATGTGTTTTTTTCTATGCCAGGGAGGTAACAGGTCAGGAGCCCTGTTTGTTTTCAATGAAGGTTATGATATAATATTTTGACACCAACTCATTATTTTTAAACATGAGACTTGTAAAGGGTGTCAAAACAACTGTTTTATATGTTAGGTTTTCTGCTCTTAGACCAATGTCGTGCTTTTATCTAGGTAAATAAGTCAAGTTAGCAGAACCAATTTGTGGTTGTTGTGTTGTTTGTAATAACACTGTTGTTTTCTTGGGGCAAAAAGGGTGTAAATGTATAGAGATAATGCAAATCATTCCCATGCCTGTCATGAATTCAAACAGACTATTACACTTGCATGTATGTAAACTGCATGTCTTGATTTAATACTTGAACTGTTTGTCCAAAATTTGTTGATGTGTACATCAAGTAAATGTGGTGTTCACCAGTGGTTGTTTATATGTTGTGAACAATCAATGTCTTCTAGCACTATAGTAAATTTAAAGGGTGATGAAGTGGGAAGGGAAACCTACACACAGATGCCATTGTTTCAAGGATTGAATTGTTTTCTCCTGAGGTTTGTGGTAAATATCCCTGATCGCCCTGCATTCTAACAGTGACCAGAGAATCAATAAAATCCCCCTAGACAGCTTAACATAATATTCTCATAAATAAAAATCCACATCCCACTGGGATGTGTGTGTGTGTGTGTGTGTGTGTGTGTGTGTGTGGGTGGGTCAGTGTGTGTATGTGTGGGTGAGGGAATGTGTGGATAGGGAGTGAATGTGTGGATTGTGGAGGTGTGTTGGTGGGTGGGAGAGGTGTGTTGGAGTATGGGAGAAGTGTGTGGATGGGGAGATGTGTTTGGGTGAGGATGTGAGTGGGTTGGTGGGGAGGTGTGGGATGTGTAGGTTTGTGGCGGATGTGTAGATGGGTGCGGAGATGAGTGGGTTGGTGGGTGGAGGGATGTTAGTATGGATGGGGCTTGTGTGTGTGGGGGAGGGATGTGTGGGAGGGGGGGGGTGTATTTGGGCTGGTGTGTTTGCGTGGGCGTTGGTGGGTAGTGGGATGTGTGGGTGTTGGCGGATAGGGGATATTTGGGTGTTGGTAGATGGGGGATGAGTATGTGGGGTGTGTGTGTTTGCGTGGGAGATGTGTGTGTTGGTGGGGGAATGTGTGCCGGTGGAGGATGTGTGTGTGGTTGTTGAGGTTTGTGGGTGGTTGTTAAATGTGTGGGTGGGCGGGAAAATGTGTGTGTGGATGGAAAGATGTGTATGTATGCGTGGTTGATGTGTGAGTGGGCGAGGGATACGTGTGTGTTGGTGCGGGATGTGCGTGTGTGAGGGGTATGTGTGTGTGGTTGGAGGGTGTGTAGGTGGAGCATGTGTGTGTGGGTGAGGTTGTGTGGACTGGGGTATGTGTGAGTGGGTGGAAGATGCGTGTGGGTTGGTGGTGGGATCTGTGAGTGGGTTGAGGGATGAGTGAGGGATGTGTGGATAGTGGTGGGTGGGTGATGTGTGAGTAGGTAAGGGATGTGTGTGTGGGTTGGTGCGGGATTTGTGTGTGGGAGGGGGGATGTGTCACATAACATGAGAATATGCATTGTTTATGCTTACAACATTCATTTGACAATGTTTTTTCCTATGTGAATGCATTATGCCTTATTGATGAACGAAAGATGAGTGATTGAAAGGGCCAAATGTAAGGCGGGCCTACGCGCCCAATTTGTTACCCTTTGAAAATAAAGATCAATTCAATTCAATTCAATTCAATCCTCTCTCTCTCTCTCTCTCTCTCTCTCTCTCTCTCTCTCTCTCTCTCTCTCTCTCTCTCTCTCTCTCTCTCTCTCTCTCTCTCTCTCTCTCTCTCTTTCTGCGTTGTCTTGTTAGTTAAAGCTACTTTATGTTGAAGAAATACCAGACTGTACGGGTAGCGGGGTAGGAGTATTCCCTATCAAAGGAGAGGTAAGGTGCCTCCTTCCCTCCGCTAGCCTACGGGACACGCTTGGGCAAGGTGGGGTACCCGTTTAGCCTCTCGATCAAGGTTACGTGAAGCCAGGTGAGCAGGTGATGGATCGGACTTGGGAGCAGCCGACAGATAATTATTTTATGGTTTCAAGCCAGCAACAGTGGGGAGGATCTCTCAATGGAGACAATGGCTACGGTCATTCGATCAGTATCGTCACTGCCAGGAAGGAAGAATGGCAGACTTCCCTCCTGATTGATTCCCGGGCAGAGGAGGCTCGTCAGCCTTGGTTGGTATCCCCTCTAAGAGAGGAAACTCTAAATTTCAAACCTCCGCTGCCTTGCGGGTATACCCAGATGGGAAAAGCTTCGGGAGTAAACCTTGAGGACAAATCCGGAGATGGAGTCCCTAAGGCAGTTCCATGTTGTAAACAACATAGTGAGAATCACCAGCGAGCAGATCACAGGACCCGGAAGGACATTGTCATATGCCAACGATGTTTTAGTGTATCGTCAGGGTAAGGATAGAGATGGAGTGGCTGTGGAACTACAAACCGAACTCAATCGCACAAGCAAGTGGTGTGTGGGATCTGGGGCAATGGTCAACCCAACAAAGGCAACAATGACATGGTTCTCGTTGAATAACCATATTGTCAACACTCCAACACCAACTGTAAATCTGGGTTCAGAGACTGTGGAAAGAACGCAGGCAATGAATTACCTGGGGTTACGATTTGATGGAAGTCTGGCTTATACTGATCACATAAAAAAGTTAGTTGCATATTATTTCCAGGACGTCGCAGTCAACACCAGCATTATTATGCTGTTGTGATTTCTTGGCAATTTTACGTTCAGTATCTTGCCATTGCTTTCTGAACGACCAGCACCCATACCATTTCGTAAAACACCAACGAAAGACGGTTTGCTGCCAAATCGTCTGAAGCTGTGTTTCGAACGTGGGTAAGCGGAATTACGAACTGCGTTCTAACGCCATCGCCAAGGAACCGGCATAACTGAGCACAGGTGATAACAAAGGCCAAACGGGGTTTGGCAGCGATGCGGGTGATGGCGTCGGCAAACTGTGAGCAGCGCCATCTATGTCTTCTTTACGAGTGTCTGGTCCTTTCTGTTTTGGAGCATGCGATGGTGATCCTGACTTTCACCCGTAAGCAGATGGAAAGGATGGAAAGTATACAGAACGAAGCTATGCGTACTATTCTTGGATGTACAAGAGATACAGCAGGGAGATGCGCTGCCTTCTTGATTTACCAACCATTAGGGACAGAATACAAATTTGCTGAGCACATGCCTACCTCAGAGTCAACGCAAATACACAACATCCACTGCTTAGTGAAATTAAGAAGGTGAAGGGCAGCAGGTTAAAAAGACGAAAGTCATGGATGGGTCAAGTTGAAGACATTCTTCAACAGGTGTGTTCACTTGAGGACTTAGAACCTGGCGAGGAGGGGTTACCAGTGCCAACAGATTTCTGTACGTCCTTTTCAGTTTGCACCCAACTAGACAGAAAATGCAGACAAGAAAATCCGGCTGCTGTGGAGGCGGAAGTACAGGCTTTGATCTTCGAGAATTCTTTGTGCAGGACTACCAGCAACTGATCCTCTCTGTGTCTACTAACTAACTAACTAACTAACTAACTAACTAACTAACTAACTAACCTGCTGGACCTCTGGGTGGATGCTCCAATCAATCAATCAGGTGCCGTATCCGCAATGAAGGTTGGCTGCAATGGATCTCCAACACTGTCTGTCTCTCGCCTTGACTGTACATTCTGTCAGGCTGATGCTCGTCCATCTCTTGATGTTATCCTCCCACTTGTATCGTTGTCTACCTCTTGCTCGCTTGTCCTCAACCTTGCCTTCCAGTATGGTTTTTATAAGAGTATCATGTCTTTTAACGTGGCCAAAATATTTCACTTGTCTCCTCTTTATTTCTTTCATCAACTCTCTCTTCATTCCCAGTTTTTCTAGGACCTCTGCATTTGATTGTTTTTGTTTCCATGAAATACGACCTATTCGTCTGTATATCCACATCTCCAGGGCTTCTATGCGACTTTCTAGTTGCTTGTTCAATGTCCAGGCTTCCGCGCCATACAGTAGCGTTGAATATACGTAGCATTTGACAATTCTCATTTTTAATGCGTTATTAATCTCTCTAGATGTTAATACTGATTTCATGCCGTTGAAAGCATTTTTGGCCATTCCTATTCTCTTTTTGATTTCCATTTCACTTCTGCCATCATCTGTTATTATATGTCCAAGATAAGAGAAACTTGTTACTTGTTCTAGTATCTGCCCATTTACTGTGATGTTCATTGATGACCTTTCCTTTTCACTGCTAATTATCATAGTTTTTGTTTTTTGGATGTTAATATCTAAGCCACATTCTGCACTGTGCCTGTTTACTTCTTCCACTAGGTCTTGCAACTCTTGCTCACTTTCTGCTAGTAACACGTATCGTCAGCATATCTAAGATTGTTTATGATTCTTCCATTGATGTTGAGTCCAGGCATTTCAACTTGTTTAATAATTCTTTCTGTGTATAGGTTGAAGAGGCTTGGGGACAGTACACATCCCTGCCGTACTCCTCTTTTTATCTCTATAGGCGACGAATAGTTATTTCCGCATCTAATAGACGCCACTTGTTCCCAATACAAGTTACTAATAAGTCTGATGTCCTTTCCGTCTACTCCTATATCTTGAAGGCACGCAATTAGTCGTTCATGTTGTACTCTATCAAAAGCATTCTTGTAGTCTATAAAACAAACATATATACTTTTTTGAACTTCTATATATTTTTCAATTAACATCCTCAAACAGATAATTGCTTCTCTGGTGCCGCTGTTTTTGCGGAACCCAAATTGTTCTTCAGCTACTTCCTCATCTATTTTATGTTGAATTCTTTCTTGTATGACCTTGAGTAGTATCTTAGTTATGTGGCTCATTAAGCTAATAGTTCTGTAATCCTCACACTCAACAGATGTTGGCTTTTTCGGTAGTGTGATGAAAATGGATGTTTTCAAGTCCTTGGGGTTGTACCCAGTATTATATATATATATCACTAGCTGCCCGGCCCGGCTTCGCCCAGGCTCTGGCGGGGATCTATCCATCTATCTATGTATCTGTCTGTCTGCTTGTCTGTCTGTCTGTCTGTCTGACCCGGCCCGGTTTCGCCCAGCCCCTGGCGGGGAGCGTCTCATTAAATTCATATAAGTAGTCATTATACATTCAAATACATTCTCTAAGCGTACAGAGTATGCGTTCGGCCCCTGGGCCCTCGCAGCTAATTTATTGGTTGCAGCTAGAAAATTTCATTTAATGTTAGGATTATTTAGTTTTTTAAATGTTGACGTATAATTTTTAAGTTATGGTCGAACACCAAATTTGATGTCTAATGTAGTGCTTTTTGATAAACAATATTTTTTGTTTTTCTGTCTGGTGCGTACACAAATAAATCCGAAGGTTTTCCAACGCGTGAGCAGGCCACATATAGCTGTCCATGTGTGAAGCACGGATTTTCCAAATTTAGTCCACACACTTGTAGCGATTGTCCCTGTGCTTTGTTGATCGTCATGGCAAATGCAAGTCGCACCGGAAACTGCAGGCGTTTGAATTCGAATGGCATGTCTGTTGGAATCATTGGGATGCGAGGCAACAGTACATCAAAGGATAGGCTTCTTCTTTTTTTAGACAAAAAAAAAAAACAACAACCTGCATTTTAACAGGCGTGCTGCGTGTAAGGTATGCATAAGGTATGCACACCCACAACATTGAATGAAAAATGTGATGTTGACACACACGCGGCCAACTTTTTTTTAAAAACAAAAACAAAATCAAGAATATACCCATTTAATTGTGTACTGACCTTCTCTCTGCCAAGCGAACGGAAAAAACAAATGCTTCGATTACTTCAAAAGTTCCACTCCGAAAAAAGTACAGAAATAAAATTCTAACGTATCTAATCTAAAATAAATCCATTATTTTTAATGAACACTGGTTTTAAAAACATAAAAAGATGTGTTAGAAAATTTTCACTATTTAAATAGATGCATTACTTTTATAAAAATTATGAAAATGCCTTAAAGATTATATCATTATTTATTATAACTCATATGCCTGTAAATAACTATAGACAAAAAGTTTATAAATCTTTGAAAACAATGCAACAATCTATACATAAAATAATAGTGATGTTATTAAAAGTTATGACCCTTGAAATAACTTTTCTTATGTTAAGTCCCCTTGATGGAAACGATAAATATTAGCTGCCCGGCCCGGCTTCGCCGAGGCTCTGGCGGGAATCTATCTATCTATCTATCTATCTATCTGTCTATGTATGTATGTATGTATGTATGTATGTATGTATGTATGTATGTATGTATGTATGTATGTATGTATGTATGTATGTATGTATGTATCTATCTATCTATCTATCTATCTATCTATCTATCTATCTATCTATCTATCTATCTATCTATCTATCTATCTATCTATCTATCTATCTATCTATCTATCTATTATGTTCGGCCCGTTCCCGTTAAAAAATATAGATATAATAGAAGAATAGATAGAAAATATGATTAGAAGAGATCTATCTAAAGTAAACTTGGCTCCCGTTCCCGACTATCTGTCTGTCTGTCAGTCTGTCTATCTGTCTGTCTATCTGTCTGTCTGACCTGGCCCGGCTGCACCTCATTTAATTCATATAGATTTCTATAGCCAGGGGACTTAACTTAAGATATAACAATGCTACTAAAAGTTATATCCCTTTTTGTCATATATTTTTATATTTTCTTATGTTCAGTCATGTAATTACAAAATTAAATTTTAGGAAGGTAATAGCTGATAGCTGATAGATAAAACTATCACAGTTGGTTGCACAGGAATGAAAGGAAAACGTGTAGAAAATTTCATCTCAATCGGTTGGACCGTTCGCGAACGCATAAAGGACGGACATACATACATACATACATACATACATACATACATACATACATACATACATACATACATACATACATACATACATACATACATACATACATACATACATACATACATACATACATACATACAACGATTTTTATATATATAGATTACATTATTCTGCGATAGTTTCAATGCCAAACCTGGATAAGGATTTTTCATCTCTGTTGTTATCTTGTCAGGACCTGCAGCCTTTCTTTCTTTCATCTTTTTAATAGCCTTTTCTACTTCAGCCGTTAATATTTTTGGTCCATCTTGAGTATTATAATTTATACAATGTTGGTCTATTGACCCTGTTGTCTCAGAATAATCCTCTGTGTACTCTGTCCATCTTTTTATTATGTCAGTGTTATTAATTATAATTTCTTAATTTTTTCCTCTGATACAACCGTTTCATGTTATATTATTTTTCTTCTTTGTAAATCTTTTTATATGTTCATGTAATTCTTTCGAAAGTATTTCTCTATCTATTATGGGTATATGCTCCATATAGTGGTAATTGTTTGTTTCGTTGACTGCGGCAGTAGGTAGATATTTTCAGCCGACCGGCAGACTACCACAGAAAAGATGGCGTCGGAGAGCGCAGACATACAGTGGTGGGTGCTCCTCAAATTCTTATTGTTGTTGTTTCTACACGGCTTTGTCTGACCAGCATTGTGTGTGTTTTTACTAGCACCAGTCGCCAAAGTCTGGGCTACAAATGAATATGTACAAAGGTTGTTTATTTACTCAGTGTGAAACCATTAGTTTCTCTGAGGCAACCTGACCTGAAACAGTCCCAACAAATGGGACGCGCTGGTTGTGTTGTTGTTACGTGAGGTTTAGTTTTAGTCCTGTAGACTGTAGAAGAGGCAACATTGTAGTCTTATTACTTGCATTATGGTGACTCTAGCTGGCGTGTACAATTATTTTCAGTGGAATTTATATCATTCAGTTACGCAGACATTTGATGTGCATTCATTTGTGGATTTTTTTTTTTTTAAGTAATCCCTTAATTTTTTACATTCCCGCCGTTTGTTTTTGGTTGCTTCTCCCGGCAACAAACTTGAGTATAGTGCTTCCATATTGACGTGGATAGGCCTTAGGTTCATACCAGAATGCGATCGGCGTTGCCAGTAGTGGGTTGTGCTCAATATTTAAATTTCAAATCCCGAAACAACCACATAATCAACATGACCAGTGTTTACAGTTGCTACTCATTCACCTCAAGTTCAAATCCTGCAGTTTGCTGAAGCCTGTGACTGCTAATCTGGTAGGAAATAGACAGGTGGTTGCTGTACTCACACTAGTTCCAACCCCGGCCTAATTGCTTCATCCTCCATCTCCCCAAGAGTCCTGGGTTCCAACCCCGGCCTAATTGCTTCATCCTCCATCTCCCCATGTTAGAGTCCTGGGTTCCAACCCCGGCCTAATTGCTTCACCCTCCATCTCCCCATGTTTTGTCTTTCAGCCCAGGTTAAGTTAAGAAGGGGAATCCCCGAGAGAGATCTGTGATATTTGCTTCATACAGTCAGTGTTACATGGTGCTATTTATAGCCACAGGTCTGCCAACAGTGTGTCCTTCACAGGGGCAAGCTCTACCCTTGTGCTGTATCTGCCATGAATGTACACACAGTACATGTACACATGTGAACACAACTGGGCCATTGTATGTACAAGTGTGAACATAACTGGGCCACTGGAGATAAACGCAGAAGAGGAGCTAAATGCAATACTTAAACAAAAAAGTCCACAGACAAATAATACCCCGATGGGAATTCAACCTGCCAATCACAGATACTACCCTAACTAGCCAAATAGGTAAAGCAACAGAGGACATGGAAGCAAAAAATGTCGCAGAAGAATACATAAGGCAAATAAGCGAGGACAACCTAGTTATTTACACGGATGGATCAACGAATGAAAAGGGGGAAGTACGGGCAGGAGTATCTGTACCCTCCTACAAACTCAAAAAGAACTTCAAAGTGACGGACAACACATCGGTCTACACGGCAGAGCTGGTAGGAATTATGAAAGGACTGGAAATAGCGACAGAAAAACCCCCAATAAGACTAACTATACTATCGGATTCACTATCTGCAGTACAGGCACTCGGTAGCTATAATAAAGGAAACAGACCAGATCTAAAGGAAGAAATATTATCGGCTATAACAAATCTTAATTACATGGGTTGCCAAGTGACAATAGCATGGATACCGGCTCACAGAGGCATAGTCGGCAATGAGACGGCAGACATAGCTGCAAAACACGGCACAACCAGCCAAAATGTAGTAAATACTGGACTAAGCATAACGGAAGCAAAAAGTATCACTAAACAACACATTATCAAAAACTGGAAACAACAATGGAGACATAGTGATAGAGGAAGACATGCTTATCTCAACTTAAAAGAGCCCAGCTTGAAAAGCCAAGTTAAAAACAATATGAAAATACCAACATATAAGAAACTGGCAAATGAGACTTGGATATTGGAAAGATAAAATAAATTACACAGCCTGCGTAGAATGCATGGTAGATAGCACTATAGAACATTACTTAATATCGTGCAAAATATATGATCAGGAATGTAAGGACCTAACTGAATACTTCCAAACAAGAGACAGAATGATGACCATGAAAGAATGTCTGCAAACTGAAGGAGACCAGGAACTACAAAAACTGGTCACACAATCATAGCAAGAACAAAAAAAGACATGTAAACACAAAATGTAAACAGGGAGGGAGATAACCAAGAAAATAACAAAGCACAATCACGAGTTACCGGAGACACACTAGGTAAAGAAATATCAAACTAACAACAATGGATAACAGAAGAGAGAGGAGTAGGAAATAACAGCTAAAAATGGATAGACTAGATAATTGACAAATGTGTACATATGTATATATGCATATATACATTAAAAAAAAAATCTCTATATGTGAATATAGACATATGTGCATACGATAATCAGCACATCAATCAAACAGTAACATAAATAAAGAACCAATAAATAAGAAAATAAAAAAGTCAATGTAGGGCAGGCAAGTCCAGTGGTAATGGAACAAACATCAATGTCAGCGATGGAGGACAATGGAACGGAGAGAAAAAATGCTGGCGGTGAGAACAAGAATGGAAGACAACAGAATGGAGAATACCTGACAGGATGGCATACGTCATTCTCATGCACAAAAACAAGTCAACAATTCATACCGCACTATGAACCACCCGGAAAATAACCAATGCCTCGGAGGCTGGTTCACTCGGTGGAAAGTTTCTTTTTTTTCTGGAAAACGGACGGACGGGACGGCCACTGTATGTACAAGTGTGAACACAACTGGGCCACTGTATGTACAAGTGTGAACACAACTGGGCCACTGTATGTACAAGTGTGAACTTAACTGGGCTACTGTCTTGTCATCTGATTACGTAACTAAACACGTACAAGTGTGAACATAACTGGGCCACTGTATATACAAGTGTGAACCATAACTGGGCTACTGTCTTGTCATCTGATTACGTAACCAAACATGTACAAGTGTGAACATAACTGGGTTACTGTCTTGTGATCTGATTACATAATAATTAGAATATTAGGATGTTTTATTATTATTTTTAGAAATGTCTGATGTAAAATTGGGTGTCAACAGTCTCACTGAATGCATTTATCACACCTTCTGTACGTCTGGATGTTGGTTATCTCACAAACTGTCATTACAAGAAACTAACATTGTTGGATATAGTCAGATGAATGCCATCCATTGTACTGTTGATTTCTAGAATGTACTGATGTATTTGTACAAGACATTGATAATTGTCCACATCATCATCATAATCATGTGCCATGCCAGTAAGCATGAGTGGTCATGTTTTGCCATCTCACTCGATCACCAGTCGTGGATCAGCTAGCTCTGTGTTCTTGTCTCTACCTTACAGTGTGGCCAAGCCATCCAGGTATTGTCCACATAGACACTGACATTCATCATTGTCTCTACCTTACAGTGTGGCCAAGCCATCCAGGTATCGTCCACATAGAGACTGACATTCATCATTGTCTCTACCTTACAGTGTGGCCAAGCCATCCAGGTATTGTCCACATAGAGACTGACATTCATCATTGTCTCTACCTTACAGTGTGGCCAAGCACATTCATCATTGTCTCTACCTTACAGTGTGGCCAAGCCATCCAAGTATTGTCCACATAGAAACTGACATTAATCATTGTCTCTTTCAGTTTCCCTCCTGAACAGAGGTACATGGATATATTAGAGCAGACAGCAAGTTTCAATACCCGTCTGTCGATTGAGAGAAAAATGAGACTTCCTTTCCTGGATTCACAAACAGGTGTAGCTCAGAAACACACCAACCTCTTTCATCCCTACAGGTATCGACAGCCAGGTCAGTACTGATTGTTGGTGCATCTGTCCCTGTCATGGCTGGTCTGAAGGGGTAGTCAGTGCTGCAGGTACTGTCACATAACGTCATTTATGAGTCACTAGTGGTGCATTTACTGTACATAACGCCATGTATGTGTCACTAGTGCTGCAGTTACTGTCACATAATGTCATGTATGAGTCACTAGTGCTGCAGTTACTGTACACAATGCCATGTATGAGTAACTAGTGCTGTAGTTACTGGCACATAATGCCATGTATGAGTCACTAGTGCTGCAGTTACTGTGCACAATGCCATGTATGAGTAACTAGTGCTGCAGTTACTGTCACATAATGCCATGTATGAGTCACTAGTGCTGCAGTTACTGTTACACAATGCCATGTATGAGTAACTAGTGCTGCAGTTACTGTACACAATGCCATGTATGAGTAACTAGTGCTGCAGTTACTGTCACATAATGCCATATATGAGTCACTAGTGCTGCAGTTACTGTCACATAATGCCATGTATGAGTCACTAGTGCTGCAGTTACTGTCACATAATGCCATATATGAGTCACTAGTGCTGCAGTTACTGTCACATAATGCCATATATGAGTCACTAGTGCTGCAGTTACTGTCACATAATGCCATATATGAGGTCACTAGTGCTGCAGTTACTGTCACATAATGCCATATATGAGTCACTAGTGCTGCAGTTACTGTCACATAATGCCATATATGAGTCACTAGTGCTGCAGTTACTGTCACATAATGCCATATATGAGTCACTAGTTCTGCAGTTACTGTCACATAACGCATATATGAGTCATTTAGTTCTGCAGTTACTGTCCACATAACGCCATGTATGTGTCACTATGTGCTGCAGTTACTGTCACAGAATGTCATGTATGAGTCACTCAGTGCTGCAGTTACTGGTACATTACAATGCCATGTCATGAGTAACTAGTGCTGTAGTACTGGCCACATAATGACATGTATGAGTCACTAGTGCTGCAGTTACTGTGCACAATGCCATGTATGAGTAACTAGTGCTGCAGTACTGTCACATAATGCCATGTATGAGTCACTAGTGCTGCAGTTACTGTTACACAATGCCATGTATGAGTAAACTACGTGCTGCAGTTACTGTACACAATGCCAATGTATGAGTAACTAGTGCTGCAGTTACTGTCACATAATGCCATATATGAGTCACTAGTGCTGCAGTTACTGTCACATAATGCCATGTAATGAGTCACTAGTGCTGCAGTTACTGTCACATAATTGCCATATATGAGTCACTAGTGCTGCAGTTACTGTCACATAATGCCATGATATGAGTCACTAGTGCTGCAGTTACTGTCACATAATGCATATATGAGTCACTAGTGCTGCAGTTACTGTCACATAATTGCCCATATATGAGTCACTAGTGCTGCAGTTACTGTCCACATAATGCCATATATGAGTCACTAGTGCTGCAGTTACTGTACATAATGCCATATATGAGTCACTAGTGCTGCAGTTACTGTCACATAATGCCATATATGAGTCACTAGTGCTGCAGTTACTGTCACATAATGCCATATATGAGTCACTAGTTCTGCAGTTACTGTCACATAATGCCATTATGGAGTGCACTAGTGCTGCAGTTACTGTTACATAATCACTAGTTCTGCAGTTACTGTCACATAACGCCATATATGAGTCACTAGTTCTGCAGTTACTGTCACATAACGCCATATATGAATCACTAGTGCTGCAGTTACTGTCACATAATGCCATGTATGAGTCACTAGTGCTGCAGTTACTGTACATAATGCCATGTATGAGTCACTAGTGCTGCAGTTACTGTCACATAATGCCATGTATGAGTCACTAGTGCTGCAGTTACTGTCACATAATGCCATGTATGAGTCACTAGTGCTGCAGTTACTGTCACATAACACCATGTATGAGTCACTAGTGCTGCAGTTACTGTCACATAACGCCATGTATGAGTCACTAGTGCTGCAGTTACTGTCACACTGTCACATAACACCATGTATGAGTCACTAGTGCTGCAGTTACTGTCACATAATGTCATGTATGAGTCACTAGTGCTGCAGTTACTGTCACATAATGCCATGTATGAGTCACTAGTGCTGTCATGGATGTATTGCTAGTTGGTGTGAGTGGAGCGGCTGTAATATCCACCTGAGTCTCTCTAAGCATGGTGTGATTCACTGCCTGGGCTGTTTGAACGTCCTTAAGATAAGACATGGTGTGCTCCCCCCTCTCTCCTCTCCCCCCACCTGATCCTGGACTAGTGGAATATCCACCTGGCCTTTTTGGACCAGGTTGACAAATCCTGAGGGCACACATGTGCACTTAACACAGTTAAAACTGCCTTGGCAGTTGACATCACAAACTACACAGCAAATAGGCCTTTACTCAGGCAAACGTGACATATATATATAAACGTGACAACTATACAAATGTGACAACTATACAAATGTGGCAACTATACAAATGTGGCAACTATACAAATGTGGCAACTATACAAATGTGGCAACTATACAAATGTGGCAACTATACAACCTGCCCACATAATCAGCACAATTATATCATGTCTGGTTGTGGAATATACACATCTTTCCTCGCCAGTTATATGGTGTTGGTGCGCTGTGCTCAGATTCTCTTATCTGGGAGAAGGAATGTAGCTGTTATAGTGATACCATTGCAGTCACAGTGTTCCTGGATGTGCTGCCACAGAACTATCCACGAGTTTGCATGACGCCAGCAATGTATGTTTCTGTGTCCATGACTTCAGCATTATACGTTAGTGTACATGTTTATGTGTCTTTGAATGGTTCTGAAAGCAGTGGCAAACTACTGAACTTACACTTGCCAAGAAATCACAAACAGCCAAACAATGCTGGGGTTGACTGCCACATCCTGAGAAAGATATGCAGCTAACACAACAAAAAGTATATGTCAGTGTGTATGTTTCTGTGTTCATGACTTCAGCAATATATGTCAGTATGTTTCTGTGTCCATGACTTCAGCAATATATGTTAGTATGTATATTTCTGTGTCCATGACTTCAGCAATATATGTTAGTATGTATATTTCTGTGTCCATGACTTCAGTGATATATGTGTGTATATTTCTGTGTCCATGACTTCAGCAATATATGTCAGTGTGTATGTTTCTGTGTCCATGACTTCAGCAGTATATGTTTATGTGTCCATGACTTCAGCAATATATGTCAGTGTGTATGTTTGTGTGTCCATGACTTCAGCAGTATATGTTTCTGTGTCCATGACTTCAGCAATATATGTCAGTCTGTATGTTTCTGTGTTCATGACTTCAGCAATATATGTCAGTCTGTATGTTTATGTGTCCATGACTTCAGGAATATATGTCAGTGTGTTTCTGTGTCCATGACTTCAGCAATATATGTCAGTGTGTATGTTTCTGTATTCATGACTTCAGGAGCCTGTGGCTCCTAGTAGCTGTCAACATGCGACAGCGGCCACCCCCGGGCAACAGTTGTGAGAGGCTGGAAAACCGGGCATGGGATCCCTTGGTCCCAAACCAAGAGGTAAACTAGGTATGCTCCCAGCATGTGAAACAGGATTCGGAGACTGCCGGGAAAAGAAATCATCCTGATTCAACGGGAAAGACGGCGTTTACCTGCATAGCGTTGTGGAACGTAATGAGCACGGCAAGGCATGTAGAGCGCCCTGGGCATACTGCACCTGTATTCGTCTCCAGTCGTCTCGATTTGTCTGCCACTGGACTCAGATGGACTCAACGAGAGAGTGAGGTCGACGAATTGCGCAACTCTTCCTCACTTTAATCCAAATCATCGCGCACGTCATTCTTCATCCAACGTCATATATCACCTTCAAGCCCTGTGGCGATGGGCAGCTGTGAAGCGGCAGGCGTGGTACGCTGGCAGCCGTATCGCAGACCTGCACACAGAGCTCAGGCCATATGGTCGTCTTCTACTGACCGAGCAGCAGTGGATTCGCACCCCCCGAGCGACAGCACCCCCTATAGGAACACACTGCTCACCTCCATGCACGAGGAAGGGGGTAGAAAAGGTGCCCTAAACTGTCTCTCCATCACTACCTAACCAGCTAGCCGGGGGTTTGGGGGTACCCTAACTGCGGTCGCCCTCAAAGAAAGATAAAACAAGCAAAGCTAAAAGAGTAAACCATTCCCTTTAAAAATTGGAAATTGGAATTACACCCTATTGACAGAGATGGCGCTGGTCCAGAGAGACAAAAAGCACTGATTGGAGAGAGCTGGCAGGGACATCGACATTGCAGCCTTGAGGAGACACAACTTGCAGAAGAAGGGCAAATCTGTGAAATAGGTGCCGGCTAACTTTTTCTGGAGTGGAAGGAAAATCGGGAAAAACGCCAATCCGGTGTGGGATTGCCTTAATCGTGGTAAAAAAAAAAAAATTGCTGGGGTTTCAAAGTATAACGACAGCTCATGTCTGAAATTCCCCTCCTAAGGAAGGAACATGAAAAATTGTCTATGCACCAAAATATGACCAAAAAAGAAAAAAATGGGGTGGTTTCATTTT